>CM067374.1:128546288-128998295 GCA_034401795.1 Chaetoderma sp. LZ-2023a | reverse complement strand
CGTTGGACTGTCTGACTAGGTCAGTCACAAAGTCGCTGAGAACGAGGCGCACTTTTGCGTTGGACAATATGTGCCCGTCTCAGGAGCTCAAGTCACGCTTGTTGCAAGCGCCAATGGCGGGCCCCGGTCTCTTTGGAGGTGAAGGTTGTCGGCACCTCCAAGAGACAGTGACTTTGGTGAATAACCAGAGGGCGCTGTGCGCACAGTTTGAAATGCTCAGCTCTCAGCTGCTCGACAGCAGTACGCTCATGGCGGTGCTGGCATTGTCAGAGGCCAGCAGGCCGGCCGGTTTCAGAGACCGTGTCTGCCGCACCAGCAGCAGCGTGTTGTATGTTAGCCAGCGCCTCAAGCGCAGCCAGCCAGACAGCAGCCCACGCACCGTGGTGCACGTGGCGCTGGTCGCGGCGCGTGGTAACCGGGCCTGATGCAATACAATTTTTTCTGGTTACCACAAGTACCACTCGGTGAGTTACATAAACCGCCAGGGCGGAACGAAGTCACCCAGTCTCTGTATGATGACATGGAAGCTGCTTTGCTGGTGCATGGATCATATGATCGCCTTGAAAGCATTTAATATTCCGGGAAGGCTGAATCTGTTAGCAGACTCATTGAGCCGAAGGATGAGTATTCTGCCTACGGAATGGCAACTAAATTAATGTGTGGTGGATCACCTGTTCGATCATTGGGGAAATCCCAACATAGATTTGTTCGCAATGAAGAAGAATGCGAAGATGACGACGTATGTTTCTCCGATTCCAGATCCAAGCGCTATCGCAATAGATGCGCTAGCTATCAGTTGGAAGGGAATGTATGCATACGCATACCCTCCAACAATCCTGATTCCAAGGATTCTTCAGAAGATCAAACAAGAGGAATGCCAAGTGCTTCTGATCGCCCCGAATTGGCCAAGCCAATCATGGTTTACGGATCTGCTGGACCTTCTGGTTTGCAATCCGGTTCCTCTGCCTCTGATGGACAATATTATCTTCCAGGGCAAGACCCTTCACAACAATCCGTCAATGTTTCAATTGACTGCATGGATGTTGTCAAACAATCCACGATTAAGGAGGGCTTTTCTGAGCAAGCAGCCAATTTCATGGCCAGAGCCAGAATGGGTCAACCTCCAGAGCTTATAATTATAAAATCAACAGATTTGCAGAATGGTGCTCAAGGAGATGTATCAATCCGATGGAAGCATCTATTCAGGTAATAGCTGATTTTCTCTGTCACCTGTATGATGCCTATAGTCTTAAGCCTAATTCTATTGCTGGATACAAATCAGCATTAATGACTGTTATCCCTTGCTTGGCAAAGAGGGGAAGTGATGAAGTAAGTGTTTTAAATACTCTTATTAAACGTATGGGCAATCTCAGACCAAGAAATCCTCCACTGACACCGTCATGGAGTCTTTCTCTGGTTCTGCAGGTTTTGAGTGATAAACCTTTTGAACCACTTAGTGCTATATCTGTAAAATTATTTACACTTAAAACTGTATTTTTAGTTGCGGCAGCATCAGCCAGATGCAGGAGTGAAATTCATGCCTTGTCTGCTGAGCCTGACCGTTATATAGTTACAGGTGAAGGCCTTAAGCTTCTACCAAGATTGAATTTCTTGGCTAAGAATCAATCTTTAAAATATCCGGGTAAACCTATTATTTTACCTGCCTTAACCAGATATGATCCTGGTGCTAAAGTATGGTGTCCTGTCTGTGCTTTAAATAAGTACAAGAGAAGAACTCAGGTTTGGCGGACGGACCCATGTTCCCTATGGTTGTCATATATTGAACCCCATGGTAGGGTGTCAAGAGACACTATTTCCAGATGGATAGTAGAATGTATTCAATTCTGTCATAAGACAGCCACTGGAATCCAAGTAGATAGAGCCAAGGCTCATAGTGTCCATGGTGTGGTAACTTCCATGGCATTATTTAATGGTGTTTCTATTGAAGATATTATGTCAGTAGCCCAGTGGCACTGTGAATCAAGTTTTACTGACCATTACCTTCATGACACTTCTAACCCGCTCGCCGTCTCAGTCCTCAGAAAATAAAATAATGTCGAGGTTTATGTTTGTAAATAGTTTCCTCCTCTGCTATTTACAAATATCACATTTGTTGGTAGGGTATCCCTACTATTAGCTGGTACAATTCTCTTCATCCGGTGGGGGAAGAGATGAGTGCCGCATCCAAGACATCAGAGGTCGGTATTTATGACCATTTTTGTTTTTTGTCTTGGTGATGGTGTCATTTTTTATTTTAATATGGTGATGGTTAATGTCTCTTAATTGTGGTTCTTTCAGAGAGTTTTTTGAAATAGAACCAATTCTTCTTTTTCCAATGTCTAGTAATACTTTTCATTAAGTATTAGAGAACGTGCTAGTCATTTAGAGCAGCGTTTTTTCCTAACCTTCCTCAGAAAGAGGGGGGTGGGGGGGGGGGAGCGCATTTGCCTTTTGATCAATCTCTCTTCATCGGTTGATTATCTGATGCAAAAATTTTATTCCTGGTTGTGTTCAGTCACAATTTCAGATGTTTTAAATCTCTTGAGAATTCAAAGAGCCTAGTCTCTTCGAGGGTGTGCTGGTTTTCAGGACCTTGCCTCCCTCCCACCAAATTTACTTTCAAATTCTGGTTTTTATCGAGAGTGTTAGGGAGGTAAGTATGTTCTCATGATGTGAAATAAGAAAATTTATCAAATTTCTTTTTCGCGAGTGAGATGACATACTTACCTCCCTAACAGGATCCCGCCTGCCTGCCACCCCACGGAGGCCTGGTCCTTTAGTTATTGAATAGTTGCTTCTATGTCAGCCAATATTTAGTAACGGAAGTACCGGTATGGGCATGCGCAGTGAGTGGGTGGTGTCTGTCATGTGCATGACTGTGTACTTCCACCTGCCCATTAGGGGCACCTAACTTTTTATAATTCTGAATATTATTGAATTTAGAGCCGATATACTAGTATATCAAGAGTGTTAGGGAGGTAAGTATGTCATCTCACTCTTGAAAAAGAAATTTGATAAATTTTCTTAAACTACTGGTCCAATTTGGTTCAGATCTTAACACACGAAATGGTGTTGCCATATATTAGGATGTCACAACACTGGGCCTGATCCGAAAAAATCCGGAAATTCCAGACAAATTTGGAATGTGCAGCTACCGAGATTGTATTGACCTTGTTTTATTACAGATTCAAAAAAGCAACTGAAGACTAATTTCGAACATGTAAAGAGTTCTGGTTACGGTTCAGCGACCGCTCTCGCAGCACAAAAAGACACTAGGCTGGTGAAAGGATCGAGTCAGACAAAATTAAAATCCACTAAGTCTAACGCCGATGTTGATTACACTAAGAATGATGCCAGTGTCTCCTCTCCCGGTGTTGCAAGGACAGCTTCTAAACAGGGCATTAAGACATCTGGTGTCAGAGATATGAAGTCTGTGAATAAGGATACTGGCCTCGTAAAGAAACCTGCGGTTAACAAAGACATCTCATTATCATCAAGTGAAGGAATTAAACAAAGAACTGTGTATGGTATGACAAAACTCATTAACCATTTCTATTTACAGGCCAAAGGACTATTTTTGAAAATATATCACTGGAAGGGCCTGGCCCGCTAATCGAACATTTGTCCAGACCACTACGAAAGCTGTTTTTGTTCATCTTGGGTGTGAATGTGTTAAAGTAGAACACGAGAGAATATTAAATTTCAAAGATTTTATCATATTTTATGATTTAAAAAAAATTGCACAAATCCTCGCAACCGTTATCAATATTAGAATTCTAGTTTAAATCATTAATTTCCCGGTATGACATGACCATGTGAATCGTCTAGCGTATGCACGTAGATAACCCCACCCACGTTTTTCAGATTGGAAGTCAATTGTGTGTTATAATAAAGTAAAGTTACAAATCAGAACCATTTATCCATCAATCATATGATGTCATAATCAACTACGTGACATGTAGGCTGACGTCATAATCAATGATGTCATGAATGACATAGATAAGTTCATCACAAACGCTTAATTGATGACGGACTATTCGTTGTTGTACAAATTGTATGTCTACTATTTAATAAACATAATGTTGAATATTTTGAAACTAATTCGACTGCGCGCTGTTGTTGCCATAGGCAGCTGTTGGCAGCAACAGCACCCAGTCAAGTTTGTTTCAAAATATTCAACAGCTTACCTGTGTAGTTTTCTGAAAATTGCATATGAGGGAGTGCAGGGATCGATCGATCCCAACATGGTCAACGAGTTGGTTTAGCTTTAACAATCACTGGTGTTTCTCTTTCATCTGAATAAGATGATGATTTCTGAATCAGATTTTGTGAGCTGTCAATCATCGACAACAACAAAAATGATTTATGCAATGACATCATATCGCAACAATCATTCACACGTTAACGTCACTCCGCAAATCTCCATGGCAAAATTTAATATTTATGAATTAGAAAATATACAAATAATTTATTTTATTTTGATTCATTTAATACAAAATTATCTCTGTGTTCCCCTTTGATGATTTTAACGACAAATCCCTGAAAATGTAAGTCCTTTATGATTTATAACATATTGTGTTCAATATTTTGAAATTAATATGACTGGAAGTCATTGCTGAGTTATACTAATTTCAAAATATTCAACAGCTTTCCTGGGGTGTTTTTGCTCTGAGATTACAACACTGGGAATTTATCGGTTAAATGTGTTGATTCTGCATTGTCTGTTTCAGTTGATGATGTTTGTTTTCAGACAAGTTGAAGCGTGCGGACATGTTGGAATCAGTTGAATCGTTAGTGAGTTACCTTCAGGAGCAGTGCGCTCATAAAGAGGTACAGAATATCTATGTTAGGCTTATCATGACCCGCCTGCCTATTGGAGTCAAGTTTGTCAGTTTTCTAAGGCAGGTGGTTAAAAGACCACATGTCTTCAAGAACCACAATCCTTTTGTGGACAATAGGCCTATCCTATAGCTGGTCCCTTGCAGGGATTCTCATAAGGGTCCTTTTAGTGTATATACCTCCCAAGATGTAGTTTGCAAACCCCCCCCCCCCCCCCCCCCGAAAAGTAGTAGCAGTGGGTTCCATGCGACCCCTTAAAAATCTTATATTATTGCTAAATTATACCAATTAGTCTACCATGGAACCCCCATAATTCATAGTCCAGGGTATCCTTTAATTATACCCCCACTGCATGTAGCATCCCGAAAATCTTGACGGTGCAACTCCTACAGTTTGAGAGAATTGTTTGAAACTTGACAGGATGATTGTACACTACCCAAAGATGTAGCTAATCTTAAAAGTTGAAGCCCTAGTCCTGCATGACTGATTTGCGCTCACTGTATAAATGTCATGGGAAAACACTCATGTTGGGGATGTCCTCCTGTTTGGGGGGAGAGCGGGGGTATGTCATCCTTCTCTTGTTTCAATAAGGCTGAAATACCCTACCTGAGACCCCAGATTTCTGTTTGGGACCACAGATTTCAGTATGGGACCCACAGATTTCAGCTTGCGACCTTCCGATTTCTTGGTGGCTGGGGTTCCCTGTCACCCCCAAAATTTAGAAGCCATGTAGAAATACCCTTTAATGGTCAAATTTGGTCATAGAAAATGTCCATTTGTATGGCAAGAGAAGACTATTTTTTAAATTTTATCACGAATGACTGGCTTGGTTATCGAGCCACTGATTCCGGTGCTAAATTAAAAAAAAGTCTTTTGCCCAGCACCACTGTTTTGGTCAGTTTGGTAATTGAACTGTTAACAGCCAAATTGTCTATTATGATTCATCATTTGTGGTCCATATGGTGCTTGCTCAGGCTGTTAGTGGTCATGGAAATCTTTACTGTAGTGAATAACCATTTACTTTTTCTTTAAATTTCCCACCGGAATGACTGACACAGTTATCAAGACAATACTTTCAGTGGTAGAATCTTAAATATAGTCTTCAAGACCACTGCAAAGACTATTTTGATATTGTCGCTGCAAAGGCTAGCTTGACACTACCACTGCAAAGGGTAGTTTGACACAAACACTGCAACTTTAGGCTAGTTTGACACTACCGCTGCAAAGGCTAGTTTGACACAAACACTGCAAAGGCTAGTTTGACATTATCACTGCAAAGGCTAGTTTGACATTACCACTGCAAAGGCTAGTTTGACATTATCATTGCAAAGGCTAGTTTTGCCTACCATTGCAAAGGCTAGTTTTGCCTACCACTGCAAAGGCTATTTTGCTACTACCACTGCAAAGGCTAGTTTCACACTACATGTACCACTGCAAAGGCTAGTTTGACACAAACACTGCAAAGGCTAGTTTGACATTACCACTCCAAAAGCTAATTTACACTACTACTGCAAAGGCTAGTTTGCCACTGCAAAGGCTAATTTGACTACCACTGCGAAGGCTAGTTTGACATTACCACTACAAAAGCTAGTTTGACACTACCACTGCAAAGGCTAGTTTGACACTACCACTGCAAAGGCTAGTTTGACTACCACTGCGAAGGTTAGTTTGACATTGCCACTGCAAAGGCTATTTTGACTACCACTTCAACGGCTAGTTTGACACAACTGCTGCAAAGACTAGTTTGACTACCACTGCGAAGGCTAGTTTAACATTACCACTGCAAAGGCTAGTTTGACTACCACTGCAAATGCTAGTTTGACATTACCATTGCAAAAGCTAGTTTGACACTACCACTGCAAAGGCTAGTTTGTCACTGCAAAGGCCAGTTTGACACTACCACTGCAAAGGCTAGTTTGACACTACCACTACAAAGGCTAGTTTGACACTACCACTGCAATGGCTAGTTTGACACTACCACTGCAAAGGCTAGTTTGACTACCACTGCAAAGGCTAATTTAACACTACCACTGCAAAGGCTAGTTTTGACACAACCACTGCAAAGGCAGTTTTGACACAACCACTGCAAAGGCTAGTTTGACTACCACTGCAAAAGCTAGTTTAACATTACCACTGCAAAGGCTAGTTTGACATTATCATTGCAAAGGCTAGTTTTGCCTACCACTGCAAAGGCTATTTTGCTACTACCACTGCAAAGGCTAGTTTGACACTACATGTACCACTGCAAAGGCTAGTTTGACACAAACACTGCAAAGACTACTGCAAAGGCTAGTTTGCCACTGCAAAGGCTAATTTGACTACCACTGCGAAGCCTAGTTTGACATTACCACTACAAAAGCTAGTTTGACACTACCACTGCAAAGGCTAGTTTGACTACCACTGCAAGGGCTAGTTTGACATTACCATGACAAAAGCTAGTTTAACACTACCACTGCAAAGGCTAGTTGGACAGTACCACTGCAAAGGCTAGTTTGACACTACCACTGCAATGGCTAGTTTGACACTACCACTGCAAATGCTAGTTTGATGCTACCACTGCAAAGACTAGTTTGACACTACCACTGCAAAGGCTAGTTTGACACTACCACTGCAAAGGCTAGTTTGACACTACCACTGCAAAGGCTAGTTTGACACAACTGCTGCAAAGACTATACACCTGTGCAAAAGTTAAGCACCAGCAAAAACAATAGAACGTAGAAACATGATGGTACAACTAGGCTGCCATAATTTTTGTCCCCGCATTAGCTGACATAATTCCAAGTACGAAATGCACATGCATGCATGACTTCACGCCGCTTGATGTCCGTGTCTGGCGGGAAACAGCACACGTGTTCAGTTATGTAAAAGTCCAGTTTGAGGTGTAGAACATTACATACAGATTTAGGCGACAAGATTAGGAATTTTGTGTTCATGACCGTGGTTTATTTGTACAGAGAGAATTAGCTCTTGATTGTGAACCGCTATGGCAAGACGAAGGTTAAGTGATCGTGTGAAATGGCAAATCATAGGCATGCATACCACTGGTATGTCATGCAGAGAGATTGGCAGACAGCTGAACATTAACCATACTGTAATCAGTCGTTTGATTGCAAAACATGGGCAAACTAACGAGGTGAAGGACAGGCCTAGATCTGGAAGACCGAAGAAGACTACAGCCCGTGATGATCGAGCCCTAGTACGCCTTGTTAGGAGATCTCCATTCACCAACAGCAGAGTGCTCAGCCAGCAATGGGAAACGCGCAATAGAGTGTCAATGTCTACCGTCAAAAGGAGACTGTATGCTGCTGGCATGAAAGCTAGGAGACCTGTCAGACGTCCTCTCCTCACTGCACACCACAAAGAGGAGCGTCTGAGGTGGTGCAACGAAAGAAGACACTGGAACATGAGATCCTGGAGACGGGTACACTGGTCCGATGAAAGTCGGTTCCTGCTTCATGCCACAGATGGTCGAACTCGTGTATGGAGGTCCAGACGCACGGCATACGACCAACGTAACATCATGGAAGAAGTTCAATTTGGTGGAGGTTCCGTTATGATATGGGGGTGCATCTCATTTGATTGTAAGCTGGATCTGTTGACTGTACCTGGAACACTAAATGGACAAAGATATCAAGATTCCATACTGGATAGAGTTGTGGTCCCTCATTTTGTAAATCATGCACCTGGAACCCACCCTATATTCATGGATGACAACGCCCGACCACATCGTGCTAGAGCTGTGCATGAATACCTCCGCCAGAATGCCATCGAAACCCTACCATGGCCAGCAAGGAGCCCTGACATGAACCCTATTGAGCATATCTGGGACATTCTGGGAAACATGGTGAGAAGGAGGGATCCTCCTGTGCAGAACCTACAGGAATTAACAGACGCACTCCATCTTGAATGGCAACGAATACCACAATGGCGTATCAGTCGGTTGGTGACCAGCATGAGACGTCGTGTCCAGGCCGTCATCCAGGCACAAGGTGGATATACCCGGTATTAATAATGACAGTCTCAAACTCGTGCACAGATGTTAAACTTAGTTTTCAGACACCATTAATGACAATCTAGCCACGTGTGTCAACTGTAGGGAAATAGTTGTCAGTTGTGTCAACGTAACCATATTCAGGCCTCGTTTTCAAGTTCAAACAAAAACATACAGTGTTTCCCCACCATCATAATCAGCATTCCTCTAGTTGCATTATTACCTCTTGCACTAAGATGGATGGGTACATAAATGTTTATGCTATTGCTTTCTTCATAGCACATGAATATACCCTCGCATGTGCGTAAAAATAGGGTGGTGCTTAACTTTTGCACAGGTGTATAGTTTGACTACCACTGCGAAGTCTAGTTTGACATTACCACTGCAAAGGCTAGTTTGACTACCACTGCAAATGCTAGTTTGACATTACCATTACAAAAGCTCGTTTGACACTACCACTGCAAAGGCTAGTTTGACACTACCACAGCAAAGGCCAGTTTGACACACCACTGCAAAGCCTAGTTTGACACTACCACTGCAAAGGCTAGTTTGACACTACCACTGCAAAGGCGAGTTGGACACTACCACTGCAATGGCTAGTTTGACACAACCACTGCAAGGGCTAGTTTGACTACCACTGCAAAGGCTTGTTTGACATTACCACTGCAAAGGCTAGTTTGACTACCACTGCAAAGGCTAGTATGACATTACCACTACAAAAGCTAGTTTGACACTACCACTGCAAAGGCCAGTTTGACACTACCACTGCAAAGGCTAGTTTGACACTACCACTGCAAAGGCTAGTTTGACACTACCACTGCAAAGGCGAGTTTGACACTACCACTGCAATGGCTAGTTTGACACTACCACTGCAAAGGCTAGTTTGACACTACCACTGCAAAGGCTAGTTTGACTACCACTGCAAAGGCTAATTTGACACTACCACTACAAAGGCTAGTTTGACACAACCACTGCAAGGGCTAGTTTGACTACCACTGCAAAGGCTAGTTTGACATTACCACTGCAAAGGCTAGTTTGACTACCACTGCAAAGGCTAGTTTGACATTACCACTACAAAAGCTAGTTTGACACTACCACTGCAAAGGCCAGTTTGACACTACCACTGCAAAGGCTAGTTTGACACTATGGCTGATAACTACGTTTCAAAGACGCTCGATTTCTATTTGTGAAATTCAAGTAAGTCTGAATGGTCTGAAGTTGCAATGGGGTTCCTTATATACTCCTTTTGGGGCCTCTGAGGTCCGTAGAGGCCTTTGGGCATTGCGCGCTGGTGAATAATAGGATTTGGGGTAGGGAGGGTGCCTAGTTTGGCAGCCTGTCTTGGTGGCCTGGCAGTTTAATGCCCTGGCGGTTTTGGTTGCCTGGCGGCTTGGCCACCTGGCGTTTTTTTGCGGCAGACTGGCGGCTTTGGTTGCCCTTGGCCCTTGGTTGTTATTTGTAAATTGTGTTTTTATTGGGGGCCTGGTGGCCATTTTTTGGTGGTTTTTGTGGGGGCTTTTAGTTTGGCAGGGGGAGTGGGTGGGGGGAATGAAGGGAGAGAGATGGGGGTCGGGGTGGGTTTGGGGGTGGTTGTCTTGGTCAGGGGGAGGGGGACCATTCATGGCGTTAGATAACACTATGTCAGCTTGTGTGCTCAGTTGGTTATTCTGATTCAGACTTCTAGCGTTTTGTTCAAAAGGTTGAACTCATCAGAGGATAATATATCAGGCCAAGAATTTTTTTGGGGTGGCCTATGGGGACTAGTTGTATCCCTTGTATGATTAGTGTTGGTGGCTATTTTGTTTTCGCTAGTTTTGTGTGCTTGCATGCATATTGAGGGGAGCAAGGGGAGAAGGGGTTTTGGTGAGGGGTTGCTTGTGTGTGTGTGTGTGTGTGTGTGTGTGTGTGTGTGCGGCGTCCGTGTGTGTCTGTGTGTGTCAGTTTTTTGACAACAGGAGGTAGATTGCATCGTACTTGCACAACTCAATTTATTGTGCACATGTGTGTACAGGATTCTGTCCTATGCATTGTATATATATATATATATATATATATATATATATATATATATATATATATATTATATATATATATATTTTTGTTTATCTTTGATGTCTTCTGTAGTGAATTTAGTTTGACACTACCACTGCAAAGGCTAGTTTGACACTACCACTGCAAAGGCTAGTTTGACACTACCACTGCAAAGGCTAGTTTTAACAAGTTAAGCCATATATAAATCTGACTCGGTTATTTCAGTGCAGATTTTGTTTATGATATATCATACCCTGTGACAAGTGCATGTATATAATCAAGGCATTGCTACATTCGTATCTCCTTGAAGGTATTCCTTGTTTCCTATAGATGGCTTTGCGTTATCTGTGACAACAGATTCATCCAATCTGTCACTCAAGTATACAACGTCGTGATCAATTAGATGGCAGTCAAAAAGCTTAATGAATGATTTATCTAGTTTTGTTTTGAACATTGAATAGTCTGTCAAGTGTACAAATTGTATGTCTACTATTTAATTAACATTATGTTTAATATTTTGAAACTAATTTAATTGAATGCTGTTGCTGCCTATGGAAGCAATGGCAATTGCTTACTATGGCAGAAATGGCACTCAGTCAAATTAGTTTCAAAATATTCAACAGCTTATCTGAATAATTACCTTGAATTGAAATGGGATTATGAGTATTCAGGATTCAAATATATTCATATATTGATCGCAGCACGCATGAAAAGTGGGTGGAGCTTAGCTAGAAATGGGCGTGGTATACCTAGAAATGGCTCCCTTTTGTCTTCCTAATCTCTGTTGATGTTTCTATTCTGGATAGAATATTGAGAGTGATGTGCGAGAAGTGGCGGCATTATCGAGTCATAATAATCAGTCTATAGAGAAACTCAGTCATCTTGAGCGTGAGAAAGTCCTGCTTCAGGAAGTCCAGGACTTACAGGAGCAGTGGACGGAGCAAAGAGAGGCTCATTATACAGCAAAGGGTCAGTTATTGGTTTGCTTGACCCTTTAATACTCAAGATTATGGAAAATAGCTTCTGCAGCCCTCTATAGAAATCTTCATTTGCAGATTAAGAGAAGGCTATGTTTAAAAATTAGTGCTGGAATGACTGGCTTGATAATCGAGCCAGTTATTCCAGTGATAATTTAAAATATATATCTTGTTCTACAAATGGGCTTTTTTACGAGAAAATTTAAATTTTCTTGAACAAATTTGAGGATTAGCAGATTAAGAGAAGGCTTTTTTGAAAAGTGCCACCTGAATGACTGGCTCAATAATCGATCCAGTTATTCAAGGGATAAGTTTTCAAAAATAGTCTATTGTTCTGGAAATGGATATTTTTATGAGGAAATTTTCTTGAACAAATTTGAGGGTCTGCGTTCATAATATCTGTTTACAGTACAGCTCATGAATAACGTACATATTTCCAAAACAAAAATGTGTTAGAATACAAAAAGATCTGGCTTGGAAGACATTGTTGCTTTAACCCTGTCACTGATAAATTCCCCATATCTCATTCTCAAGACAATCATACAGGAAAACTGTTGAATATTTAGATATTGATTTGACTGGAAGCCGGTGCTGCCTTAGGCAGCAATGGCTTCCAGTAAAATTAATTTCAAAACATTCAGCAGAATAAGTTTTATATCGCAAAGAATTTACTTTTACAGGGATTTGTCTGTGAAAGGGTTTAGCAGTAATGTCTGCCAATATAATTATGTTCAAAATATTCAGCAATATGTTTTATTTTGTTTTTGAAACATGTTAAGTTATTTATGAGTTGTGCTGTATTGTCCTACAATTTTTATTCTGACTAAGTTAGTAAGACATAGTTCACGATGATATTAGTGTAGACAATATCGCGATATATATATCGTGTATATATGTTTTGATGTATGTTAACATATCATATGTTGAAAACCCTTGGTATGTGGGAGGGGGTGGGGGTTGTATGTGTGAGTTTAGACACACACGCATTGGTAATAATAGCAATCATTTTTGATAACCAGTGTTAAGCGTTGATTATTTTGAAATTACTTTGAACAAAAAAGCTATCAAGAAATTTCTTTTTATCATGTCGGCATTTGTTAAAGTGCTAATGTAGTTTAACCTGTTACTAGTCCTATTTAGTCAAGAATATTGACATATTTGCTTATTGAATGTTCATTTGCTGGCCAAGAGAGGACTATTTTGAAAAATTTCTCACTGGGTTGACTGGCTCGTTTATCGAGCCAGGCATTCCAGTTGTAAATTTTGAACCTTGGTCTTCTCTTGGCCTGCAAATGGACATTCCTAAAGACCATTGTGGAGGCCGGTTTTGGCCTCCATGACCATTAAAGGGTTAATATTTACACATTGTCTTGATTGCTCTTGTGTTAGTTGCGCAGTGTTATTGTGATTGAAGGGTCATTCATGGCTTTTTTTCATTCGGGTAAATTCCAGTGAAAACCGTCATTTCCTTCACTTCAAATTCTGGGACCTGCAAACTCAATTCACATCTGGCGTGTCTGGTAATGCATATGTATTATTAGATGGATATGGTGGACCCGCATGATAGAAATGGATGCGCTGATTGCTCTATGTATCACAGAATCGGATCCACATATTACTATATATTTAGCGGGAGCGGTCCCTCGGAGTGTTATATTTGTGAGTGTGGACTTGCACGAGGGTGTTATTATCCCCATGTTTTAAAAAACGTCTGAGATATTGTAATCGCCTCTGTCCGTCTCCATCCATCTGTCCGTGCGTGACGCTATCTCCCCCAAACCATTGGGTGGAATTAAAGCAAATTTGGTATGTGGGGTTGCCCATATGATTCCGCTTTGCAAGATGATATTTGGATTTGGCTCTGCCCCCAGGAGGGCATGGCAGGGGTCAAAAGCTGAAAACAGTTGTAACATCCTTTGAAATCGTTAGACGGAAATCAACCAAATTTAATATCTGAGTTACCCATATGATTGTGGAGTGCAAGAGGCCATTTAGATTTGTCTCTGCCCAAGGGGGTGGGCAAATTTTACCCTATGAAACCTATGGACAGAATTCAACCAAACTTGGTATGTGAGTTACCCACATCAATGTGGAGTCGATGAGCACATTTACATTTTGCTTTGCCACCCAGGGGGGTGGGGGGAGGGGGGGAATGGGGTCAAAAGGTCATGGAATTGATTGTAATGCGCAACTCCTCTGACACTGTTGGATGGAATTCAACCAAATTTAGTATGCCAGTTACCCGTATCAATGTGGAGTGGATGAGCACATTTACATTTGGCCCTGCCCCCAGGATGTGTGGGATGGGGGCAAAAGGTCATGAAATTAATTGTAATGCAAGTCCTCTGACACTGTTGCCCTAAATTCTACCAAATTTGGTATGTGGGTTACCAATATGATTGCGGAGTGCACAAGGTTGCCCAGTTTAGGTTGTGGGGTGTGTCAAAAGTTCAAAGTGGTGAATGTGGGGATTTGTGATGACGCGTCATCGACCGATTAATCTAGTTGAGAAACGGAGAGAGAACCTCACCAATGGACCTTTCCAGTTTTACCTATGCCCTGCCCATCTCTAGATAAGCCGTCCTCATGTTAGGATCGATCACTACACTCTCTGAATCTCAATTTCCAGAAAACTATACAGGTTAGCTGTTAAATATTTTGAAACTAATTTGACCGGGTGTTGACGCTTAGTCCGTCTTCAATTATGCATTCGTGATGTACTTATCTACGTTTAGTTACTAAAGCCTGAATATCTTTCTTTAGCGGCATGATAAAAAGCTAAAATCTACCTGCATAGTTTATGAGTGGCATATTAGATCACCTGAATAGTTATCAAGAGATGAAGTTAGTTATCCTTTAACCATCGTGTTTTCAGTTGAGTGGGAGAGTCATGAAAGAGAACTACAGCGACAAATCGAAGCACAGAAAATCGATCATGAGAAACAATTGTCTAAAATTAAACAACACAACTTTCTGCTCTCAGCAAAGGTTAGTAACATTCATAGTATCTGTGTTTCATACGATCGTTATGCCCCATAATATATATATATATAGTGTATTTGCGTCGTAGTCAGTGATTCATACTGACTGAAGCATTAGGACTTTAACATTTACATCTGCAAATGGACAGCGAAAAACTGCTTCTGCACTGATCTAGAGATATCTAAATTTGTAGATCACGTGAAGACGATTTTTAAAATTTTATTACTGGAATAACTAGTTCGATAACCGAACCAGTCATTCCAGTGGTACATTTTCAAAAATACTCTTCTCTTGGTCTGCAAATTGGCATTTTCTTTAAGATAATTTAAATTCTCTTGAACAATTTCGAGGGTTAAAATGTTAAAAGTCAGTTGTGGCCCAATTACTTCAAATTGGAAATTCCAATTCCAATGGATCTTTCCGGTTTTAGCTATGCCCCACCCATCTCTAGCTAAGCTCCACCCACACCTCGCTCGTGTTGAGATCGATCGATCTCTGAACACCCTGCCTACCAATTTCCAAAAAAATACACAGGTAATCTGTTGAATATTTTGAAACCAATTTGACTGGGTGCTGTTGCTGCCTAAGGCAACAACAGCGCCCAGTCAAATTAGTTTCAAAATATTCAACAGCATGTTTATTAACTAGCAAAGGATTACAAAGACATACAATTCATACAACGTGTCGGACTGTTTGAGATTTAATGAGGGTCTATATGGAACCCTTTGTGACGTAATGATTTTGATGTCATCATACATGAGCTGAGCTGTGTATGATGTCATATGAGGTCAGATGATGGATAGATACCCTGGAAAAGTGACTTGTTTTAATGGTCTAAAATCCAATAGCAGGATTGCCACCAAATGAGATCTAATCCCCATTACTTGCAGCGATGGCTGTTGTGAAATTTACAAGTCATCATTAAATAGGATGATACATTTCCCTAAAACTAAATTTCAATCGATCAGTCAGAAAATAATTTTAATTCTCCAGTCATAAAATGTTGCGTTTATCGTAATATTTTGTTGCGCGTTGATCAGAATTTTCAGTAGTGATGCGTTACAGCCATAAATAAATATAACTTAAAGGTGAAAGATAATGTTATTCATGACAAAATTCATTATGATGGCAGCTTAGTGTCACGTAGTTGATTATGGCCTCATTTGATTAATGGATAAACTGGATTCCTCCATTGACAATGAGTGTGAGATTCCATATTGTAGATTATGTTATTTGTTTAGGCTTTAACTCTTTAACACTCAAATCTTTTCAAGAAAATTTCAATTTTCTCATAGAAAACGTCAATTTGCAGACCAAGAGAAGTTTATTTTTGAAAATTTACCACTGGAATGACTGGCTCGGTTATTGAGCCAGTCATTCCAGTGATAAATTTTCAAAAATAGTCTGCTCTTGGTCTGCAAATGGACATTTCTCAAGACCACTACAGTAGCCTTTTTTGGCTGATATAACTGTTAAAGGGTTAATTGTCAATCCGGCCAATACTGGTCTCTAGAGTTGTCTTGAGAAATGTCCATTTGGTAGTCAAAATAAGACTATTTTTGAAATTTTACCACTGGAATGACTGGCTCAATAACCGATGCAGTAATTCCAGCAGGAAACTTTTATAAATAGTCTGTAAATTGACATGAGAAAATTGAAATTTTGTTTAGCATTGATCCTAAGGCAGCAACGGCTTCCAGTCAAATTAATTTCTAAATATACAACAGTTTTTCTGTAGGGTTACCTTCAAGATTATATATATGGAATTCATCGGTGAAAGGGCTAATTTAGTTAAACCATATATGATTAAATTTACTCCAGGTTTCAGATCTAGAAACTCATGATTCAAAAATATCTAAGCTCCGGCTTGATTGCGTTTCAAATTATATTGAACCTGAGTCAAAGGAGCGAATCAGCCTCCTTGAGAAGGAGATCTCTGAGCAGGAGCAGCTGTTAGGAGGGTACCAGCAGGAGAACAAACGATTGTATGATGAGATGAAGTCTGTGAAACTCGAACAGAAAGAGACGGAAGAGCGCCTATTTAAGGAGAATCAGAAGCTTCTCTCAGAACTCTCTGCACTAAAGTAAGACTAGCAGGTTAACGTTTTAACACTCAAATTTGTTCAAGAAAATTTCAAATAACGTCATGACATGATGTCAGAGCAACTTGGAACACAATAACTCATGACATCATAATGCCAAAATAACTAACACAATAACTCATGACATCATAATGACAGAACAACCAATACACAAACTCATGACATCATAATGACAGAACAACCAATACAATAACTCATGACATCAAAATGACAGAACAACCAACACAAGAACTCATGACATCATAATGACAGAACAACCAACACAATAATTCATGACATCATAATGCCAAAATAACTAACACAGTAACTCATGACATCATAATGACAGAACAACCAACACAATAACTCATGACATCATCATGACCTAACATCCAATACAATAACTCATGACATCATAATGACATAACAACCAACACAATAACTCATGACATCATCATGACCTAACATCCAATACAATAACTCATGACATCATAATGACATAACAACCAACACAATAACTCATGACATCATAATGACAGCCCAACCATACAATAACTCATGACATCATAATGACAGCCCAACCATACAATAACTCATGACATCATAATGCCAGACCAATCTATACAATAACTCATGACATGATAATAACAGAACAACTAACTCAATAACTCATGACATCATAATGACAGAACAACTAACACAATAACCATGACTGTTTTGGCCAGTGTAACAAAATATCTGAAATATTTTGCTATGTGTGGAGTATTCAATCACAGAGTATGTAAGGTCTATGTGTATTGTCTTTGAGAGGTGTAAGAGGAGAAAATGCAGAAGCGATGTGAAGATTTGATTTAATACCAATAAAGCTGGACCTGTAGCACCAACATTGATATAGCGTCATAATAATCTATAAATTACAACCTGCAGCTAAAGGTCAACGGTCAGGGTGCTCTAATAGAGGGATCCATTTCTACCTATGCCCCGCCCACTTTGCGTATGTTGGAATTGAGTCGAAACTTTGAATCATGTATTCCAAGACTGTAAATTTCAAGATATCTATACACTCAAGTATACTGTTGACTATTTTGAAACTAATTTAACTAGGAGCTGGTGCTGCTTATTATGGCTATCATACTGCCAAAATAACTAACACAATAACTCATGACATCATAATGACCTAACAACCAACACAATAGCTCATGACATTATAATGACAGAACAACCAATACAATAACTCATGACATCATAATGACAGAACAACTAAAACAATAATTCATGACATCATACTGACAGAACAAGCAGCACAATAATTCATGACATCATAATGCCAAATTAACTAACACAATAACTCATGACATCATAATGACAGAACAACCAATACAAGAACTCATGACATCATAATGACAGAGCAACCAATACAATAATTCATGACATCATAATGACAGACCAACCTATAGAATAACTCATGATATCATAATAACAAGAGAAACCAATACAATAACTCATGACATCATAATGACAGAACAACTAATACAATAACTCATGACATCATAATGACAGAACAACCAACACAATAATTCATGACATCATAATGCCAAAATAACTAACAATAACTCATGACATCATAATGGCAGAACAACCAAAACAAGAACTTGTGACATCATAATGACAGAACAACCAACACAATAACTCATGACATCATAATAACAGAACAATTAACACAATAATTCATGACATCATAATGGCAGAGTAACTAGTGCAATAACTCATGACATAATAGTGACAGAATAACCAACACAATAACTCATGACATCATCATGACCTAACATCCATGCAATAACTCATGACGTCATAGTGACAGACAACAATTATAATAACTCATGACATCATAATAATCAATACAGTAGCTCATGACATCATAATAACAGAGCAGCCAATACAATAACTCATGACATCATAATGACAGACAGCAAATACAATAACTCATGACAGAATAACTAAGACAGTAACTCATGACATAATAGCAGAACAACCAACACAATAACTCATGACATCATAATAGCAGAGCAGCCAATACAATAACTCATGACATCATAATGACAGACAACAAGTACAATAACTCATGACATCATAATGACAGAGCAACCAATACAATAACTCATGACTTCATAATGACAGAATAACTAACACAATAACTCATGACATCATAATGGCAGAGCAACCAACACAATAACTCATGACATCATATTGACAGAACAACCAACACAATAACTCATGACATCATAATGACAGACCAACCATTACAATAACTCATGACATCATAATGACAGACTAACCAATACAGTAGCTCATGACATCATAATGACAGAACAACCAACACAATAACGCATGACATCATAATGACAGAACAACTAAAACAATAATTCATGACATCATACTGACAGAACAAGCAGCACAATAATTCATGACATCATAATGCCAAATTAACTAACACAATAACTCATGACATCATAATGACAGAACAACCAATACAAGAACTCATGACATCATAATGACAGAGCAACCAATACAATAATTCATGACATCATAATGACAGACCAGCCTATAGAATAACTCATGATATCATAATAACAAGAGAAACCAATACAATAACTCATGACATCATAATGACAGAACAACTAATACAATAACTCATGACATCATAATGACAGAACAACCAACACAATAATTCATGACATCATAATGCCAAAATAACTAACAATAACTCATGACATCATAATGGCAGAACAACCAAAACAAGAACTTGTGACATCATAATGACAGAACAACCAACACAATAACTCATGACATCATCATGACCTAACATCCATGCAATAACTCATGACGTCATAGTGACAGACAACAATTATAATAACTCATGACATCATAATAATCAATACAGTAGCTCATGACATCATAATAACAGAGCAGCCAATACAATAACTCATGACATCATAATGACAGACAGCAAATACAATAACTCATGACAGAATAACTAAGACAGTAACTCATGACATAATAGCAGAACAACCAACACAATAACTCATGACATCATAATAGCAGAGCAGCCAATACAATAACTCATGACATCATAATGACAGACAACAAGTACAATAACTCATGACATCATAATGACAGACCAACCATTACAATAACTCATGACATCATAATGACAGACTAACCAATACAGTAGCTCATGACATCATAATGACAGAACAACCAACACAATAACGCATGACATCATAATGACAGAATAACCAATACAATAACTCATGACATCATAATGACAAAACAAGCAATACAATAACTCATGACATCATAATGACAGAATAACCAATACAATAACTCATGACATCATAATGACAGACCAACCAATACAGTAACTCATGACATCATAATGACAGAATAACTCACACAATAACTCATGACATCATAATCACAGAATAACTACACTAACTCATGACATCATCATGGCCTAACATCCAATACAATAACTCATGAAATCATAATGACAACAACTAACACAATAACTCATGACATCATAATGCCAAAACAACCAACACAATAACTCATGACATAAAGACAGACCAACCAATACAATAACTCATGACATAATAATGACAGACCAACCAGTGCAGTAACTCATGACATCATAATGACAGAATAACCAATACAATAACTCATGACATCATAATGACAAAACAAGCAATACAGTAGCTCATGACATCATAATGGCAGAACAACTAACACAATAGCTCATGACATCATAATTACAGCCCAACCAATACAATAATTCATGACATCATAATGAGATACCAACCTATACAATAACTCATGATATCATAATAACAAGAGAAACCAATACAATAACTCATGACATTATAATAACAAGAGAAACCAATACAATAACTCATGACATCATAATGACAGAATAACCAATACAATAACTCATGACATCATAATGACAGACCAACCAATACAGTAACTCATGACATCATAATGACAGAATAACTCACACAATAACTCATGACATCATAATCACAGAATAACTACAATAACTCATGACATCATCATGGCCTAACATCCAATACAATAACTCATGAAATCATAATGACAACAACTAACACAATAACTCATGACATCATAATGCCAGAACAACCAACACAATAACTCATGACATAATGACAGACCAACCAATACAATAACTCATGACATCATAATGACAGACCAACCAGTGCAGTAACTCATGACATCATAATGACAGAATAACCAATACAATAACTCATGACATCATAATGACAAAACAAGCAATACAATAGCTCATGACATCATAATGGCAGAACAACTAACACAATAGCTCATGACATCATAATGACAGCCCAACGAATACAATAATTCATGACATCATAATGACAGCCCAACCAATACAATAATTCATGACATCATAATGACAGCCCAACCAATACAATACTTCATGACATCATAATGACAGACCAACCTATACAATAACTCATGATATCATAATAACAAGAGAAACCAATACAATAACTCATGACATCATAATGACAGACCAACCTATACAATAACTCATGATATCATAATGACAGACCAACCAATACAATAACTCATGACATCATAATGACAGACCAACCAATACAATAACTCATGACATCATAATGACAGCCCAACCAATACAATAACTCATGACATCATAATGACAGACCAACCAATACAATAACTCATGACACCATAATGACCGAACAACCAACACAATAACTCATGACATCATAATGACAGACCAACCAATATAACTCATGACCTCATAATGACAGAATAACTAACACAATAACTCATGACATCATAATGACAGAATAACTGCAATAACTGGTGACATCATCATGACCTAACATCCAATACAATAACTCATGACATCATAATGACAGAACAACCAATACAATAACTCATGACATCATAATGACAGAACAACCAACACAAGAACTCATGACATCATAATGACAGAACAACCAACACAATAATTCATGACATCATCATGGCCTAACATCCAATACAATAACTCATGACATCATAATGACATAACAACCAACACAATAACTCATGACATCATCATGACCTAACATCCAATACAATAACTCATGACATCATAATGACATAACAACCAACACAATAACTCATGGAATCATAATGACAGACCAACCAATACAGTAACTCATGACATCATAATGACAGAATACCTACAATAACTCAAGACATCATCATAACCTAACATCCAATAGAATAACTCATGACATCATAATGACAGAACACCCAACACAATAACTCATGACATCACAATGACAGAACTAATTAACACAATAATTCATGACATCACAATGACAGAACAACTAACACTATAACTCATGACATCATAATGACAGCCCAACCATACAATAACTCATGACATCAGAATGACAGCCCAACCATACAATAACTCATGACATCATAATGCCAGACCAACCTATACAATAACTCATGACATGATAATAACAGAACAACTAACTCAATAACTCATGACATCATAATGACAACAACTAACACAATAACCATGACTGTTTTGGCCAGTGTAATAAGATATCTGAAATATTTTGCTATGTGTGGAGTATTCAATCACAGAGTATGTAAGGTCTATGTGTATTGTCTTTGAGAGGTGTAAGAGGAAAAAATGCAGAAGCGATGTGAAGATTTGATTTAATACCAATAAAGCTGGACCTGTAGCACCAACATTGATATAGCGTCATAATAATCTATAAATTACAACCTGCAGCTAAAGGTCAACGGTCAGGGTGCTCTAATAGAGGGATCCATTTCTACCTATGCCCCGCCCACTTTGCGTATGTTGGAATTGAGTCGAAACTTTGAATCATGTATTCCAAGACTGTACATTTCAAGATATCTATGCACTCAAGTATACTGTTGACTACCTACAATAACTCATGACATCATAATGACAGCCCAACCAATACAATAACTCATGACATCATAATGACAGACCAACCAATACAATAACTCATGACACCATAATGACCGAACAACCAACACAATAACTCATGACATCATAATGACAGACCAACCAATATAACTCATGACCTCATAATGACAGAATAACTAACACAATAACTCATGACATCATAATGACAGAATAACTGCAATAACTGGTGACATCATCATGACCTAACATCCAATACAATAACTCATGACATCATAATGACAGAACAACCAATACAATAACTCATGACATCATAATGACAGAACAACCAACACAAGAACTCATGACATCATAATGACAGAACAACCAACACAATAATTCATGACATCATCATGGCCTAACATCCAATACAATAACTCATGACATCATAATGACATAACAACCAACACAATAACTCATGACATCATCATGACCTAACATCCAATACAATAACTCATGACATCATAATGACATAACAACCAACACAATAACTCATGGAATCATAATGACAGACCAACCAATACAGTAACTCATGACATCATAATGACAGAATACCTACAATAACTCAAGACATCATCATAACCTAACATCCAATAGAATAACTCATGACATCATAATGACAGAACACCCAACACAATAACTCATGACATCACAATGACAGAACTAATTAACACAATAATTCATGACATCACAATGACAGAACAACTAACACTATAACTCATGACATCATAATGACAGCCCAACCATACAATAACTCATGACATCAGAATGACAGCCCAACCATACAATAACTCATGACATCATAATGCCAGACCAACCTATACAATAACTCATGACATGATAATAACAGAACAACTAACTCAATAACTCATGACATCATAATGACAACAACTAACACAATAACCATGACTGTTTTGGCCAGTGTAATAAGATATCTGAAATATTTTGCTATGTGTGGAGTATTCAATCACAGAGTATGTAAGGTCTATGTGTATTGTCTTTGAGAGGTGTAAGAGGAAAAAATGCAGAAGCGATGTGAAGATTTGATTTAATACCAATAAAGCTGGACCTGTAGCACCAACATTGATATAGCGTCATAATAATCTATAAATTACAACCTGCAGCTAAAGGTCAACGGTCAGGGTGCTCTAATAGAGGGATCCATTTCTACCTATGCCCCGCCCACTTTGCGTATGTTGGAATTGAGTCGAAACTTTGAATCATGTATTCCAAGACTGTACATTTCAAGATATCTATGCACTCAAGTATACTGTTGACTATTTTGAAACTAATTTAACTAGGAGCTGGTGCTGCTTATTATGGCTATCATACTGCCAAAATAACTAACACAATAACTCATGACATCATAATGAGATACCAACCTATACAATAACTCATGATATCATAATAACAAGAGAAACCAATACAATAACTCATGACATCATAATGACAGAACAACTAAAACAATAATTCATGACATCATAATGACAGAACAAGCAGCACAATAATTCATGACATCATAATGCCAAATTAACTAACACAATAACTCATGACATCATAATGACAGAACAACCAATACAAGAACTCATGACATCATAATGACAGAGCAACCAATACAATAATTCATGACATCATAATGACAGACCAACCTATAGAATAACTCATGATATCATAATAACAAGAGAAACCAATACAATAACTCATGACATCATAATGCCAGAACAACTGATACAATAACTCATGACATCATAATGACAGAACGACCAACACAATAATTCATGACATCATAATGCCAAAATAACTAACAATAACTCATGACATCATAATGGCAGAACAACCAAAACAAGAACTTGTGACATCATAATGACAGAACAACCAACACAATAACTCATGACATCATAATAACAGAACAATTAACACAATAATTCATGACATCATAATGGCAGAGTAACTAATGCAATAACTCATGACATAATAGTGACAGAATAACCAACACAATAACTCATGACATCATCATGACCTAACATCCATGCAATAACTCATGACGTCATAGTAACAGACAACAATTATAATAACTCATGACATCATAATAATCAATACAGTAGCTCATGACATCATAATAACAGAGCAGCCAATACAATAACTCATGACATCATAATGACAGACAGCAAATACAATAACTCATGACAGAATAACTAAGACAGTAACTCATGACATAATAGCAGAACAACCAACACAATAACTCATGACATCATAATAGCAGAGCAGCCAAAACAATAACTCATGACATCATAATGACAGACAACAAGTACAATAACTCATGACATCATAATGACAGAGCAACCAATACAATAACTCATGACTTCATAATGACAGAATAACTAACACAATAACTCATGACATCATAATGGCAGAGCAACCAACACAATAACTCATGACATCATATTGACAGAACAACCAACACAATAACTCATGACATCATAATGACAGACCAACCATTACAATAACTCATGACATCATAATGACAGAACAACCAACACAATAACGCATGACATCATAATGACAGAATAACCAATACAATAACTCATGACATCATAATGACAAAACAAGCAATACAATAACTCATGACATCATAATGACAGAATAACCAATACAATAACTCATGACATCATAATGACAGACCAACCAATACAGTAACTCATGACATCATAATGACAGAATAACTCACACAATAACTCATGACATCATAATCACAGAATAACTACACTAGCTCATGACATCATCATGGCCTAACATCCAATACAATAACTCATGAAATCATAATGACAACAACTAACACAATAGCTCATGACATCATAATGCCAGAACAACCTACACAATAACTCATGACATAAAGACAGACCAACCAATACAATAACTCATGACATCATAATGACAGACCAACCAGTGCAGTAACTCATGACATCATAATGACAGAATAACCAATACAATAACTCATGACATCATAATGACAAAACAAGCAATACAATAGCTCATGACATCATAATGGCAGAACAACTAACACAATAGCTCATGACATCATAATGACAGCCCAACCAATACAATAACTCATGATATAATAACAAGAGAAACCAATACAATAACTCATGACATCATAATAAGAAGAGAAACCAATACAATAATTCATGACATCATAATGACAGCCCAACCAATACAATAATTCATGACATCATAATGACAGACCAACCTATACAATAACTCATGACATCATAATGACAGCCCAACCAATACAATAATTCATGACATCATAATGACAGACCAACCTATACAATAACTCATGATATCATAATAACAAGAGAAACAAATACAATAACTCATGACATCATAATGACAGACCAACCTATACAATAACTCATGATATCATAATGACAGACCAACCAATACAATAACTCATGACATCATAATGACAGACCAACCAATACAATAACTCATGACATCATAATGACAGCCCAACCATACAATAACTCATGATATCATAATAACAAGAGAAACCAATACAATAACTCATGACATCATAATGACAGACCAACCTATACAATAACTCATGATATCATAATGACAGACCAACCAATACAATAACTCATGACATCATAATGACAGACCAACCAATACAATAACTCATGACACCATAATGACCGAACAACCAACACAATAACTCATGACATCATAATGACAGACCAACCAATATAACTCATGACCTCATAATGACAGAATAACTAACACAATAACTCATGACATCATAATGACAGAATAACTGCAATAACTGGTGACATCATCATGACCTAACATCCAATACAATAACTCATGACCTCATAATGACAGACCAACCAACACAATAACTCATGACATCATAATGACAGAACAACCAACACAATAACTCATGACATCATAATGACAGAACAACCAATACAGTAACTGATGACATCATAATGACAGAATAACTGATGACATCATAATGACAGAATAACCAACACAATAATTCATGACATCATCATGACAGAACATCCAACCAATAGCTTGAAATATTTTGCTATGTCTGGGCTTTTCAATCACAGAGTATGTAAGTTCTATGTTTATGGTCTTTGAGAGGTGTAAGTGCAAAAATGCAAAAGCGATGTGAAAATTTTATTTAATACCAATAAATTCTCGGATGCAGCGTCGTAATAATCTATAAATTACAAACTGCAGTTAAAGGTCAACGGTCAGGGTGCCCTAATAGAGGGATCCATTTCTACCTATGCCCCGCCCACTTTGCGTATGTTGGAATTGAGTCAAAACTTTGAATCATGTATTTCCAAGAATGTAAATTTCACGGTATCTATACGCTCAAGTATACTGTTGAATATTTTGTAACTAATTTGACTGGGAGCTTGTGCTGCTTATGGCAACACCAGCTCCAAGTCACGGACAGATGGGAAGGTAGGCAGGGAGGATGACGGACCTGATCAATTGACAGACAGACAGACACAATCCTCTCTTTCATGTATAGGGTGTGCTTAACCCGTTAACCCTCATATCAGCCAAAAAGGGGCTTCTGCAGTGGTCTTGAGAAATGTCCATTTGCAGGCCAAGAGAAAACTATTTTTGAAAATTTACCACTGAAATGACTGGCTCGATAATCGAGCCAGTCATTCCAGTCATAAATTTTCAAAAATAGTTCTCTTGGCCAGAAAATTGACATTTTCTATGAGAAAATTGAGATATTCTTGTTGAGATTGATGCGTTAAAGGTTTAACAATACTTTAATGCTTGTAGAAGTCAGTTAGAGCTGAAGCATGTGAAAGCAGACAATGTTATTCATGATGGCCACGACACTGCTGTGACAATAGAAGGCCTTCAGAGACAACTTAAAGTGACGAAAACACAAGTGTCTCAGTTAGAACGAGAGATGACTGTACTGCGGAAGGATAAGGATGAACTGGAGCAGCATGTCAGTAAGCTGATCACGGAACGGGAACGTTTGCAGCGGATAGTGGATGACAGCAGGAACATGAAGTCTGACGAAGCAAGGGTGGGTAGCAGCAACATGGTTCATATAGGGGTGGGTGGTAGCAACATAATTCATAGGGTGGTTAGTTGCCAGATATGGTGGGGTAATTACATTGCCAAAGTAATTAATTGCAATTACGTTGCAAAATGTTTAGTTAAATTACAATCGCAATTACTCCATTTTGTGAATGTAATTAATTATAATTACAATTAATTTGCAGTCATTAATTATGATTACAATTAAGTACTTTTTACCAATATAGGTGTGTATCATGAATTGGTTTCTAAGCAATGCCAAGTATGTGTGCGCCCGTGTGTACTGAATAAATAAATAGAATTTTATTCAGTCATATTTTGAAATAACTCGTCATCTTTATTTTTAATCAGCGCACACATATCTAGTTTAGAGCACTAGCAAAACAAAAGATGACTTATATAGTCATGCCATATTAACCCTTTAACACTCAAGTCAGAAAATAAATGTCTTTTGCAGTGGTATTGAGAAATGTCCATTTGCAGACCTAGAGAAAACTATTTTCGAAAATTTACCCAGTGTTGAATGTCTGCATGTACTCTCATTAACCCTTGCGACAGCAACATCGTCCTCCAGATTTCTTGCCAATTTCAATCCTGTGGTACCTTTTCCAAAAAAAAAAAAAGGGGGCATTCCTCCAGACCAGCCGGAGCACTAACCCTTTAACACTTATATCAGCCAAAGATGGCTTCAGCAGTGGTCTTGATAAATGTCCACCGGCAGACGAAGAGAAGACTATTTTTGAAAATTTACCACTTGAATGACTGGCTTGATAACCGAGCCAGTCATTCCAGTGGTAAATTTTCAAATATATTCATCTCTTGGTCTGCAAATCAATTTTTCTATGAAAAAAATTGTTTTGAATAAATATTTGAGGATTAAAGTGGTAAAGGTTTAAATAGCACATCTGTTGTAAAGAAAAGTTTATATTCTAGGAGTTGGAATCTCAGTATGCCAGTGAGATCGATCGTTTGAACAAAAAGCTACGATGGTACATTGAGAATCAGGAACTGCTGGACAAAAGCACAGCAATGTTGAAGGAGAAGGAACAAAGCATGGAGAGGATGAAGAATCGCATCCAAGAACTTCAAACTGAGGTGATAATGGTGGGAGTTGATTCTGTCATTAAAATATCTGATGTCATAATCGAATAAGTCACTGAATAGTTGACATCACAATTAAAATGACAGCTGAGTCAGGAAAATCGAATGGTCTGTTGTAAAGGTGAAGGAATCGATGAATCCAGTTTTAGCTATTCCCCGCCCATCTCTAGCTAAGCTCCGCCCACACTTTGCCCATGTTGGGATAAGATCAATCGATCCCTGCACTCTGAATCACAATTTCCAGAAAACTACACAGGTTAGCTGTTGAATATTTTAAAACTAATCTCACAGAATGTTTCTTTAATAGTAAAGACATAGAATTTGTATGCGTCAGACTATTAAGCATTTAGGATAGACTAAATCGAGTCATTCATGCTGGAATTGATTATGACGTCATCCTACATGTTACATAGTTGACTGGAAGCTGGGCAGCAATAGGCCCCAGTCAGATTAGTTACAAAATATTCAACACCATACCTTAAGTTATAGTTGAAATTTAGATTCTGGAATTTGAGTTTCAGTCTCAAATTGAATCCAAGTCACATGCAAAGTGGGTGGGGCGAAACTAGAAATGGGTCCCTCTCTTGAAAACAATTTGTCTGAATGTACTTGCTGCCTTTAAGTTAACAGTTTAAGCCTTTAACACACAGACAGCCAAAAATAGCTTCTGCAGTGTTCTTTTGAAATGTCCATTTAGAGACCAAGAGAACACTATGTAATATGAAAATTTATGACTGGAATGACTGGCTCTATAAGCGGGCCAATCATTCCAATAGTAAATTTTCAAAAATCGTCTTCACTTGGTCTGCAAACGGACATTTACTATGAGAATTTGAAATTATCTTGAACAAATTTTTGTGTTAAAGGGTTAATAGGCAAATCACCACAAACACAGCCTCTGCAGTGACCTTCAGAAATGTCCATTTGCTGGTCAAGAGAAGACCATATAATATGGAAATTTATAACTGGAATGACTGGCTCAATAACCGAGGCAGTCATTCCAGTGTTAAATTTTGTAAAATAGTCTGCTCATCACCTACAAATGGACATGCAAATGTTCTAATCTTATTGACCAATCTTGACCATTAAATCGGTAGTTTGATATTTTTACAATATTTAGTGTATTTTCTTACTTATTTCCATTGAAGCCTACTTTACAAGAGTTGAGCATATGTGAGGAGTTGTTCTGTTCATGGTTTTTATTTTAAATCAGTCTTCTTAATCGAACTACAGTTAAATCAATATATCAAGGAATCGAACTACAGTTAAATCAATATATCAAGGAACTTTTGGGGACAGAAGATAGTTATTCACGTGGAAATTGTAATGTTTGTACATTTGACCCACAAAAAGCTCTATCACCAAAATCAAAATGTCTGTCACCAAGGTATATGAATTGTATATGGATAATGTATTTGCAAATAATTTGACTGGAGTGCATGCAGCAACAGCCCACTGTCAAATTAAGTTCAGTATATTCAACAGCTTACCTGTATATTTACCTTGATATTTAGATTCTGCGAATTAAGATTTCAAAGCTTTAAATCAATTTTAATACACATAAAAAGATGGCCGAGCTTATCTAGACATGGGCGGAACATAGCTAGAAAGGAAGCCCTCTATATTGTAAGCTATGCTTTCAAAGTATACCTGTATGGCTATTATCTCTTTAATATGTTGCAGTTATGAGATTTTTAATTTACATCGCCATGATTTTAAAAGTGGTTGTATTGAAATTATTGCTTTAATATGTATCCAGACTGTTTAGTTTTATCTAATTAAACTACTTGTTTGTTTTATTCTTGCCAGGCAGGGCAGCGTGCTGAGGAGAATCGAATTTTTAACAAGGAGAAAGCGGCCGATAACAAGAAAATCCAAGATTTACAAAGACAGGTATTTGCATTATGCAGATAATGTGCCTCATCATTTTAGCTTCACAATTATTGGCTTTATTTATTGCCCTCACCCTGGACTGGGTACATGATATTGCATTCGCATGTGTGTGTGTGTGTGTGTGTGTGTGTGTGTGTGTACGTGCGTGCGTGTGTGTGTGTGTGTGTGTACGTGCATGCGTGTGTGTGGTTATGTTTGTTTCGAAAACTGCTGATGTGATTCAGATAATATTTAGCACAAAGGACTAGGATTTCCAGACTTTGGCCATAATCCCAATTTAAAAAATGCAGATCCAGATCGGATAAAATTCAAGCTATATGAATATCTTGGAAACTACAGGAATGATCTGGTTCACAATTTAGCACAAGAAAGGGTGTGGCCGATTCCACAACACTGGGCATGATAAAAATCTTTCCAAATTGAATCTGAGATTGCTCTTGTTGTATATTTTATTTGTTTACATATCCAATACAGTTGACTGGTATTTTAAATCTTTGTGGAATATCTTCTCTGCCAGGTGAAGGAAATGGAACAGATTATTCGTCGACGTTATCCAAATTCACTCCCAGCATTAATGATGGCAGCTGCGGCGGCGACATCTACGTCAGATACTGGATCGCAAGGTGTCTACAAGCCCCTGTCTGTTCAGGCATTGGAGAGCCGTATTAACAAGATGGAAACGGAACAGGAAGGAAAAGACGAAGAGGCAGAGAAAATGCTGAGAAGCGTCGAGCAAAAATTTAATGCAATAAAGGTAAGTGATTGACTGTTAACTGTAGCGCTGCTGCAAGCCACCAGACAATAACTATAATGAGCGAAAATTCTTGACTTGCTGAATATTTTTGAAAACAATTTGACTGAAAATTGTTGGTGGCTTAGCCACCAATAACTCAGTCAAATTGTTTTCAAAATATTTAGCAGGTCCAGAGATCTAACCTCTGGTACATGTCAGCTGAAAATCTTTGATTTTATGAAAAATCTACCGGAAATGGTCAAAATGCTACTTGTCCATAGCTGCCTGACATATTTCAACCAAATTTGACTAGATGGATTCTATGGTGATAGGTTCTAGAACATCTATTCAGAATTTTAATTGATCAATTTTGTGTGTGAAAATCTTAGATTTTATGAAAAATCTACCAGAAATGGTCAAAATGCTACTCCTCCTTAGCTGCTTGACATATTTCAACCAAATTTGACTAGATGGATTCTAGATGGTGGCAGGCTCTAGAAGCTTTATTCAGAATTTTGATTGATCAATATTTTGGTTGAAAATCTTAGGATTTATGAGAAATCTACTGGAAATGGTCAAAATGCTACTCTTTCTTAGCTGTTAGACATATTGCAACCAAATTTGGCTAGATGGATTCTACGGTGATAGGTTCTAGACCATCTTTTCAGAATTTTTGAGTCAAAATCTTAGATTTTATGAAAAATGTACCGGAAATTGTCAAATTCCTTCTTACCATTCTGAGAGATTTCAACCAATATTGGCTGAAAGGTCGTAGGGTCCATAACACCCATTCGTAATTTTGATTTATCAATTTTTTGGGTGAAAATCTTAGATTTTATGAAAGATTTATCAGAAATTGTCAAAACGCTGCTTCTCCTTAGCTGCTTGACATATATTTCATGCAAATTTGACTACCGTATTTATTCTAATTTTCCCGCCCCTCCCAATTATACCGCCCCAATGTTTTTGTGAACGGTGAAAAAAAAGCAAATTACCAATAGTAAGAAATAATAAATCTTCCGTTGTCATCTAATCTTCAAAGAAGAAAAACATCCAAAAAAAATCAAACATGCAGCAACATTTTGGTCATTTTCGTGAATACATGCGCAAAAAGATTTTTTTCGTCAGCTTATCCTGTCGTTCAAGGACAGAGCGTCTAACGCTGTTGTTGAATTGGCATTACGATACAGCTATAAATTTTCTAATGTATCACTGAACGCATCACAAATGCGCCTCCAGTAAATTCGACCAATGCCTAAATTGTTTCTGATTAGTATCTTGCCGTTCAGTGATAGAGCCGCTAACGTGAATTATGTGTCGAGATACGGCTATGGCATATTTTCCGATGTATCAGTGAACGCATCACAAACACGCCTCCATCCAATTTAACAATGGATAAATCGTTTGTTCCTAACTTCGCTAAATGTCACCTTTATGTCCTAAATAAAGCCTCTGAATAAATCTAATGTGAAACGAGTAGTTTTTATGAATATTTGAGCAAATTTAGCAGAAATTGTATGGAGTACTATAATTATATACTGATTCAAGGTGACTGAGAAAACCTTTTCCACCCCAATTAACCTGCCCCCTTTGGTGACTGCTACCCACCGGGTGGTATAATTAGAATAAATATGGTATATGGATTCTATGGTGATAGGCTCTAGAACATCTATTCCAAATTTTGATTGAACAATCTTTTGGGTGAAAATGTTAGATTTTATGAAAATTTACCAGAAATGGTAAAAATGCTATTCCATAGCTGCTTGACATATTTCAACCAGATTTGGACAAAAGGATTCTATGGTGGTAGGCTGTAGACCTATTCAGAATTTTAATTGATCAATTTTTTAGGTGAAAATCTTAGATTTTATGAAAAATCTACCGAAAATGGTCAAAAAGCTACCCCTTAGCTGCTTGAGATATTTCAACTAAATTTGGCTAGAGTGACCCTATCACGGTAGACTCTAGAACTTCTATTCAGAATTTTTATTGGTCAATTCTTTGGGTGGCCATCTTGGATTTTCCAAAAGTTATCGATCATATCTATTTATATGCAAATGGTTCAAATGCTAATGGTTCAGGTGAGCGCAACAGGCCCTTGGGCCTCTTATCTAAAACTTATTCTGTTGAATATTTTGAAATGAATTTGACTGTTAGGCAGCAACGGCTTCCAGTGAAATGAATGTAAAAATATTCAACTGCAGTTTTCATGTATGGTTGCCTTGAAAATGAGATATGGGGAATTAATCTGTAAAAGGGTTAAAGAATCTGCACCAAGCCTATAAAAGTTGCGTGGAGCATGGGGTGGGTGGGGGTATAAATCAACGATCCGTAGATGTCATCATTGTTATATTACCATACAAACAGCTACAATATGAAGAAAGGATTGAGTCCTTAGAGGATGAGTTGGCTACACAGCCGAAAGTCAGCCATGTTTATGAGTCACATCGTCACAACACTGCCGCATCGCTCCAACACGAACTGGACAGTGTCCGAGAGAAACATCGCAAACAAGTGTCGGCGTTACAGGCACAGGTGGATAAACTCCTGAGCGAAGCCGCGGACAAACATTCTGGGCATGGTAAGTAAAAAATAGCTGTGCTATTACCAAGGCATTAAATTTATGAAATATTGGAATTTGACATGTTTAGTTTCAAAATCTAGTGAGAAATTGGATCATATATGACTGGTTAATATGCACAGGACAAAATAACAGCGGAATAGCTCATAATCAGCTGTAGCAAATTCACCCAAAGTGTTGCTGAACATATGCTGTTCGTAGTTACGCAGCAAGTTGATAGTATTAATAATATAAATTGTTTGCTACATCACCGATTAGTAGATGTAGTAGATTAAGTAGATCAGGCTTAATTTCTTAAATATTGGCATTTGGTTTCTAAATCAAACAAAAAAATTGAATCATATACATGTATGACTAGTTAATATGTGAAACTAACCCGGGCGATATGACTGATGTTTTCCTCTTTGATCAAGTGTTTTCCTCTTTGATCAAGCTATGGCCAACAGTTTGACACTTTCTTTCATCAAAACAAGTCACAAAATAAGTAAAGGCAGTATCTACAGCCACTGGTCACATTCACATGGGCTAGTATCATGGGAAAATGTAAGCTGACTTTACATTTGCAAAACACCTATCGTGGAGATTGAAAATCCTCGATTATTTGTTTTTGTGATTGTCAGCGATCATATTAAAAAAAAAAATCATGAATGATCGAATAATTGTGGAAACTTAACTCCAACTACCATCAGATGCTTGTCTGCGTACACATGCTAAGGAAGATCAAATTCAACATCATCAGCCATGCGTTCAGGATGGCAAATATTTTCAGTTCGTAGAAAATTTTGTTTGGCCACACCTATAGTAGGTTCACCCAAAGATAGTTAGGGGCTAACCTACCATGTAACTGAACAAAATGTTCGGTGAGCTGAAAATATTTGAACTCCTGAACGCACCCCTGGTTATTTAGTTTTTGTTAAGCCATAGCCGAAGCAGAGGATGGCTCAACTTAGTGGTCTGAAAGGCATTCTGCATACGGCGTCTGTTCTAAGAATTAGATAAAGTGTCCTTAAGGCTTGACATGCCTAGTCTCTAATTGATGGGTTCAATTGTGGCTGCACCCCACCCATTTCTAGCTAAACTCCCAACTTTTTGGCACATTTTGGCATCGATTTATATACTTTGAACCCTACATTCCCAGAATCCCAATTTCAAAGTAATTATACAATCACTGCCTGGTAAGCTGTTGAATCTTTTAAAAACTAATTTCACTTGGGATGTTTCTGCCAGCCTCCTGTCAAATTAGTTTCAAAATATTGAACATGATGTTTATTAAATTGTTCATCACAAAGACATACAATTCGTATACTTTATGACAGAGTCTGTGTAAATCCAATTGTGAGGTCAGCTAATATGTGACATATCTGATTATGACCATTGGATACCAGTGACAGATCGGATCTATCCATTAGTCTTTTGTTTAATTCTTATTGTTGCAAATAAGATCATTTATTTGACTTGATTTTATTCCCGCTCAAGTCTTCGTTTAATAATATACCATATTTTGCTCAGGTGGCTTTAAGGCCAGTCTAGGAAATGTGTCGATTAGTAATTCATTGAACGACCCGATGTCTGAAATCCAGCAGTTACGTCGACAGGCTGACAGTAAGGACCTGATTATACAAGAACTGAAACGCGCTCAGAGAACATCCAGCAAGAATAACTTCAATATAGGTATTCATATTACACGGTTTAACCCTTTAAAGGATCTCTCCAGTTTTAGCTATGCCCCGCCCATCTCTAGCTAAGCACCACGCTCGTGTTGGGATCAATCGATCTCTGAACTCCCTGACTATCAATTTCCAGCAAACTATACAAATAAGTTATTGAATATTTTGAAACTAATTTGACTGGGTGCTGTTGCTGCGGCCAGTCAAATTAGTTTCAAAATTTTCAAAATATTCAACAGTATGTTTATTAAATGGCAAGGGCCAAGGACATACAATTCGTATAGTGTATCAGACTATTAAGTGTTTAAGACAGACTAAATCAAGTCATTCATGACGTCATGATTATGACATTATCCTACATGTCACGTAGTTGCGTATGATGTCATATGACATCATATGATGGATGGATAAACTGGAAATGTCCATTGTGACCTCTGTTCAAGAAAATTTTAATTTTCTCATAGACCATGCAATGGTTGGCTCTGTTGTTAAATCAGTCATTTTAGTGGTAAAATTTTGGTTTAAATAGGCAACACTTGATCTGCAAATGGACACTGCAGAAGCCATTTTTGGTCAGCTTGAGTGTTAAAGGGTTAATGGTCAACTCGGCTAATGCTGGCATTTTCCAGTGAATCTAAGTCCCATTTTCAGGCCAAGAAAAGACTTTGCCATTTTACCACTGAAATAACTTATCGAGCCAGGCATTTCAATGGTAAATCATCAAAAATAGTCTTCTCTTGGTCTGCAAATGGACATTCGCTTGGCAAAATTTTAATTTTTATGACAAGTTTTGAGCATTAAATTGTTAAACAAGAAATCATATGGGAATCAGAAAGTTATATTGCAGAATGTCGAATAATTAATAATTATATAAAGTAATTGATGATCCACATTTAGCTATGCCCCACCCATTTCTAGCTAAGCTCCGCCCAAGCTTTGCCTGGGTTGGGATTGATCCAACCCTGAATTCCCAGAATCACAATATTAAAGTAACTGTACGCGTAAACTGTTGAATATTTTGAAACTAATTTGACTGCATTTTGTTTCCGCCAATGACAGCAACAGTGCCCAGTCATATTATTTTCAAAATATTCAACATAATGTTTATTAACTAATAAACACATACAATTGTACAACTCACTGACTGACTATTAAGCATTCATGATGTATTTTGATACGTCATTTATTATCTATTTGATTGTGACGCCAGCCTACATGTGACATAATTGATTATGACATCATATGCTTGAGTGACAGATTGGATTCATACATTTCAGACAACGGTAAATTTGAGAATAAGAAGGATCGTAAAGGCAAATTGAAGGGATTCGCAGAAAATGAACGAACATTGAATAGCTTACCAGTCTATGACGCTGAATCTAAAGTCAACAAGGACTACATGCCAAAGACATTTGCAGGAGATTATAGTACAGAGATTTTGGAAGAAAATGACAGACTTAAAGTCCAGGTAAGGAATGTTAATGTCTAACTTAAGCATATCTACAGTAACCTGTGGCAAACCATGGTAACCTACGCCACTAATCTGTGCCAATCCATGGTAATTTGCCAATTAACCCTTTACAAGAGAAGACTATTTTTGAAAATTTTCGAAAAATGAGCCAGTCATTCCTGTGGTAAAATTTCAAAAATATTCTCTTGACCTGCAAATGGACATTCAATAAGGAAATATTTAGATTTTTTGTACCAAATTTGACCACTGAAGAGTTAAAAAGTATGATAATCTATGGCAATAGACACGTATCTTAGTTTATAATGCTCAACTGCTTTCCTGAAAAGGGAACTCAAATGCTGCTAATTGCTAAAATCATATTAGAATAAGACTTATATCACATGAAATGAAAGGGAATAATGGCTGGATCCAGTTTTAGCTATGCCCCACCTATCTTTAGCTAAGCTCCACCCTAACTTCACCCGTGTTGGGATTGATCGATCCCTGAACTCACTGACTATCAATTTCCAGAAAACTACATTCAAGTAAGCTGTTAAATATTTTGAAACCAATTTGACTGCGTGCTGTTGTTGCTGCAACAGCGCCCAATCAAATAAGTTCATTTGCAGGTCAAGAGAAAACTATTTTTGAAAATCAACCACTTGAATGACTGGCTCGACAACCAACCCAGTCATTGCAATAGTAAATTCTCAAAAATAGTCTTCCCTTGGCCTGCAAACGAACATTCAATAAGCAAATATTTTGATTTTCTTGACCAGATTTGACAATTAAAGGGTTAAGTGTATATTTACTCATAGGTAGATACTTTACAACTGTCATTGGACAAGCAGTGTGTTGAGTTACACAAATCCCGAGCCGAGGCAGAGGCTGCTGTGAGGAGAAGTCATGAGGACCGAGAAGAGGAGGTATACATCTGTTCATCAGGCTGTTCATCAGATACTAGATAAATTGTTACACCATTTCATTACCATCGCCCGGTAATGGGAAGAGGGTATTGCATTCGGGTCTGTGTGTGCATGCGTATATATCCATGTACCTATGTGTTGGCCGATAATGGACCTTGCCATTTCTAGCTATCCCCGCCCATCACTAGCTAAGCTCCACCCACACCTCGCCGTGTTGGGATTGATCGATCCACAAATGCCCTAGCTATCAATTTCCTGAAACCTATACAGGGAAGCTGTTGAATATTTTGTAACTAATTTGACTGGGTGCTGTTGCTGCCTATGGCAGCAACAGCGCCCAGTCAAATAAGTTTCAAAATATTCAACAGAATATTTATTAAATAGTAAAAGCAAACAATTTGTACAGCAATGCATAGACCGTCTTCAAATATGCGTTCGTGATGTACTTATCAACGTCATTTATTATGATGTCATTGTACACATCACACAGTTCATTATGATGTCATATGATGGGTGGGTACTCTGGAAAGGTGAATTAGATATATCGTGAAGATGAAAGTCTAAACAACGACTCTGCATGCCTTTGTACGACAGACATCACCTCCTCTAGGGAGACTCCCTTATAGAGGGCAGATGCTGCTGCAAGTGCTCAGACTTGATGGTGGTTAGCTCAATCAGTCTGCTTCTTTGTTGCTTATTCCTTTAATAACTTCGTTTAGAGCATCGTTCTCCCCTCCTGCAGTGGTCAGTGGAGAGACGATCCAAAGTCCTTATGGCGTGTCTGCGTACCTATGTGTCAGGCGATGACTAGATAAATTGTTACACCATTTCATTACCCTCACCTTGTAATGGGAAGAGGGCTCTGCATTCGTGTCTGTGTGTGAATGCGTGCGAGTCTGTGTGCATTCGTGCGTGTCTGTGTATCTATGTGTCCGGCAATAACTTAGGTGCGATGTTGGGTTTGGTGTCCCGAAAAGGCGCATCAATTTTGGGATCAAAATGTCAAAGGTCATGGTAAGGGCCATCGAAGATTAAAGCTGTGTTAATTTGGTGTTAATTCTTTAACACTCATATCAGCCAAAAACAGCTTCTGCACTAGTCTTGAGAAATGTGTATTTTCAGACCAAGAGATTATTTTTGAAAATTTACCATAGGAATGACTGGCTCGGTTATTGAGCCAGTCATTTCAGTGGTAAATTTTCAAAAAGAGTTCTCTTAGTCCGCAAATGGGCATTTTTTTTTAGAAAATTGAAATCTTGAATAAATTCAAGGTTTAAAGGGTTAAATATGGTGTCTATGATTTAGAATTTTTTTGAAACTGATAGTTAACATAAAGTAGAAATTATACTGTAAAAACAGACACAGGTTTTCTATATCAGATAGTTTATTGATGATTTGAAAGTGCACAAACAGGTGCATCCATGTTACTTATTATAAGTCCAGTAGCACTCTGTAATAACTTAACATGTTGCCAACACAAAATAAAACCTAGTGCTTAATTAACCCTTTAACACTCATATCAGCCAAAAACAGCTTCTGCAGTGGCCTTGAGAAATGTCCATTTGCAAATCAAGAGAAGAGTATTTTTTAAATGTATTACTGGAATGACTGGCTTTGATATATATATATATATATATATATGACTGGGTGATGTAAGTGAGACGAAAATTTGATTTAATTGCATTTTTTTAATGGTTTAAAGTGTAGCTCATAGCTAGATGTAACATGGTAAGCATAGTGAGATACAATACTGCAGCTACCGCAGATTATGCTAGAAAACTAAGGCAAAATATAAAGACTGATTGTGTTTTGTTTTGTTTCTTTGTATTGTTTAGCTGGAGGCTCTGCGAGCTTATCACCATAAAGAGCTTCAGAATTTACTCTCGGACAATGTAGTCCAGAATTCTGTCGGCACAATCGCCGAGCTACGCGCCAAACTCAGCACACAGGACGTGAGTTATTAAACCGCAACACCCCGTCACTGATAGATCTCGAATACCAGCCAAAACTGTATTTTATTCACATCAGTCCATCTTCACTGCCTGGCTGTTGCAAACCACCAGACGATAATTTCAATTGGCAGTAATTAACATGGACCTGTTGAATATTTTGAAAACCATTTGACTGAAAGTTGTTGGTGGCTAATAGCTTAGCCACCAACAACTTTCAGACAGATTATTTTCAAAATGTTCAGCAGGTCCGGAGTTAACCCTTATGGGAAATGTAGTATGCAGAGTTTCAGCAGGCAAATCGTTAACCATTTATTGGTGAAATTTGGTCAAGAAAATTAAAATATTTTCTTATTGAATGTCCATTTACAGACCAAGAGAATACAATTTTTGAAAATTTATCACTGGAATGACTGGATCGATAACAGAGCCAGTCATTCAGGTATTAGATTTTCAAAAATTGTATTCTCTTGGCCTGTAAATGGACATTCCACAAGACCATAGCAAATGCCGATTTTGATCGGTATGACCATTAAATGGTTAAACATGACACTAGATTTACGTCTTTAATGGTCAATCCGGAAAGAAAGACGTTTTGAGTGGTCCTGATGAATGTCCATTTCAGACCAAAAGACTACTAGTGAAAATTTACCACTCCATAATCGAGCCAGCATTACAATGTTGAATTTTCAAAAAAATAGTCTTCTCTTAGCCTGCAAATGGACATTTAGTAAGAAAATATTTTTATTTTCTCTGTCAATCTTGACCATTAAAGGGATAGCGCTTGTATTGGGTGTGTTTTCATGAGTGTTATATGGTTCGGGAGGAAGCTTCAGAAATGTGTCATTCATTACCGTGAGATGTCTACAGGTTTCATACAAACTTGAAAAGTACTTTAATTTTTTACATGTGCCTTGAAAAGCCTTAAATTTGATAATTCTCATGAAAAGTACTTGACGATTATTTTAGTGCATTGAAAATCTCTTGAATTTAACATTTCATCCCAAATTATTTTCAATGAGTACAAAACTGTTGTCGGGAACCATCATCAGTAAAAATGATGGAATTGAATTGACCTTTCCACTTTTAGCTATGCCCTGCCCATTTTTTAGCTACGCTCCACCTACACCTCGCTCGTGTTGGGATCAAGCGATCTCTGAATTTCCTGAATATCAATTTCCAGAAAACTGTACTTGTAAACTATTAAATATTTTGAAACTACTTTGATTGGGTGCTGTTGCTCCCTATGGCAGCAACAGCGCCCAGCCAAATTAGTTTCAAAATATTCAACAGAATGTCTCAATTAAATGGTAGACATACAATTTGTACAAGGTGTCAGACTATTAAGCATTAAAGACAGACTAAATCGAGTCATTCATGACGTCATCCTACACGTCATTCATGACGTCATCCTACACATCATTCATGACGTCATCCTACACGTCATTCATGACGTCATCCTACACGTCATTCATGACGTCATCCTACACGTCATTCATGACATCATCCTACACGTCATTCATGACATCATCCTACACGTCATTCATGACGTCATCCTACACGTCATTCATGACGTCATCCTACACATCATGTAGTTGATTATGACATATGACAAATGGATAAATTGGAAAGGTCAGTTGGCCCACTCCTTCAGGACTGTACGGACAACCATCTACCCAAATTTGGCGATCCATCAAGTAACACCAGAGTTATTGGAAAATGTCTTAAAAACAACAACAAGAAGCACTCCATGCTCAGATTAACCCTTGCATACAGTGATGCGGGTAAAAATTACTGATCTGATTTAGCTCAAATTTGAGGATCTTACCGTGAAAGCTAATGTCCAGACTTTGGCTATGATTAAAGAAAACCTCATCCAGATTAGATCAAATAGAAGACTATAAGCTAAGATGCGTTTGTATCATTGGTGTGTTTTCAGGTGCTTGTGCAGCATTTACAGGAGCAGTTGGCTCAGGCACAAGTGAACGCTGAGCGGGTGTCGGCACTAAGAATACGTGAGGCTGCTCTTGAGTCACAGATAAGAACTATTACAGATCAGTTACAGGAGGCCAAGAATAACCATACGCCGGTGGGTTCTTAATCGTTCAATCCTTAACTTTCTGATGACAACATGCTATCTGTTACTGTGTCAATAGCACACTGGTGTACATTTTTCAACGATTTTGTGGACAATGTTGCTGTCTATGAAATTTGTTGAAAGATGAACACCAATTCATCTATTAATTTAATTTGAAATTTTAAAATTTTGACTGGTAAGGGTTAACACTCGAGCTGGCCAAAAACAGCTTATGCAATGGTCTTGAGAAATGACCATTTGCAGATCAAGATAAGACTTTTTTTAAATTTATTACAGGAATGACTGGCTCGATAACCTAGCCAGTCCTTCCAGTGGTAAATTAAAAAAGATTATTTTCTTTTGGTCTGCAAATTGATTTTTTCTATGAGAAAATTGAAATTTACCTTGACAAATTTGAGTGCTAAAGGTATCCTGAGTTATCATAGCCAGCAGCAATGTGTGACTGAAGGACAATGACCTTTCCATTTTTATCTATGCCCCGCCCATCACTAGCTAAGCTCCACCCACACCTCGCCGTGTTGGGATTGATCGATCCCTAAATGCCCTAGCTATCAATTTCCTGAAAACTATCAGGGAAGCCGTTGAATATTTTGTAACTAATTTGACTGGGTGCTGTTGCTGCCTATGCCAGCAACAGCGCCCAGTCAAATTAGTTTCAAAATATTCAACAGAATATTTTTTAAATAGTAAAAGCAAAAATTGTGTATAACAACGCATAGACCGTCTTTAAATATGCATTCGTGACGTACTTATCGACGTCATTCATGACAACATTCATTATGATGTCATTGTACACATCGCGCAGTTCATTATGACGTCATATGATGGGTGGGTACTCTGGAAAGGTGAATTGCCATCATAAGTACTTGAATTGGCTGCCACCAATGAATATATATCAATTTCAATTATGCATGGATTCATATTTTTAACATTTATTTATTAGGCTTGCTTTGAAGTGTCATGAAACTTGTAGTAGCCATGTCTGTGTCTGTCAGTCCATTTATCTATCAGTCCAATGTGATAATTAAAGTTCTACTGGAGGGATCTGGGATGGAGGTTACCCTTGTCTCCTGAAATAACTTCTTGATTTTGAGGGTTCTAGTATACAGATATGACATAAGCATAAGCTGACTTGCCTTTCTTGGCAGAATAGCTAATAATGGTGTCGGTGTATATTAAATGTTCTGTACCTAACCATTAGGGTTCCTATTTATTATTGAGCAATATCTCTTTAATCCATCTTGGTAGCGATGGGTATGAATAGTTTTGTTCTACTGGATCTTTCTAGTTTATCCATCCATCATATGACATCATAATCAAGTATGTGATGTGTAGGATGATGTCATAATCAATTACAGCAAGAATGACTCGATTTAGTCCATCTTAAATGCTTAATAGTCAGACACGTTGTACGAATTGTATGGCTTTACTATTTAATAAAAATGTGTTGAATATTTTGAAACTAATTTGACTATGGCAGCAACAGCATCCAATCAAATTAGTTTCAAAATAGTCAGCAGGTTACCTGTATAGTTTTCTGGAAATTGATAGTCAGAGGCTGTTCAGGGATTGATCCATCCCAACACGGGCAAAGCGTGAGTGGAGCTCAGCTGGAGATGGGCGGGGCACAGCTAAAACTGGAATGGTCAATTCTCTGTACATCTCATTCATGCCATTTAGTATGGTGATCATCGATTTTGGTGTAATTTATTATTATTCTGTTGAAATTTTAATATTCTGCTTATAAATTACAGGAAATGCGACATTTTGAAAACCTTCAGAATAAAATAGCTGCAATGGAACGAAAACACGAACAGCGAGAACAAGAACTTCAACAAGTAATCCGGAATGTCCACCAGAGTGCTTCAGTCGAGATTGATCAGGAATCGCAAAAATGGAAACAAATGATCGACATAAAAAATTATGAAATAGACAAATTTCGCGGTGAATTGGACTCAATTCTCGAAGTGCTTAGATTGTTACAAAAACAGGGCGTGGTTTTGCCATTAGGGGCTCCGGGTAGGTGATAGATGGACAATAGCTTGAAGATGTGAATATGTGATATTTATTAGGAAATACTAAAGTCAAATTTCTGTTGATTATTTTGAAAGCAATATTACTTCAGCATCAACACCTTTCAGTAAAATCACTTTCAAAATATTCAACAGGTTACTTTTATATAAATCCTACTTTGAACCAACCCTCTGTTAATTCATGTAACATTTGACCCTTTGCACACGAAGGTATTTAATAACTTACCTAATGTATATATATATATATATATATATACTGAACCAAAAATGTTTAGCAACACTGAGAATATTACTGTATAAATGTTATTTAACAAAAACAATAAATTGATTCAAATATATTATTTAATTGATAGGTCATTTTCCAATTTGAACAACAGTCTCTTGTTACTGTAAAGCTAGCATCGCGCCTTTAACACGGCATAATTCAACGGAATGGTCCAATTTAAATAATGACACTGAGCTGTAAGTACTGGTTGTGACCTCCGCGCGCATTAACCACCGCCATACATCGCTTTCTCATGCTTCGAATTAAGCACCTGATGTCACGAAGGGGAATCGCATCCCATTCCTGGAGCAGTGCAGCTTCCAGCTCCCGCACGTTGTGAAGATGTGGATGGTTCTCACGCACCATACGGCCAAGAATGTCCCACCCGTGTTCGATAGGAGACAGGTCCGGTGATCGCGCTGGCCAGTCCAACACCGGAATGTTGTTAGCATCAAGGAAATCACTGGTGACCCTAGCTGAATGAGGACGGGCGTTGTCTTGCTGGAACATAAAGTCTGCATGATGCTGCATAAAAGGGATGACAACAGGGGCGACAACTTCCTCACAATAATGTTGAGCCGTTAAATTTCCGCGAGTCACAATAAGATCTGTTCTGCCATTTTCATGGATTCCAGCCCACACCATGACACTGCCGCCACCGAATCTGTCGTGCTGAATGATGTTGGCTGCATCATACCGTTCTCCTAAATGTCACCAAACCTGTTGCCTACCATCCGCCACATCCACACAACCTTGACTCATCACTGAACAAAACGTGGCTCCATTGTTGAGCACGCCATCGAGTGATGAGTTCTTTCCCATGCAAACCGATTCTCGATGTGACACTCTGTAAGCGGATCAGCAACAAGTGGACGATGGGCATGCAGTTCAGCGTCATGGAGTCTGTTTCGCACTGTAGTGCCGGTAGCGGTGTGCAAATTACGGGACAGCCGTGGCGCAGTCTCAAACCTGTGACGTCGTGATGACGTCACTAAGTAGCGATCTTCTCGTGGTGTTGTTGCTCTCGGTCTGCCAGATCGTGGGCGGTCATTAACATGTCCAGTTTCCTGCTCACGTTGGCGGAGACGGGAATTGGTTGAGGCGTGAACATTAAAATGTCGAGCAACAGCGCGAACGCTCTGTCCAGCAGCGAGTTTTCCCATTGCTTCATGGCGCTGATTTTCGGGTAGCCCTGGGCGGTGGCCCATGTTCGGTAGGGTAAACTTTTAAGCATTTTCTGTTAACGTTCGTTATCTGCTTTTGCAATATGGTGGATTTTTGCCTTCGCTACCCACCAATGTGGGCCAGTGCATGAAAAATGCATTTTCACATGCAGTAAGCGTGTGGCCGAGAAATGCAAGAAATGATTTGCATTTCTTCATGGTCAGCGAGACATTACATTGATGAAACATGCCTGCAAATTTGGTTATAAATGGACGCATAGTTTTAATACAACAAACCAAACTTCACTGTTGCTAAACTTTTTTGGCTCAGTATATATATATATATATATATATATATATGGGCGGGTTTGAAATTGAGCTACATTTCTCAATACTAAGGCCGTGTTCTCACTAGAGATTTAATCCTGAATAATGCCACACTGATGTATGGCGTTATTCAGAATTAAGTCTACTGAGACCACAGCCTAAGCCTGTAATTATCAAGCCAGCCCAAATCTGTTGCTGCAGTCGTCTTGAGGAATGTCCACTTGCCACCCCAGAGAAGGGTATTTTTGTAAATTTACCGTGATACCCGTATTAGTCAAGAGTCAGTCATTCCATTAGTCGATTTTCAAAAACATTGATGTTTATCAATAAAGGGTTAACATGATATACATGGCACTAAATTCTATTTGTTATAAACATTTAACACTCATATCAGCTAAAAATTACTTCTGCAGTGGTCTTGAGAAATGCCCATTTGCAGACCAAGAGAAGGCTGTTTTTGAAAATTTATCACTGGAATGACTGGCTCGATACCCGAGCCAGTCATTCCGGTGGTAAATTTTCAAAAATAATCTCTTGGTCTGCAAATGGACATTTTTTTATGAGGAAATTAAAATTTTCTTGAACAAATTTGAGGGTTAAATGGTCAGTCAACCTTTAACTGGTCATGCCGGTCAAATCCTGCCTTTGAAGTGGTCGTAAAGAACGTCCATTGTGGGCCAAGAGACTTTTTTACCTGGCTTGATAATTCATGAGTAAATTCTCAAAAATAAGTATTCTCTTTGGCCTGCAAATAGATCTTCCCTTAGATAAAATTTAAATTTTCTTGACAGTTTTTGACCAGTAAAAGGTTAAAAGCTAGATCATGCATGATGTGTTTCAACCATTTTTAAATTTGCTGCGGATTTAGCAGAATGGGCAGTGGACATATCAAACTAGTCTGTTGACTTATTGTTACCAGGAGTGCACCTAATGAAAGGGCGGGATCTCAAAAACTGAACTGAACTAGTCAAATTTACCATTCAACACTGTTTTTCATTGTGTGTGTGTGTGTGTGTGTGTGTGTGTGTGCGTGTGCGTGTGCATTTCTGTACATGGGCGTCATGTATTTTCTAAATCATTCATTGAATGTATAGTACATTGAATTATATATAATGTATAAAATATTTATTTATAGTAATTTATTTTTATCTGAAATTTTTTTTTATTTCATAATTTGTTCTGTTATATTTGTCAACCCCATCAAAAAGGAGTGCAACTCGATTTAGTGATCCAAATAATATGCAGAATTAGGTCTGTAGAAAAAGCACCCACAGATTGTGGAGGGGGAGGTGGGTGTTAGAGGATAGCTGTCTTTCCATCTGTCTGTTAGTTGTTTCCCAGATATCAATAAATTAAGATTTTTTTTCCGGATCATGACCGATCTTTTGCTGTGTTTAGAGTTGAGCCAAATCAGGCGAGTAGTTTTTAGCCGCCTTGTCAGTTAGCTGAGCTTTGGCGATGATCTCTGGTCTGGCCAACTGTCCGTCTCTGTTTCTTTATTTCTGAATGGATTTAGATCAAACGTAATCAAGATTGACATCTAATATCTGTGTTGCGAACATGGAGTTGAGTAAATGTCAAAAACCAAAATTATCCCCCTTAGGAATTCTCTACAGTAGAGGAAACAATGGGGAAAATATTTTTTCGGTGGTATGTTTCGCCATATTTAAAGCTATTGACGTAACTGCTAAGCATGCTACGAGGTGACCTCAAGAAAGGAGGACTGGATTTTGGCTGAGGACAAGACACAGTGGGCAAAAGCAAAGAAGGACTGATTGCAGCTGTAGGATGTTTCTACTACTACAGCCACCGAATACAGTAATCATACATACTTAGCTTTTGTTGGTGGGTGTACCTTTGGGCCTACGCTACCACACGTATAAGTAAGTCAGTCTGACCTAGTTTCTTGAGATCACTTGGAATTGGGCCTACGCTACCACACGTATAAGTAAGTCAGTCTGACCTAGTTTCTTGAGATCACTTGGAAATTAAGAATGTTAAGGCTCAAGTCCTTTAGATTTTTGAAGATTTGAACAAAGGCCCTGTATCGCTCACCTGGAACTATTGGCCACTGGCACAACCGAACAAAACGAGATGACCACTGGAAAAATTTACCAATCTAATTGCTGTGAAGAAAGTGTAGCCATGTTTTATTAAAATTGGCCCAGTGGTTAATAAGTACATTTTGTAGTCTATAATTTTCTGAGAAATTGGCAGAAAATACAAGATGTCCACCAAAAACTTTTGAAAATTTTAATTGATTCATGTTTTTTTGACAACTTTCCATGGCCAAATTTTAATACGTTTAGGCCTTATTCATATCGCCCCAAATTTCATATCTGCCGAATCTTGGCCTGATCTAAGAAAATTTACCAAATTTCTTTTTCACTAGTGAGATGACATACTTACACTCCTAGTATATCGGCTCTAAATTCAATAATATTCAGAATTATAAAAAGTTAGGTGCCCCTAATGGGAAGGTGGATGTACACAGTCATGCACATGACAGACCCCATCCACTGCGCATGCGCATACGGGTACTTCCGTTACTAAATATTGGCTGACATAGAAGCAACTATTCAAATAACCAAAGGACCAGGCCTCCGTGGGGTGGAGAGGCCGGGATCCTGTTAGGGAGGTAAGTATGTCATCTCACTCGTGAAAAAGAAATTTGGTAAATTTTTTCTTATTTCATATCATGAGAACATACTTACCTCACTCTTGATAAAAGCCGGAATTTGAAAGTCAATTTGGCGGGAGGGAGGCAAGGTCCTGAAAACCAGCACACCCTCGAAGAGACTAGCTCTTTGACTTTTCAAGAGATTTAAAACATCTGAAATTGAATCTGAAACACAATCAGGAATAGAATTTTGCATCGGATAATCGACCGATGAAGAGCGATTGATCTGGGCTACTGACATAATGTCTTCAATAGAAACACCATTAAATAATGCCGTGGAAGTTACCACACCACGGACACTATGAGCCTTGGCTCTGTTTACTTGAATTCCAGTGGGTGTCTTATGGCAGAATTGAATACATTCTACTATCCATCTGGAAATAGTGTCTCTTGACGCCCTACCATGGGGTTCAATATATGACAACCATAGGGAACATGGGTCTGTCCGCCAAACCTGAGTTCTTCTCTTGTACTTATTTAAAGCACGGACAGGACACCATGCTTTAGCACCAGGATCATATCTGGTTACGGCAGGTAAAATAATAGGTTGACCCGGATATTTTAAAGATTGATTCTTAGCCAAGAGATTCAATTCAATCTTGGTAGAAGCTTAAGGCCTTCACCTGTAACTATATAACGGTCAGGCTCAGCAGACAAGGCATGAATTTCACTCCTGCGTCTGGCTGATGCTGCCGCAACTAAAAATACAGTTTTAAGTGTCATTAATTTTACAGATATAGCCCTAAGTGGTTGAAAAGGTTTATCACTCAAAACTTGCAGAACCAGAGAAAGACTCCATGACGGTGTCAGTGGAGGATTTCTTGGTCTGAGATTGCCCATACCTTTAATAAGAGTATTTAAAACACTTACTTCATCACTTCCCCTCTTTGCCAAGCAAGGGATAACAGTCATTAATGCTGATTTGTATCCAGCAATAGAATTAGGCTTAAGACTATAGGCATCATACAGGTGACAGAGAAAATCAGCTACTACCTGAATAGATGCTTCCATCGGATTGATACATCTCTGAGCACCATTCTGCAAATCTGTTGATTTTATAATTATATGCTCTGGAGGTTGAACCCCTTCTGGCTCTGGCCATGAAATTGGCTGCTTGCTCAGAAAAGCCCTGCTTAATCGTGGATTTTTTGACAACATCCATGCAGTCAATTGAAACATTGACGGATTGTTGTGAAGGGTCTTGCCCTGGAAGATAATATTGTCCATCAGAGGCAGAGGAACCGGATTGCAAACCAGAAGGTCCAGCAGATCCGTAAACCATGATCAGCGATCAGAAGCACTTGGCATTCCTCCTGCTTGATCTTCTGAAGAATCCTTGGAATCAGGATTGTTGTAGGGTATGCATATGCATACATTCCCTTCCAACTGATAGCTAGTGCATGTATTGCGATAGCGCTTGGATCTGGAATCGGAGAAACGTACGTCGTCATCTTCACATTCTTTTTCATTGCGAACAAATCTATGTTGGGCTTTCCCTAATGATTGAACAGGTGATCCGCCACACATTGATTTAGTTGCCATTCCGTAGGCAGAATGCTCATCCTTCGGCTCAATGAGTCTGCTAACAGATTCAGCCTTCCCGGAATATGAACTGCTTTCAAGGTGATCATATGATCCATGCACCAGCAAAGCAGCTTCCATGTCACCATACAGAGACTGGGCGACTTCGTTCCACCCTGGCGGTTTATGTAACTCACTACTGTAGAGTTGTCTGAACGTATCATCACAAATTTTCCCTCCACTTCTTTTAAGAAGTGTTCCAGGCCTAGAATTACAGCCCGCAATTCGAGCATGTTGATATGTTCCTTTGACTGTTCCAGATTCCAAAGCCCTGATATAGTGGCTTCTTCCAGGCAAGCTCCCCATCCCTCCATCGATGCATCCGTAAACATCGTTACTTGAGGGTGGGGAGGGGTCAGCATGACCACCGCCAGGAGATTTCCTCTCTCCGTCCACCAATGAAGGTGATGAATGAGAGGGTCCAACACTTTAATGCTCGCACGAGTCCAGTGATCCTGAACTCTGCATCCACTGAGCCATGAGAAACAATTGAATCGGCCGCCTGCGTAAGGCCGCCTGCGGAATGACTGGTTCCATTGAAACCATCAGAACTAACATTCTCAGATAGACTCGTGCTAGAATATAACGACTGTTGCAAACCAACTGAATGCACGAGAGGTGATTTTCCACTCGCCTGGGATGGATAAACATATCCTATCTCCAGATCGAAGAACATACCCAGATAAACAAACTTCTGGCTCAGCTCTGATTTCTGAAAGTTGATTATCCTGCCTAAATCTGAGTTTTCAAAACTATCTCCAGATTTGCTGTCAAACTTTCTGGGTTGTGTGCTTTCAGCAACAAGTCGTCTATGTAAGTGTGAACAGCTATATTTCTCCTGCGGAGGTATGCCGTGATAGCAAGTACCACTCGAGTGAAGACCCTTGGAGCCGTCGAGATGCCGAATGGAAGAACCTTGAATTCCCATTGGCATCCCTGAAAAGCAAATCTCAGGAACCAACGAAAACTCCTTGCAATTGGAATGTGGAAATAAGCATCCTTGAGATCTATTGATGCTGTCCACATCCCCTTCTCTAACCCCAACAACACCGATTTTATTGTTTCCATTTTTATCTATAAACTTGTTTAGAGGTTTGAGGTTGAGAATTGGTCTCCACCACCCCCCACCCCCGGTGTTCTTTGTCACAAGAAACACGGTTGAATAGACGCCCGGACAATCTTGCGCCAGTTGAATTGCTTCTTTTAGAATTAGAGATTCTATCTCCTCTTTATGCACAACCACTTGTCTGGATCTCTTGAAATTTGAGTCCAGACCGGTACCAGAGACAGATGCAACGGCGGACCTCATCCATTCTGGACTGTATCCGCGCGAAAGCCATTGCAAGACTAAGCGGTCCTGAATTAACCGCTCCCACTTCTGAATGTGGCAAGTCAAACGACCTCCCACTGGTGAACCTAGGGTTGACAGGGTGCCCATAAATTTTAGAAGTGGGAGTGTGGTACGAGTGACAACACCCGAGTGGTACCTGTGGTAACTGGAAAAAATTGTAGCCCATCAGGCCCGGTTACCACGTGCCACTCCTCGCGCGCCGTGCCACGTGCACCGCAGTGCGTGGGATGCTGTCTGGCTGGCTGCGCTTGAGGCGCTGGCTGACGTACAGCAGCACGCTGCTGCTGGCGTGGCTGACGCGGTCTCTGAACCCGGCCGGCCTGCTGGCCTCTGACAATGCCAGCACCGCCACGAGCGTACTGCTGTCGAGCAGCCGCATCCTGAACACGCACATGTTCTCTGTGCAGCACTACAAACTGTGCGCACAGCGCCCTCTGGTTGTTCACCAAAGTCACTGTCTCTTGGAGGTGCCGACAACCTTCACCTCCAAAAAGACCAGGGCCTGGCATCGGCGCTTGCAACAAGCGCGACGAGCTAATGAGACGGGCACAAATTGTCCAAAGGAAAGGTGCGCCTCGTCCTCAATGACTTCGTGACTGATCTAGTCAGACAGTCCAACGCCAGATTGATCCCATCCTGGATGGCTCGTTGGACTGTCACGGGGCTAGGTTGTTGCTGCACCGAGGCTGCTACTACCCCAGATAGCTGAGAGACATGAGACAGTGCACTAATTGCTGCTCGCGAGCTCTCCTCGGTGTCGCGCAAGGCGGCATTAGCCGAGCGCATAGCGCCTGAGCACAACACTCCCATGTCAGCACGGGAACCCGGCCGCGTATCTTCTCCCAGAGCGGCGTGGTCGTCCGCGCTCGGTCTGGGCGCTAGGCCATATAGAGCATACTGACTAGCAGTGACCCGACATCACCTAGCAACCTCGCAGGGGCCCTTCGCGAGGCGACCTTTCGGTCTACTCGACTCCTCTGCCGCAGAGAACATATCTAAGATATGTTCAGCATACGGCAGAGACAGAGTCATGTTGGCCAACGGCTTTGCCTGTAAGCATGCCCGAGGGTTACCGGCGGCCGTTTCATCCATGGAGAGCTCTAGTCTGACAGCGAGGAGCCACGCGCACGCTTCAGACCAGTCTTCAACCGTGGCTACCTGCGAATTGCCGACGAGCAGCGGGTCCTCGTCATCAATGGCATTCGCAGGTAAGGCCAAGGTGGAGGCTATAGACAAACCCGGCTGCCAGGGAATGCATACAGGCCCACAAGGGCTGGCATAACATTCTCCATAGGCTGACCGGGCACCAAGGCCGCGCTTGTGTGAGTGCTCATGCACCAGCGAGGCTCGGATCGTCCGTAAGCGTGGAATCTTATACGGGTGGCCGTCCGCTCCAAACCGGCCCACAGGCGGAATCATGAAGCCTGCTCCCAAGGGAACAGTGCCATAGGTGCGAGTGGCCGCGCTCCCCATGAGAGGAGTGTAGATTGCTCGCATCCATGTCTTCATGCTCATCCTGTGGACCGAGCAGGTAGTCTTCATCATCTTCCTGGTCAGGGAAGTTAGACTCTGGGTTAGCAAGAAAAACTAACCCAGACTGACCAGGAGGATGCCCGAAAGCGGATGACAAGGATACTCCGCGAGTGATCGTGGACAGGCCTCCTGGTCGGGTCCCGCCTGATGCTGCTCGCGCCGCTCGGCCGCCCCTGGATCACTAAACACTGTCTGAGCTAGTAGGGCATGATCCAGGGACGGGGGCTACCTGCACTGAGGTCGATGCGCAGGAAGTTGAAACACCTGTGCCAGGCAACATGCCGCGAAGCATGTCAGGCATCAGATCTTTCAAAGTCCTGCGCATCTCACTCACTAACTCAACCTTGAAGGCCTCGAGCTCACCCTTCTCAGAGGCCTTCTTCTTACCCTCCTTCTTTGCCTTCAGTGCCCCCCTCAGCCATCAGCTTAGCCTGAAAAGCAAATAATTCAGAGGTTAGATTCCCCCCCCCCACTCTTTACAAATGACACATTTGTTAGACAGCCTACACACTGAACAAAGATGGCAAGGGTGGGGGAAGAATCTAGCCTTCATAGGCTTGAAGCAAGATGGACATGACTTCTGAAAAAAGGGAAGGCATATGAAGACAATGCTTATTATAGTTTGCAAACCCTTGTTAATTGACTATTAGTACAAAACAAGAACAAACTCGAGAGAAGATATCCACTTTTATTACAGACAACCCTGACGGGACAGCTGACTTCTCTAGTTAATAATAACCAATCACAATCAGGATCCCAAATTAAGAAAGAGAGAGAGAAAGACTAATGACTATCTAGATATCGCTCCACCTTCATAATAAAGGGTGATAAATACATCAAAGACTTCTCTAAACTAAGATTATGACATCAAGGAAAGAGAACTCTGGTTGATTATGACATCAAACCTCAATGCAACAGCTCCTTCAAGGAGAGGGGACGTCAGAAATGAATGCAAGAAATATCTAGAGATAAGACATTCATTACGCCTGAATAATATAATATCAAATTATATATATTCGAGAACCCATGCACATACAAGATAGAATGCAGTGCAATAACAAAAGGCAGCAGAAAATCAATTATTTTCAAATAATTATGTGCCATAACTAATAAACTCCCTTAGCCTGAGCACAGGCAAAACCATCCTCTTGTGCAGGAGAAACATCCATCCATCCGCCGAGACTCTTCTTTCAGAAGAACTGATGAGGGGGATGGGACAAAAGGAAGGAGATATTTCTTTTATTCATTTAATATATCTCCAACCCTTAGACATATCACAATGATAAGTCAAAAAAGAGATGTGAACAACCTTCGAGAGAAGAACGGGACCCCTTACTCATCCATAAGTTGAACCTGTGAACACAGCACAAGGGATTAATAGCCCTAGGCGCTGGGAGAAATTTAACAAGGATTCCCAGCGCCTGAAAACGCGGTAACGCCAAAACGGCCGCGACGAAAACCGGTAACATATAAAAGTTACAAGTCTAAATTAATAAATGGAACAATATCACCTTAACAGATGACGAGGAAGACTCCTCTGCAGACTTAGAATCAGCCATAAATCCAAAAGGTGATAATAATTATTGAAAATTCTCAAAAAGAGACTGGGAAAGTTTTCAACATGGGGTTGGTCAGCCAATATATTAGAAAATGCAAGTACCAGTATGCGCATGCACAGTGGGTGGGGTCTGTCATGTGCATGACTATGTACATCCACCTGCCCATTAGGGGCACCTAACTTTTTATAATTCTGAATATTATTGAATTTAGAGCCGATATACTAGTATATCAAGTGTTAGGGAGGTAAATATGTTCTCGTGATGTGAAACATTCAGTGGTTCTGAAAAAGTCATTTTCGCGAAGACTAGGTCATCCAAGATGGCCGCCAAACCGTTTAACCGATCAAGCTCCTTTGAAAAAACTTGGTTCAACTCTTGCTCTAGATCTTCTTTCATGAGGTTTGCATTGATCCTCCAAGCAGTTTTCGGAGAAGAAATTTAGACATTTCTAAAAATCGGCCAAATTAAGTTCCTTGAACAAACTTAGTTCAGCTTTTGCCCTAGATGATATTTCAAGAGTTTTGAATCGATCCCCCAAAGTGGTTTTGGAGAAGATATTTAGACATTTCTAAAAATTGGCCAAAATCCAAGATGGCCACGGACCAAATTGGCCGATCGGCTTCATTGGAACAAACTTGGATCTCGCCCTAAGGATCCTTCCTACTAAATATAATTGAAATCATCCCAGTGGTTCTTGAGAAGTCGTTTAAAGAAAAAGTAGACGTACGGACTGTCTCCACGGTATAAGCTCACTTGCCAGGTGAGCTAATAATAAGGCCAGTGAAAAAATCTATCCCAAATGATACTACGATGCCACGGCCACTGCAAGAAGAGGTACTACCTAAGTCTCACTTCTCCTGCGGGGTGGGACAAAATAGTTCCCTCTTCATACAAATATGACAGGCTACATCAGGCTTTAAGAATTAATACCAGTACTATATCTGACTTAAAGTTCTCGTGTCCTACTCCCATCATGCAATGCTCCCCAGTATGCAATGCTATCCAGCATGCAATATTCTGAATCCATAATCATTGTAACTATTGAACGCCATACTCGTTGAGTGTATTGTGTCTGTACAGGTTAGGATTTCTGAAACAAAAAGAACCTATCTGTACGTACAACTGGTCATTTGTCAGCCAACTCTGAAAGCATAAGCTGACACATAGGACATATTCAGGGCAGGAAATTCGACAGCCTGCATTTCAATACAAGTGTGTCAGTTTCCAGAAGATACGAGAAAGCTTTTTTATACTTTGATAATAATTTGTGTGCAAATTGTTGATATCAATGACAGCAACAGCATTCAGTCAAATTATTATCAAAATAATTAGTAGGTAATGCGATTGCTACTTTCAACTGATTTCATACAAATTTGAATGAAAGTTGTTGTTGCAACACCTTTCAGTCTATATGTTCTAAAATAATCATCACAATTTTCAGTACACTCGCTACAGATTTGAAGAGCAATTTGACTGTATGTTGTTGATTTCTAAGGCACCAACATTGTTTAATTGCTAGCCACACGCACGCAATCAACTGCTTGTCAATATCTTACTATGTAGGTAGAGTGAGCATAGGCCTATATACGCTTTCTCACAAAAAAAATGATTAGCAAACCACATGTTCCTTTTGTTGACGGATTGTGCATCATTCTGTTTGAAATGCATTGATCGAACAGAAATGTACACGGACAAATAGTTCGTTCATGCATGCATATCGTATCTAGGCATATACTTAATTTACTAAGACAGTATGGACAATACTTATTCGTCAAAGTTGTTGGTGCCTTAGTAATCAACAACTTAGTCAAATTGGTCTTCAAATCCGCAGCGAGATTCAACTGAAAGCTATGATGATTATTTTAGAATATTTAGACTGAAAGGTGTCGCAGCAACAATTTTCATTCAGATTTTTATCAAATCTAAGTACCTACTAATTATTTTGACAATAATTCGACTGAATGCTGTTGCTGTCATTGATAGAAACAACATTCATGCAAATTATTGTCAAAGTATATAAATGTTCTCGTCTTTTATCCTGGAAATAGACACATTGACACTATTGAAATAAAGGCTGTCGAATGTGAATAGGTCTTATGTGCTTACAGTCATTCCAGTCATAAATTTTCAAAAATAGTCCTCTTGGTCTGCAAATGACCATTTCTCAGGACCACTACAGAAGCCATTTTTGGCTGATATGAGGGTTAAATGGTTAACTGGCTATGCATTACCACGCTACAAGATAATTCAATCCACAATTAACTACCCACCCTACAAGGGGCATAAATTAACACAAACATATGTTAACAGTGTAATACATTATATTTTGATCTTTATATTAACAATATATAAGTATTGATACCACCTCCACAATAAATATCATTACTAAACAAGATTTAATATTATTATTATTATTATTATTATTATTCCTAATAAAATATACATATAATTATTACTAACAACTTTATACTAGCACCTTTCTATACTACAATAACTATAACAATGACTAAATATTAACTCCATTAATTGACAGATTCTGAAGGTAACTAGATTCCACTTCTTTACCCTAAAGGTTTAATCAATGTACTCCAAGGTGAAGCTAAGTTATCGATCGAACATTGATGGCAAGACATATGGGTGGAGTTAAAACAAAATTTTGTTTGCTAGCCTCATAGCCAATATAGCCAAATGACATTTCATTTCTATAGTCCCAAGTCGTTATTATGACTAAGGCAGCCGCAACTTTGTTAAAATAATTTCAAAGTATATTGCTGTAAATGGTTCACAATTTTATCGTTATTATTCTGAAAATTTTGATTTTTAAACAAATCACGATATATTGAAATCATGTAATCGTGTACCTATGATAGTACACAGAGCAGATAGAATTCAGAAATTGTACTAGATGTGGAAAATGTGAAAAGATAGCACGCTCGCTACGCTTACATTTAACACTCATGGTCAAGATTTTCTGTTTGAGTGTCCATTTGCAGGCCAAGATAAGACAATTTTTGAAAATTTAGCACTAGAATGACTGGCTCGATAATCGAGCCAGTCATTCCAGTGGTAAATTATAAAAAATTGACCTGTAAATGGACATTCCTAAAGACCACTGTTTTGGCCGGTGTGACCATTAAATGGTTAAGCTCATTTATATGATTGTTATAAACAAGAGAAATCAGAGATTGCAGACTCTTGCCATCACATTTTTGTCACATTGTAAAGTCTTACAATTTTCTGGATTTCTCCGGATCATGCCCAAATTTATAGAATTCTAATGTATGGTCACACTTTCTTGTGTTAAAATTTGAACCAAATCGGACATGTAGTTTCCAAGATAGCCACTGATAAAAAATCTGATACGATCCTGATCCAGGGTTTTCAGTCTGGAAATCTTGCATGGCAAATTCCTTCATTGTGTTAAAATTTCAGCAAAATCAGATCAGTAAGGTATGAGATTAGACATACAGAGATGGACAAACAGGCCAGGAACACAGGATCGCAATACACTCCTCCCCTTACGGCATGAGGGCAATGATGAATCAAACATATTCATGTTCTACAATCAGGAGTACAATAATATTCACTGAATTTCATACATATTTACCTACCTAAAAACTGTTTTTTTAAGTCAGCAGTGGTCCTACAAATACATTATATTAACCCTTACCATTTTGATGTTAAAATTAAAAATATTCCTAGTATTCAACTAGCAGATTAACTGGTGTTCAGTTTTCAACAAATTTGGTGGAAGATGTTGCTGTCTTAGACAACAACATTGTCCATCAAAATTGTTGAAAAATGTACACCAGTTTTTATACGTCCGCGCAAAGCGGGGTCGTATTATGTGATGGTGCTCGTCGTCCGTCCGTCTGATTCTTGTCCGGGACAGATCTCGAAGAGTTTTGAACCTACAGTCACAATTTTTTTTAGCAGTTATATTACCTATAGACGAAGTGTCATGATTTCGATTCGGCAAAATTCTCCCATATTCGCTAGCGTTATCTCCCTTGAAATCTTAAAATGTGTCCAAATTTTCTTGTCCGGGACAGATCTCGAAGAGTTTTGAACCTACACTCACAACTTTTTTTCCCAGAAGATGTGTTATGTATAGTGTCATGATTTCGGTTCGGCAAGATCTGCCCAAATTCGCCACAGTTATCTCCCTTGGAAGATTAAAATTCGTCAGAATTGTCTTGTCCAGGCCAAATCTCAGACTTAAACCCACACTCACAAATTATTTTTTTTCAAATGATGTGTTACATACAGCTGAAGTGTCATGATTTCATTTCGGCAAAATCCTCATATATTCGCTGGAGTTATCTCCCTTGAATGATTAAAATTCGTCCAAATTTTCTTTTCCTGGCCAGATCTCGAAGAGTTTTGAACCTACACTCGCAATTTTTTTTTCGGCAGATGTGTTAGGTATAGACGAAGTCTCATGATTTCCTTTCGACAAAATCCTCACATATTCGTGAGAGTTATCTCCCTTGAAAGATTAAAATTCAAAATTTTCTTATCCGGGTCAGATCTTGAAGACTTTTGAAACTATACATTTACAATTTTTTTTCCGACAGATGTGTTACGTATAGATGAAGTGTCATGATTTCCTTTCTGCAAAATCCCCCCCCCCCCCCATAATTGCCAGAGTTATCTCCCTTGAAATACAAAATTTGTCAAAGTTTTCTTGTCCGAGCCATATCTCGAAGAGTTTTGAAGCTACGCTCACAATTGTTTTTTCAGCAGGATATGGTAGGGACAGATTTGTCAAAATTTTCTTTTCCGGTCAAGATCTGTGTTTTGAAACCGACACACAATTTTTTGTTCGACAGATGTTTTATGGATAGACGAAGTGTCATAATTTTGGTTCGGCAAAATCCTCCCATATTTGCCAGAATTATCACCCTTCAAAGATTAAAATTCATCAAAATTGTCTTGTAATTGTAATGATCAATGCAGCTATGAAGACTCAAGATTTTTAATGATGTCTTTGCCGTGAATTCCAAATGTGTGCCTAATAGAAGTCGTTTCCCCCCCCCCCCTTTCTCAGAGAATTATCAAAGACAAATGGTTCACATTTAGCATTCCTGCGGGCGTATGTTGAGTTTCACTAAAACTTGTTATGCTGTTGACAGAGTAACGATAGAATATTGATATCAGAGGTGTAAGGGTTAATAATAAATTATAAATCTATTACAATAAATAACATATAATTTTTAACTTATCACAATATTTCTAACAATAGAAAATTTAAGAACTTTAGTACAGTAAAGCCTGTCTATAACAACCACCTGTGTTACATAACAAACAATTTTTGCATAAAAGGTCATAATTCATAGGCATAGTTGTATTTACTTACCATTTAAGGGTTAAGTTGGTCAATGCTGACATTTGCAGTGATCTTGAGAAATATCAATTGCAAACCAAGATTTTTTTTTAAAACTCTACAACTGGAACCAGCCATTCCAATTAAAAATGTTCAAAAACACCCTCTTGGCCTGCAAATTGACATTTCTCAAGCCCACTATAGATTCTGGTTTTGGTCGACAAGCGTGAAATGTTAAAATAGTGTGTCAAGAGAAGAATATTTTTGAAAATGTATCGCTGGAATGACAAGCAACCAGCCAGGCATTCCAGTGATACATTTTCAAAAACAGTCTTCTCTTGCCCTGCAAATGGACATTTCTTAACACAATTGCAGGTTTCGTCATTGATATGCGTTTGGTGTTATGTCGGAGTAATTTGTAACCCGGCTGATTAATCGACTAATCGCGATTCTTCTTAACTAATCGATCGTGATCACTCAAAATAATAATAATCGCACAAGCCTAGTTCAGATTTCCATCAAGGTGGTCATTCTAGACAGGTTAGACTATCCGTTGATATTGTATTAGAAAGAAAAAGAACATTATAATCATATTTAACCCTTTCGTGACTAAACTGGCCTCTGTAGTGGTCTTGAGGAATGTCTATTTGCAGGCCAGAAGACTATTTTTGAAATTTTACCACTGAAATGACTGGCTCGGTAACCGAGCTAGTCATTAGTGGTAAATTTTAAAAGATAGTCTTCTTGGCCTGCAAATGGACATTAAATAAGTAAATATTTGAATTTTTCGAAGACATTTTAATGGGTTAAACTGATTAACAATAATAACTCAAGCAAATATCACAGAATTATAGGACGGAATGTCAGGCAAAACACTGAAATGTCAAGATGGCTGTTGAATTTCTACAGCCTACATTTTCCACGAGATTTTAACCCCGGACCTGCTGAATACTCTGAAAACAATTTGACATAAAGTTGTTAGTGGCTAACAACTTTCAGTCAAATTGTTTTCAAAATATTCAATATATCCTGAGTTAAAATCCTATAGAAATTTTAGTTTGCAGAAGTTCAAAAGGCACATGGTTATAAACAGAAAGAATATTATAATCATATATAAACTGATTAACAATACTGAACTCTGGTAAATATCACAGAATTATAGGACGGAATGTCGGGTAAAACACGTTTTAACATAGTCGCCATATAAATGCGGATTATTCCAGCTCAATTTGACAAAGAAAATGGATGGAATGTTTTAATGTATATATATTTTAAATCAACTTTTAACCTTACCATATGATACCATATGATAATTAATAGCATGTCTTGTACATTGCATTGTCTTCACTGTGTAAGGGAGTAGGGGTACTAAGGCATACAGTGACTAGAACTGTAAATGGGCATTGACTAAGCAACAGCTCCCAGTCAGATTAGTGACAAAATTTTTGAATTGTGCAAAGGGGCTTATGATTATGAGGTCATTCTGATTGTGATGTCAGTCAACATGTGATGTATTTGATTATGACGTCAGTTACTTAAGTGACAGATCACATCCCTCCATTGATTATTGTTTTCCTGCTATGATAATGGAGGATTCCAGTTTCTCAGTCAATCATATAATGTCATAATCAACTATGTGATGTGTAGATTGGCGTCATAATCAATTATGTCATGAATGATGTAGCTAAGTTCATCATAAATGCTTAATTGATGACAGACTAGCTAAGCATTGTTCTATGAATTGTATGTCTTTACTGTTTATTAAACATGCTGTTGAATATTTTGAGACTAATTTTTGACTTGGCGCAATCGGCAGCAACATAACCCAGTCAAATTAGTTTCAAAATATTCAACAGTTTACTCATATAGTTTTCCGGAAATTGATAGTCAGGGAGTTCAGGGATTGATCGATCCCAATACAGATGAAGTGTGGGTGGAGCTTAACTAAAGATGGGCGGGTCATAGCTAAAACCGTATTCATCCATTCATGACCATAGGTTATGCAAGGTTTACCATTTCCAGGCACGTTTACAAGAAAGGTGTTGAATATTTAAAAATACAATCATGTAAGCGAGATGGAAACGCAATAGGCAACATCGTTTACCAGTCAAGTTAGTTTCAAAATAATATTTCTTAGCATAGGAATTGTGAAGAATTTATAGCATTATGTATGAGAATCCAGAAGATAGATTTTTCACATAAAATAATAATTTTTGTACAGAAATATTTAAATTTTGACTCCTTTCCACAGCTAATATTTCTTGTGACAAGTATTGACACATAAATTTGTGAATATTCCAGAGATTTCTTATCACTGTTTAGCAGTACGTCGATGAATAAATTAAATTGAAAATATATTACAAATTATCACTAATATTATCATATTATATCACAGAATAGTTCAGCAGAGTATTCAATTTATAGATAAAAAATTGATAAAACAATTTGGAAAAAAAATTAAGAAATTTAAATTTATTTTAATATAAAATATGAAATAAAATTAATTAATAAAATGTAATACTGTATAATGATAAGGACTGGCATAGAATATGATCAAATAATGTAGTCAAACTTGTTTGAAACAAACACTTGATACAGAAAATCCTCTAAAATGTAAGAAATCTGTTAAATATTTTGAAATTAATTTGACTGGCAGTAGCAATGACGTCTCGTCAAATTAACTTTAAAAATCTTCAACAGCTTACCTGAATGGTTAGTGTAGTTTAGAAGCCCAGGTATTTTGGGTTCAGATCACAGGAAATATCTCAGGGCAAAAGTTATCAGTGAAAGGGTTAACTAATTAAGCATAGCCCTAAAATTATCATGCTGTGCCATAGAAATCATATATATTGGCTAGATCGCTCGCTCATGGTCCTCTCAAAAGCGGCATTTCAGAGTTCAGTATTTTCTCGCCAATCTCGTTTATATGAGAATATCGTATTACTAACAGAATCATATTTTTTGTTGCAAATTCCATTTCCTAGTCGAATACATTGTCAGATTAATACAGCCAACCAAATTTTATTTACGATAAAAACAAATTCAGGTCATGAGTGTCTTGCGCGCGCGAATTAGTAGCCATTATGCTACTGTAGAGAGCGTGTGGCAACGTTACATGGAAGATAAATATAGACTATATCTATCCTCCATGAACGTTAGAAACATTTTTGTTCGGTCTACCTTCCTGATACTGATAAAAAAATTTAGAGACGGCATTATTACGGCATTTTTTAGACCGCAGTGGTTGGACCGGCAAGTAGTCAGAAAAATGAGGAAGACCACTGAGAAACATCACGATCTACGGGTAGTTGTTGATAAGTTGCCAAAATGAAATGAAACATCAGCTGAACAGGTGTTACTGACATCTGGCATCGATGTGTCAAAAATCTGAAAATACCAGGACAGACGCACTGACGATTTACTGAAGTCAAGTCCTCGGCGGTCACGACAACCAGCTCCATAGCGAGGGAATGCACATGAAGGATCTAGCGAGTATATACAATATCAATGTGGTGTATGCTTAATCATTTCAACTCTGAAATCTGGGTAGATAAATTTCAAAACAACCAGACATGCTAGTTGTTGAATATTTTTAAAGTAGCTTGACTGGAAGCTGTTGCTGACTCACAGGTAGCAACAGCCTCCTGCAGTCAAATTAGTTTCAAATTAATTGAAATAAATCTCCATTGTCATAAAGAATTTTGCAGCGTGGATTGAAAATGTTAACTTATTACATAACATTAACTTATACATATGCGAATTAAAATTACAAAAAACTTCACAGAAAAATTTACCCTGAAAATAAATAGAATTGATAATCTGTATTAAATATTAACCAAACCAAACCTAAACGAGATTTGGTAGTGGTTGGAATGACTGGAAGCATCTGGTATTATTAACCGTCTGACTGATCAGTTTTTATTCCATATTCCAGAGGTTATATCTTTGGATCTGCTAAATATTTTGAAAGTAATTTGACTGAAAGTTGTTGGTAGCCACCAACAACTTTCAGTCAAATTGCTTTCAAAATATTAAGCCAGTCAAGCTCATTGAAATTATTGTCAGTTGTCAACAAAAGATAGATCTTGACAAACTATTGTGATGGTAAATATTGCCACATATAGAGATGTATTGTCGTTAGCAGTTCAATATGAATTACTATGGAAATATCTGTAGTGATAAATAACGAACAAATATAAGCCGATAGCTACATGTAGCACTACAACAGATATTCTATGTTAATTCTGTATCATTGACAAAACATTATGTTTACTAATTATTATTATTATTATTACTGTACTCTAATGTTCAATTTTAAGCATTAAAAAAATGATATGGACGTAGACAGCAACTGCTTCCAGTCAAATTAGTAACCTAACTACCATCAGTAGCTCTTAATATTGGAGCTGATCTGTTGTACCTGGTACATCAGCATGAACAGGCTAATCATAACCATACATTGACACATTAATGCTCAGATTTTGTCAATAAAATCCTAATATTTCATTATTGAATGTCCATTTGCAGGCCAAGAGAAGACTATTTTTGAAAATTTACCACTGGAATGACTGGCTTGTTTATCAAGCCAGTCATTCCAGTGGTAAATTTTCTAAAATAGTCTTCTCTTGGCCTGCAAATAGACATTCCTCAAGACCACAGCAGAGGTTGTTTTAGTCGGCTTGACCATTAAACGGTTGGTTACCTTGACACAAGAGGGGTTAGGAGATGAATACAGCGTTTCAGAAGTACTTATAAGCTTGTTGTGGCTGGACTCTGACTGAAGCTGTTGAGTTCACTCTATGTGGCGCGCCTGGAGGAGTAGGTATGTTGACACCTGAACACCGGCGTGACGCGGACATCAGTGGACGATGACCACGAAAACCAACCTGCTAAAACAAAGATTTCACTTTTAATTGTTAACCCTTTAACACTAAAAATTATTCATGAAAATTTGAATTTTCTCAGAAAATGTCCATTTGCGGACCAAGTGAAGATTATTTTATTAAATTTAACATTGCATTGACTGGCTCAGTTATCAGCGCTACATTTTCAGTCTTGATATTTAAATTGACACTTCAAATCAAGCCCTGCCAACTTTTTAAGTGTTTTAGAACATGAATTTTGACAAAATAAATTTCAAGCTAACACCACAGGTACGGTTTACAGCCCACACTAGGCTTGCGTTATTATTGATTTATGTGATCATGACCAATTATTTCAGAATAATTGTGATTACGCGATTAATCAGCCTACAAAAGTGTACCAATGACTATGGTGCAATGGTGTTTAGAAATGTCCATTTGCAGGCCAGGAGTAAACAATTTTTTGTAAATGTATCGCTGGCATTCCTAGCTCGATTCTAGATTTTGAAATATCTTATGCAATAGAAATTATTCACAATTATTTGATTATTTAATTTTTAATCATAAATTCACGATTTAAAAAATAATCGCCATTTTCGATTTAATCGTGCAAGCCTAACCAACACAGGTTTGTGGGTTACCATACAGCATGGTTTATGCCCACTGGATCCATGGTGTGACGTTGGTGGCGCCAAAAAGAGTCATTCTCCTTGCGTAAAGTGGTAGTTTCAACGCTGTCAGTATCGTGGCAAAGGACTTCTTGACTCTGTATTGGATGCAGCTTGGCAAAGTTTGACCTTTTCCGTCGACAGACACAACTAGGGTGGGTATTGACAATACCTTTACCTTTAAATAACTTTACCGGGTCAACAGAAACACCCAGACAGATTAACGGTAAGATCAACCACTCAAACCTTACAGTCAGACAAATGCACGTTAGTGACAATCACCACCCAATGATAAATTTACCCCAAACTAGTGCCTTAAAGACCTCTGAGGAGGAAGCCCAAACCAGGGTATTAAACACCATGAATCAGGATCATTGGAAATGAAGGGAAACCCTTTATTAATGCCATAAATATGCTGACCACGAAACACTCCCATAGCCAACAGTCCTGTGAACGTCTTTACGATTCCACGCATACTCTTACAGTATGCCACATACATCCACTGCTGATAATGAGGCAAATGCGGTTATATACGGGACACAACCATATACTACATTATCCATGTCCAGGACCAAATGTAGCTCTGTTACTCGCATTGGGAACATATAAAAGCAAGCCACAACTGGCCTTTGGCACAGACTCTTCTCAAACAGAAGAAATCGTCAAGCAAATATAATAGCTAAGCACTGAGTTTTAACGATTTAAATGTAACTCCACCACTAAGTTATTTAATATGGTGAAGCTAACTTGACTGGGGGCTTTCACACAACAGCTCCAAGTCAAATTAGTTTCATTACACGACAACAAAATGTTTATTAAATTGTATATTCATTGTCAAGTCAGGAATATTCATTTGTACTGGTCTGTAGGCTAATAATTTAGCAGAAATTCAGCTAAAAAGTTATCAGCAATGTATGATGTGCTTACAGTTTGTGTAGGCTGCTGTGGCATTGCCATCCCGTTTTTGTCCAGCTTCTTCTCAGTGACTGAAAAACAATTAATGCATCAAGTTAACCCTCTTCAACGACAAATCACTGAAAAAGTAAATTCTTCGTGATATAAAACTTAATCTGTTGAATATTTTAAAATTAATTTGACATTCCAGTCAAATTAATTTCAAAATCTTCAACAGTTTTCCTGTATGATTGCCTTGAAAATGAGGTATAGGGAATTCATAGGGGAAAGGATTAAAATTAGTCACATCTAGAAATAGTGGGACCAATTTCTAGCCATATCACGCCCATTTCTATCTAACCTCCACCCAGTTCTTTTTCGTGTTGGAATCAATTTGAAACTGTACACTTTCGTTACAGACTTCTATTTTGATGACCGAGCTATGTCATTGCGATTGTGACATCAACATTGTAACACCATGTGAAAGACAGACAGACAAACAGACAGAGAGGAATACAAAACCCTCTTCCCATTAGGTGCAAGGATTAGCTAGTGCACATGCACCAAACAATCACACATGGCCGAATCTCTTAACGTTCTGAAGCTCTTACTTTTAAGTTGTTCATTCAGTCTGTCTAGTGATTCAAGAAGACGCTGTTCTTCCATGGACAAGAGTGTAGGTCCTGAAATAAATGCTGAACAATTAACACATTCATCCATAAATCCCAGAAAAAGATTCTTTACGATATAAAACTTATTCTGTTGAATATTTTTAAATTAATTTGACTGGAAGACGCTGCTGCCACGCTGCTGCCAAAGGCAGCAATGTCTTCCAGTGAAATTAATTTTTTTAAATTCAACAGTTTTCCTGTATGATAGAAAACTTATTCTGTTGAATATTTTAAAATTAATTTGACTGGAAGACGTTGATTCAACAGTTTTCCTGTATGGTTGCCTTGAAAATTACATAAGTATGTAGAATTTATTGGTGAAATGGTGAGCCAGCCAAACCAGTGGGATTAAGCAATGTAGGCTAACAGCAACAATGGATCAAGAAGTTTTAGTAATCACAACCCCAATTTAAAATATATAAATCAAGATCGAAACTTAGTGAAATTTTTGCTGTACACAAGTCTAGTAAACTGCTTATGCAGAGGCAAGCATCTTCAGAAATTTGAACTGAAACCATGCAGACTAGCAGAAATTATTAAATGGAAACAGAATATTTAAAGATTTTGAAAGAAATCAAGGGCTTTAACTCTGGTGGTCGCGTGAAAGTCCAGTAAAGGTCTGCTACAGAGGCATGTATTCCCAAGTTTGGACTGGATCCATTGAGACTATTGAGGCTCCATTGACGTTATCAAACAGAAACCTAACATGTTTAATTTATCAAGGGGGGTAACTTTGGTGATCACAGTTAAATTACAGCCATGTTAACTGACAGGCGGAAAGCAAATATTCTAAGCCTCTTCAGAAAACCAAGGGAGATAATTCGTGTGTTTACACCCAGAGTTTGGGATGAGAATGACTCTTGTGACTACATCCAGCTTTTGGACAAAGAGAATCCCACTCAAGATCTCATGCAGATGGATACATTTAAAAAAATTGCATTTGCACCCAAGTCTAGTTAGTTCCATTTCTCATTTTTAGATATAGTAAAAAACAAAGTTATTAGGGATGCCCGATATAGCCCTGAATGGTATCGCGATACATACATCATAAAAATTGTGATATACTTTAAGTTGGAAGAAATCTTGGTCAGTGTGGTAGCATTTGTCATGGCACATTCACACAGTGGCACTAGGAATCTCTTGAATATTTTGACTGGAAGCTGCAGCTGCACCAACTTTCAGTTAATGTAATTTCAAAATGTTCAACACGCTACTGTATATTGTTAACAATATTCACAGTTTAGCATCGTAAAAAAATCTTTTAGCAAATTGCACTAAAATTGTGCAACACTAAATGATATGATAATCTACATTCTAGCCCTGATCAAACTAGCTTTTTAACCATGTAGACGCCTGGACCCCTAAACACAAAACTTAAGAGGCCCAGTCAATTTTTTAAGGGCCCAATCTTTTAATTAAGATACATCGGCACACAAGATCCCAGATGTAGAAACACAGGATATAATACTTTAGGAGTTACTATTGTAGAATGTGTTAAATACATTGCTTTCAAGCTTAGGTAAATTACATGTATCTCAATTTCATGGCACGTAAACAGAAAATCTGTTGAATATTTTGAAATTAATATGACTGGAAGCCTTCCAGTCACATTAATTTCAAACTATTCAACAGAATATGCTTTGCATTCCAAAACATTTACCCTTTGAAGGATTGAAAGGGTTAATGAAACTGGCTCAAACTGCAATATAGTCGTCAGATATATAAAATGATTTTCTGTTCATAATCTTAAAATATGAATAGAAAGATTTAGGTCACCACCTGGGCTAATGAATTTGAAATTTCGCCAGCCCAGCCTAAAATCTAGTAGCCATGGGTGCCCCTGCTAATCTTCATCACTGCATTCCAGTTTCCACAATTCAAGAACTTTAATGTCACATATGAATCATGAATAATACTGACCTTTTGTGTGATTGATTCTGTCATGTGGCTGATTCAAAGCTTGATGTCGCTGTTGTGTCAGTTCCATTGCTGAGTGAATCTGGCTTTCTGATACTGACCGCTGGACAAGTTCCTCAGCTGTCATGAATGCTGCCAAACTCTCTGTTACTAAAATATATATAGTTAATTATCACATTAAATGGGAACACAAGAAGCGTCACCATCGTTTGCATAAAACTGAAGGAAATTTCAATTTCCCTTTCTCCGAGATCTAACAATACTCACCATTCTATTACTTCGGATATACAGCTGGCCCTGACAGCTGGCTCTAGGACTATAGACTTAGTAAGCTTTACCGACTCCTGGAACCGGGTACTCGGCTCCCAACTGCTGAGTACCCGTCTGCCATGAAGATCATATTGTTTGCATAGCCACCAAACAAAAGAAAACCATGGCTTGCCTCCGTGGGGCTGGGAGGCTGAGTCCATAATAGAATGGTGAGTGTTGTTAGATCTCGGAGAAAGGGAAATTGAAATTTCCTTCATTCTCCTTCGATCAATACTCACCATTCTATTACTTCTGATATACACCAGATTTGGTCAGTAACCTGGTGGGAAGGGGCAAGCCATAACTGCTACTTTTGCCCCTTAGAGAAAGAGCTACACTTAAACTTGATTAAAGGAGACCTAAAAGGACCATCAAGTTAACGGAACCGAATCACATTCGCATCACTGCCCCCCCCCCCCTTTTTCTCCTAAGAAAAGGGAGAGAACTCACGAACATGCATCTCGCCTGAAAACACAAATATGCCAAGAGGGTTAACTGCTCTCTGCATATATTTATATGCATTAGCCTGGGAATGAGCATGAATATATAAGATGAATGAACATGATATATAGACATAATACAAAAAACTGTCAATCTTGAAATACCTCATGATATATGGATTCCAGACGTGGCGCCTCCAACCATTCACTTGTCCGGCCATCGGTGACACAATCTGGTTGTCATCCTCTCGCTCGACCATGTCTGCTTCTTAATTCTTTCTTACAAATGCCAAAAAAGGGAGAAGAGCAGTGTGGTCCCATAACTATCATTTCAAAACAGCTAAAGCGAGTGGACTGGCGGAGTCAGACACATCCCTCATATAGTAAAGAGGACTCACAGTGCCATTGTGCAACAGCCATGATGTCCTCTAACGGAACACCGTTGTAAAGGGCAGTCAAGGCGGCTATTCCTCTAACATTGTGTGCCCTTGCGCATTGCACCTGGTGCCCAGTCGCAATCTCATGGGTAGTCTGAATGCATTCGACTACCCAACGAGAGGTAGAATCCATCGATGCGGCGCCATATGGCTTCTTATGGCAGATCCACAGATGTCTATCATTCGACCGTAAAGAGTCTGTCCGTTTTCTGTACTTAGTCAAAGCACGGACTGGGCATCAGACACTGGCATCACGATCAAACCTTGTTAGTTTCGGTATAATGATGGGTTTGCCGGGATATGTCAAAGGTTGATTCTTTGACATAAACTCTGCTCTTGGCAGTAGACGCAGACCCTCTCCGGAGACAATAAACCGGTCCCTCTCTGCTGAAAGTGCATGGATCTCACTGCGCCTTCTAGCTGAGGAAGCTGCCAATAAAAAGACTGCCTTTAGAGTCAAATGCTTTAGACTAGCCGAACGCAACGGTTCGAAAGGGTGCTTGGCCAGTACATTAAGCACTAAAGATAGACTCCAGGCTGGAATGACTACCGGTTGTCTCGGTCGGAGATTGCTCATTCCCTTCACCATCACATTCAACTGGGCCACCTCTGGACTATCCCTGTTGGCTAGACAAGGGATAACTGATGCCAAAGCTGACTTGTAACCAGCAATTGTGACGGGAGCTAGTCCTGAAAAGAACAGCTCACAGAGAAAGTCTGCTATTTGCTGAATAGTGGATTGAAAGGTATCAATACCCCTTTCTTCACATCAGTCTGCAAATCTGTTAACCTTGTTGTTATATGACTTGAAAGTTGACCTCCTCGCAGCTGCCATGAAATCAGCAGCTTGTCGAGAAAAGCCTTCCGATGTGGAACGTTGTTGGATAACATCCACGCAGTTAATTTGAACATTTCGGGACACTCGTGTAGGAAGTGTCCCTTCGCCTGGGAGATTATGTTCGGAATCTCGGGTAACTGCACTGGGTTTTCCACCAGCAGATCTAGAAGATCCGTGAACCACACCCTGCTAGGCCAAGATGGCGCTATTAGCAGGACCAGGCACGGTTCATCCCTGATCTTCACCAATATCTTCGGCAGAAGAATGCTAGGTGGGTACGTGTAAGCGTGCAACCCTCTCCAGCTTATCGCCAGAGCGTCTGTATCGACGGCATTTGGATCTGGAATCGGCGAGACATAAGTCATGATTTGAGCGTTTTCCCTTGTGGCGAACAAGTCCACGTTGGGTTTGCCCCAATGCTCGAAGATCCTTTGTAGAACTGGAGGGTTGAGAGACCATTCTGTTGGCAGAATTCTCTGTCTGCGAGACAAAGCATCCGCCAGAATGTTCAATCGCTCAGGAATGTGAGCTGCTTTCCAAACAACCAAGTAATTCCTGCACCATTGAATCGAGTGCCACACTTTGATACACACTGTGGGTGACTTGGTCCCGCCTTGGCGATTTATGTATGATACTACCGTCGAGTTGTCCGACTGTATCAATATCGCCTTGCCCCTGACCATTGGATGAACCTCTTCCAATGCCAGTTCCAGTGCCATCATTTCCAACAGATTGATATGCAGCTGGCTCTCTTGGAGAGTCCATGTGCCCCAGACCTGGTGTTCTCCCAGGCAGGCCCCCCATCCCGCCAGCGATGCATCTGTGTACACGGACAGCTGGGGGTGGGGTAGGTGCAGCGAAACCCCATCTAGGAGATTCTGACGCTTTTTCCACCATACAAGATGCGACATTATTGGCTCTAAAACTGGCACCAGCTTTGACAGGGGTTCTGTTCTCTGTTTCCACAGAGACATCAGATACAACTGGATAGGTCTTCGCATCAGAGCAGTGTACGGGATTACCTGCTCCATGGAGACCATCATGCCCAGCATCTGAAGAAACCGCCTCGCCTGAATGTGGTTTCCCAATCGAAAACTCTTGAGGATGGCTAACAGAGACACCACTCTGGGCTCTGACGGGTAAACCCTGCCCTCCTCGAGATCGAATCGCATCCCTAAATAAACGAAATGTTGAGTGGGTGTCAACTCGGATTTCTCCTTGTTGACTATCCAGCCTAGATCTGAAAGTAACTTCAGAGTCAGAGCAGTATCCAATCGTCTATGTAGGTGTGAAGCGCCACGTTCTCTTTTCTGAGATACGCTGTCACCGCAAGGACCACTCTTGTGAAAACCCTTGGAGCTGTCGACAGGCTGAATGGGAGGACTATAAACTCCCATACTTGATTCTGAAACGCAAATCTCAGAAACCTGTGACAACTCCTGTTCATTGGGATGTGGAAATATGCATCTTTCAGATCGATCGACACACACCACATTCCTTTCCTCAATCCTGCCATTACCGACCTCGGAGTTTCCATCTGGAACCGAGGCGTATGGATAAACCAATTTAATGGCCTGAGATTGAGTATGGGTCTCCATACCCCTGTGCTCTTGGGGACAAGGAACATGTTTGAATAGAAGCCTGGAGTGTTCTGGTTTGCTGGTTTTATTGCTCCCTTTAGAAGCAAACCTGACACTTCGTTTTCAATGGCTTCTAACTTGTCTGGTTCCCTTGGTATGGGTGTCCAGACAGGTGCCAGACAGATTCTGTGGTGGGAAATCCCACCACTCCGGCATGTACCCCTGGTATAACCATCCTAGGACCAGACTGTCTGACGTCACAACTCGCCAAACCTCGACGAAACGCATGAGCCTTCCACCCACTATAGACGCCTCGACGCCTAATGGGGGTGTCTGGCTCGTGATCCGCTCCCCCCCACCTCTCTTGACGAGAGAGAGAGAACCATTTTGGTCTTGGCTCGGCTGGTCTAACTGGCACCACTGTTCCTGTCGCACAGGTGCGGTCCAGGCAGATACGAATGGAGCTCTCATACCCTCAGCTACGATCCGCTCCCTTCTTTCTGCCCTTTGAGGACTTACCCTTCCCCTTGCCCTTCCCGCCTCTCGGGCAATCAGGAGCAACATTGGGGAGGGTAGGAGCCTCCACAACCTTCTTGGCTTTCTTCACCGGAGGCGGCTGAGAAAACCCAGAAGAAGCAGAAGCAGCACCAGGCTTAGCTTTCACCTTGCCTTTTTGCTTCTTCTGCTTTTTAGAAGGTTACATGGTCACCGGCTTTGCTACAGCCCCTAGTGCGTGCGCTTGACGCACTAGCTCTAGCTGCAGGTTCACCGCCAACCGATTCTGTGCAATGCTAGCCGTGTCTTCTAAGATGGCCCACGCCTGGCCACTAAAGATGCTAGGGCCTGTCAGGGGCGTCCCAAGAAGACGCTCCCTGATGGCTGTAGCTGGACGCATATGGTCAAGAACCATCTGCCTCCTCGACTTGGTAACACGCGCCTGCACCCTTGCCAATGCGTCCATAGACAGCACCAGGCCATCATTGACGCACGAAAGCGCCACAGGTGGCACAGGGTGGCCTGCCCCCGCTTCAGCCCACACCAACTGAAGAAGGCGATAAGAGTGGTTGACAGCACTCATAGCTGCCCTCACACCCTCATCACAAAGGGACAGGACTTCATCGTGGTGTCCCTGGGATTTGTCCACCAGTACCGGGGCGGGGCCACCTGCTCCAGCACTCTGGACACCCAGAACCCATCGGTCATCCTCGGTGACCGACGGGACAACACCATACCTGTGGTATTCCCCCCGTGGAATACGACACCTCGCCCGCGCTTCCCTGGAGGCCGCAGCAAGCTGGCCCTTGGTCATGAGTTGCTTACTATAAATAGCCTCCAGCAACTCAATAAACCGTGGATCCAGTCCAATGGACTGGATCTGGGCGGTGGGCAAGATCCCCATCCTGATTGATGCCACGGATGGACGGGGCACATTCTCCTCGGCCGTGATCGAAACCACAGACGGGTCTACCCTGGCTAGCCAAGCCAGAGCCTCAGACCAGTCCGTTTCCGAGGAGGACAGACCCGTGAACACATCACCCGTTGACATGTTAACGGACCTACCAGCAATGGCCTCCCGGCTAGGAGCCGTCACTGACACGCCAGGACCTCCGGTACGATATGGTTCCGCCACCACCCCATGTAACACACCAGTCCATGGAGTAGGCCCGCACGGAAAACCGTGCAGACCCGTAGCCGTTACGGAACCGTGGCCAAACACGGGCGCCAACGGCACCCCGTGTCTGACCACCGGACCAGGCGAGATAGGCGAGTACCACGCCTGGCCCGGCACACCCGTCACCGTGTCAGTTGGTGGCAAACCAACCATCACGGGACCGGTGCCCGGTACCAGATTGGCCTCAACCACGGGCGGAGCCGCTGCCCTGGCTTGCGCCAAGCCAGACAGATGGAGGGCGGTTCCGTCCAGGACGGAATCGACCTCCATATTCTCCACCCGCGGCATCACAGGCCGCAGCAACCTCTCCTCCTCGGCCTCCTCATCTTCAGACCACGAAGAGTCATCACTAGACAAGGAAAACCGTGGAGCCGTCCTGGCGGTCGGCTCCCATGCCTGACGGACCGGCCACCGCTACTGGACCACCCGGAGGTGACCACAGAGAGACAGAACCCCTCAGGCCGGAGCCCGACGGGACTGCCAGGGGGCCCTACGAGACGTCTTCCTCGGTGGCCAGTCCAGAACCCTGTCCAAGGACAGGGTCCGAACCAAACATGGGGAGAGACTGCCCTACAACTTTCGGCAGCAGGGACGACACCAGCATTGGCAGAACGCTATGCAGGAAGCCCTGCATAGCCGGACCAAACTACGCCGGCGGTGCCATCTCCGCCACCTCCGGCTGTAGACGTGGAGCGCCCCCAAGGGCTGAAACAGACGCTCCATGATTTGCTTTCGGTCCGCCTGACCCCGCGTCAGACCCAGCCAAGTCCTTCTGGGCAAGGAACTTCAACATCATGTCAACAGACCACACTGCACATATGTTACACCTATTGTCAAGGTTACATTTCGTACATCGAAAACAGACATGGTCCTTAAACAGAACCCGAACGAATTTGTGGCACTCATCACACGATGACGGGGCTGGCTTAGCCTATAAATAAGCACAAACCTACAATAAGCAAGCGGAACGAGACAGAGATGGAAGGCAGACAATTAATTTTCAAATATTTTGACCATAAATTAACTGTCACCCTCCCACACTGCAACGTTACAGCAAAGATCGCATTGATTATGACGACAAGAACGAAGCCGGCAATAATACACCCATACACTGATCCTCAAAGATGTATCACGGAACCAGGAATCATATTGCATAGCATTCGGGGTATATTTACTAATAAATATAAATTATACTCCTAGCGAAGGCCAAAACGATATGTGAAGAAACAACAAAATGTAAACAAACTGCTGTAGCACGCGGTAAAACCGCAGACCACACATCTTAATCAAGAATTTTGAAAAACCGATCATTGCAAACAGATCGTGCTAACACGCAAAACTTGAAAATTCCAAAGTTTTCTGGTATCATTTAGTACGCAGCACCTAGAACCAGATGCGCGAATTAATGAAAAATTTTCTTCACATAAACATCCGAGAACACCCGGGTGTGACGTCACCCGCTCGGATCTTACAGAGAATGACGTCAGCCGATAATTGTGTTAAAAAACACCGTAGCTAACACCTATTTTCATATCTGCCGATCGCCTGTTGGGGTTTAAAGAAGGCGATCATCCGGCATATTTCGTTGTTAACACACGTCCCAGATTCTTTGGGGTTAGAAATTGGAACATGCGACACAGACAAAATTTTAGTGACCTAAGTCTTTTAACTATGGAATAACATGGAAATATACGACCTGGTTATCATCGGCGGCATCCATATTAATCCAAATATCCTAAGTAGAATGCACAAGCTATCACAATTAAATCACAGTAAAAAGGCTTAAACAATCTTAAGACTTTCCAACTGCAAAAAGCATGTATTCTCTTGTTGCTATGCAAACAAGAATGAGCTTCATGGCAGATGGGTACTCGGCAGTTTGGAGCTGAGTACCCGGTTCCAGGAGTCGGTAAAGCTTACTAAGTCTATAGTCCTAGAGCCAGCTGTATATCCGAAGTAATAGAATGGTGAGTATTGATCGAAGGAGAAACGCAGTTCTATCATATTGCAGAGCCCATATTTAAGCTACTGTGTAAAACTTTCTTGCGACATTTATATATAAATCTGATTAAAATGGTGTTAAAAAACGTTATGTTACTATAATTTTCTGCGAGTTAATTAAACCTATGATGTCATAGGTTGAATCCCATTTGACAAGAACCATGATAATGGCACTCTGAAGACAGGAGTGCATGCATTTGGATAGTGATATCTCTATCCGTGATAATGCTATCGACATCGTTTATATATGTACAGATTGAAGAGATCAAGACGTTTATCACACTATTGCAAATTTATGGAATATATTTGTTATTTTCATACATTAGCTGCCGAACCTTAAGACGGCCATTTTCTATGAAGATACCTGCCAATTACATGAATATTACAATATCTCAGGAAGTTTTGAGGCTAGTACGAAAACATAAGTACCTAAAGATGTATTGGGATGTATGTATGTATGAACTACTTAAACTCTCATATTAATAGATGAAACTTTAATAACATTATCTGCCATAGCCCCAGTGATAGTGTTGATTCAAAAGTGGCAATTATATAGCTATGCCCATACTATCACATCATTCATTTATCTCAAGATCAAAACTTGATGTCAAAATCGGCACCATCAAAGAACTCAGACAAAGGACTGTTATTATATATTCTTCAACATTTCGGCAAACATAGTTTATTTATTCTTAAAACCGCTGAAGAGAACCCCCTTATAAAACACAATTCACACTTTTATTGCGATAGCGTTGGATGACAGCGAGAAAAACGTTCACCTTATGACATCATACGCCTCATCTGGGAATAGAAATGTAACAAATGTATCACATATATAAATAACGAAGATATATACTTCTAATTTGAGCACAGAGCTTACAATTATATTTTTGAAAACGTTATGGTCTGTAGATTCACTTTATACAAAGTAGTATAGAGTCTGGTGCTTCCCTTTAATAAGCCTGTTTAGTATTAATGATATGACGCTAGTGAGATAAGAAAATGAAGTATTCTTGGGGGCTGATAAAGATTTGTGAGATTTTTATGATGCAATAAATTTATAAACGTACCTTTTTATGCCCAGGTGTTTTGAAAAAAACCGATGGGATATTGCAATCCATCCATCTGTCCATCTGGCTATCTCCGCCGAAACCATTTGGTATTATTCAATCAAATTATGTGTTACCCATATCATTGTGGATTGCAATCTGACATTTACATTAGGCTCCATCCCCACCCCAGCACCGGGTGGAGAAAGGGTGGAGGTGGGGGAAGAAAGTCAATGTTGGTGGAATTCAACCAAAATTTAATATGTTAATTACCCCTACGATTGCGGATTGTGAGAATGTTTACATTAGATTCAACCCCCAGAGTGAGGGATAGGCTGGGAGTGGGGGGGGGGGGGGGGAGAGAAAGGTAAATTTGCCACAATTCAACCAAATTTGGGTTGCGAATTACTCATATGATTGTAGATTGTGATGCATGTTTAACCAATCATGAAAAATAAGCACTATTTTGAGGAATGCAAACTTAATTTTGAAATAGTTTGATACCAAGGTCACAGTGACCTTGATATTGGAGCTTATGGCCTCAATGCCATTGTGCTGGTCCCTAACAAAATATGCAAGCATGTGTTCAAATGGACTTCCAATAGGTTTAACACTTACCACGCTGATGTCAATATTCTATCTTTTAATGAGCCAACAGCAAGGAAACTGCTGTACATTTTTCAACAAATTTGGTGGACGATGTTGCTCTCTACGACAGCAACATCTTCCACCAAATTTGTTGCAAAATGTACTTCAGTTCATCTTTTAATTTAATTTGAAAATTAAAAATGTTTACATCAGAGTGGTAAGGGTTAACCAGTCCTGAAATCTAAACAAGATTGATTTGCTAAATGCGAAATGTAACATCACCGCTACTGTCACTGGTGATACCTGTCACTCACTACTGCTTCTCAGGCATGACAAAACATACATTTTGAAATAAAACTACTATACATGTACTCACTTGTATGAGGTTGTTGCGGGTATCTGCCATTCTGAGGTTCATGTGGGCTGAGTGTTGGTCCTTTGTGATATCCTGCAGCTGTAACTTGATGCCGGGATGTAATGCCAATACTACTCGGTTGCTTCTGCTGACGGTTCTGAAGCAAAGGCCGCCGATTACCATATGACTGAAACGTGGGTGCCATTGTGTTTTCCCCAGCGTAGTGTGATGAAGGATTATTCGACACTGGCTGACTATTCACTGATATAACTTGTCCAGTAATCCCGTCTTTAACTACTTGATTTGGCATTGGACCTATTCGTGAAATGTTACCTTGTGCACCGAGCGCCGCACCGTCGAAATACTTTTGCGAAACATGAGGCTGTATACGTGATAAGTCATTAGCATCTGATGGAATCATCAAATTAGACTGCATGGAGGTATTGTCTATATTGTGCACCAACTGCTCAGGTATGGAAGCACTATTGCCAGTTAAACAATTACGCACATTGTCCCATAATACATTGATTTCGTCATCTGTCGGAGTTCTATCCAGACGAATATCTCCTTCAGCTGTTAACCGTGCATTGTTCTCAGTCGGTACATGTATTCTTATAATACTATTCCCATCATTATTTGCCCAGTACTGTTGATCATCACCGTTCACAGGGTGATAGTACATATTGCTAGCCTGTGATGATGCCGGTATATGTCCTCTATTCGGAGCAGTAGCCGCCTGATTCACTGAGATAATATCACTGTATAATTGCTTATCCATGTTCTGGTAGCTACGTAACATCGCTTGCTCAAAGCCATCTCTCCCGATCATATCCCCAGCTGTGTTATTATTACTCCCTAATACATTCCCTGTACTATTACCTGTTCCATGAATACACTGATAGGTCCGTACATTGTTAGCTATCACACCTGTGCCGTTGTTGCTCCCAGCTTTCACACTACTCGGATTCTGTCCCTTGGAAGGGGAGACTGGTACACGAAAACTGCTCTGACGTGTAATGATATGAGCTTTAGCTTGAGGGCGATTTACCATGCCTAGTGAGCTAAAGATTGGTCGTGTTTGCTGCTCATTAGGTGCGGATTGTCCACTGGCCATTGCATTTGTGGCAGATTTCTGGGCAGCGAGGGTTTGCAGCCTCTGCAATGGCACTTTCCGTTGACCAGGTATCTTAGCGGATGCTGGTCTTGGTGGCTTGTGGCTGATAACATCTAGAAAGAAGAGAAAGTTTTAGATGAATTTACCATCCACTACAGTACAACTCATAAACAAGGCATTGCAAGCAATAAAAATCCCTTCAATTCCCACGTTTTGTAAGGAATATGCGCAATAGACCTTTCCACCTTATCCACCCATCATACGATGTCATAATCAACTACATGATGTGTAGAATGACATCATAATGAATGACGTCATTAAGACATTATGAATGACGTAGATAAGTACATTATGAACGCATATTTGAAGACGGACTATGCATTGTTGTATGAATTGTATATCTTTACTATTTAATAAATATTCTGCTGAATATTTTGAAAGAAATTTGACTGGGCACTGTTGCTGCCATAGGCAGCAACAGCATCCAGGCAAATTAGTTACAAAATATTCAACAGCTCACCTGACATAGTTTTCAGGAAATTGATAGGTAGGGCATTCGGGGATCGATCAATCCGAACACTGCAAAGTGTGGGTGGAGCTTAGCAACAGGTGGGCGGGGCATAGCAAAAACTGGAAAGATCCATTCACGTGTCTGCTCCATATAACTGTTATACATGTATGTGCTTACATTACAATGTTAGTTGTAAGGGAATGATGTCAAATTAATGAAGTTTGTATTTTTCAAGGTTGATAACTCTGGCACATATTTATGGAAACTAAGGAAACAAGAACTTGACCTCCGTATTAATACTATGATACTACATTCTGAATTTGGACGTACTGGAACATCAAAGAAGGACATTTACCTCACAATGGACATTTTCAGTTTATCCATTGATCATATGACATGATAATCAAATATGTGATGTGTAGGATGACGACATAGTCAATGACATCACGAATGACGGAGATAAGGTCGTCACGAACACTTAATTGATGATGGACCAATCGTTGTTGTACTAAATTTATGACTACTATTTAATAAACATGTTGAATATTTTGAAACTAATTTGACCCGAGTACTGTTTATGCCATAGATAACAACAGCACCAAGTCAAATTAGTTTCAAAATATTCAACACCTTACCTGCATAGTTTACTGGAAATTGATAGTCACAGAGGTCAGGGATCGATAGAACCCAACATGGGTGAAATGTGGGTGGAGCTTAGTTAGAGATGGGCGGGGCATAGCTAAAACTGGCTTCCTTCATTCTGTTAAAATCAGTCTTAGTTAAATCACTTCATGAAATCTGTCAGAAAGTTCAAAATGGCTGTTTTAAAATTTGACTAATCATATTTCTGTTAGGAAGACTGCTAAGTATTGTAGCTAAAATTTGGTCAAACGGTTAATGAAGTAGTCTTCTCACCCTTTAAACCTTCAATTTGTTCACGAAAATTTCAATTTTTTCAAAGAAAATGTAGATTTGCAGACAAAGAGATTATTTTTGAAAATTTACCACTAGCTTGGTTATCAAGACAGTCATTCCAGTGGCAAATTTTCAACAATAGTCTTCTCTTGGTCTGCAAACGGGCATTTCTCAAGACCACTACAAAAGCCATTTTTGGCCGATATGAGGGCTAAATGGTTAACCGATTTCTGGATATTAAAAAAAAATCCTTGATGGACGCTGAAAAATTAACCAATCATAATTACTTCTGTACATATAGGTTTAATTGTGCCAACCAGGTTATGGTTATTCCAGCTTTGTTTGGTTAAAATTCGCCACACAGTTAACGAGAGCAGTCTTTTAACTGATTTCTGAATATTTTTGGAAGATGGTCGCTAGAAAAACTGACCAATTTAATTCATCATAAGAAGTATTGAAACCTACCACAATAGGATCATTCCACCCAAGTTTTGATGAAATTGGGACCCTGGCTAGTGGCTAATAAGCGTTTTAAAGGCTTTATGAACAGCTTTTGGAAAATCCAAAACAACATCGGAAAAACTGAACAATCATAATTCTGTATAGTTTTTCTGAAGCCTACTCCTTTAAGCCAAATTTGGTTAACCGTTTAATAACAAAATTTTGTCAAGAAAATCATGTTTCCTTATTAAAAATCCATTTTGTAGGGCAAGAAGAATTTTAAATTTACCACTGGAATGGCTGTCTCGGTTACCGAGCTAGTCATTCTTGTGGTAAATTTTCAGAAATAGTATTCTCTTGACCTGCAAATGGACATTCCTGAAGACCACTGCAGAGGCCGTTTTTACCAGCTTCAGCATGGAAAGGTTGAAGTCTACCAAGATATTAATGAAGAGTAGACAGATGACGCAACAAGTGGATACTCACTGAGAAAACACGATAATTTTCTTGATAAATCGTGACCATTAAATGGTTAATCAAGGAATCCCGTTTTAGCTACATGTATGCCCCGCCCATCTCTAGCTAAACTCCACACATTCTTTGCCCGTGTTGGGATCAATCGATCCCTGCACTATCTGACTCTCAATCTCCAGAAAACTATACAGGAAGTCCTACACGACCGCTGTAAGCTGTTAAATATTTTGAAACTAATCTGATTAGGTGCTGTTGGTGCTGATGGTCAAATTAGTTTCAAAATTTTCAACAGAATGTTTATTAAATAGTAAAGACATACAATTCGTACAACAACGGGTAGTCCGTCATCAAACAAGCATTGGCAACGAACTTATCTACATCATTCATGACATAATTGACGTCATCCTATACGTCACGTAGTTGACTATGGCATCATATGATTGACGGATAACCTGGAATCCTCCATTGATATAACTAGGATTTAGAGGGCTTTGAGGCGCTGTTCAAAGAAGACGGCTTAACTACATGTACATGGCTGTGTAACTATAAGGAGAAATGGGAATACGTAATATTTCTGTCCTTACTACCGGTTGCCGTGGATCTCTGCGCACCAGCTATTTGATCTGTTTCATAATCCAATATGGAGTCACTGTCATCGCTGTCACTCTCATCAGCGTAATCTAGGTCAATGAAACGGACATTTTTCTTACGGGTCTGAAACAAAAACAAGCATGCAACATGATAATTGTGATTTTATCAGAATTTTAAAAAGTAATTTGCATACAGCCACCTTCTCCTGAGACTTTTTTTTTGCAGCAAAAATTGGCCATGTGGATATTGATTTATACATTTGATTGCGCCAAAATGTACAATGGGATCGGGTACAAGTTCATACAACTAAGATAAACCTTTTCCCAAAGAAGGAAGATACAGAAGTTTAACTTTTTAATTGTCTGTCTGCTAAATTTTTGCAGACGACCTTCCAGGGATTATATCTATGGACATGCTAAATATTTTAAAAATTATTTGGCTGGCAGCAGCGAGGCAGTTAACACTCAAAATGACCAAAAATGGCTTCCGGCAGACTTGGTCTTGAAAAATTTAAATTTGCAAAGTAAGTGAAAACTAATTTGAGAATTTACCACTGGAATGGCTGAAATCAGTAACCGATTCAATCATTCCAATGATAAATTTTCAAAGATTTGACAGTTTCGATAAGAAAATTTTAATTTTCTTTAACAAATTTGAGTTAAAGTTAGCGGGTTAAAAGCGTTATTCCGAGAATGTTTCAAGCATGTGTGATATTTCCATCAAAAGTTGCTCGTGCTCTGTACATGCCAACAAACCAAACAAAGCATTGTTGACCGTATGTAGGGGATGAGAACAAAACATTTTCAACGTTGACCTAGTGAATCAGTGCTCGCAATAGCTTTGCAAAATCATGAATGTCTTTGCTCCCAAACCTTGATGAGCTAAATGAAATAGAGATAACCCGGATGCTTCTGTTTGACTTGTTTCAGCCAGCAATGAAGGAATCCAGTTTTTGCTATGTCCCAACAATCTCTAGCTTAAAGCTCCACCCACACTTCTCCCATACTAAAATCAATCGAGCCTGCACTCTCTGAATCTAAATTTCCAGAAAACCATACCGGTAAGCTGTTAAATATTTTGAAACTAATTTGACTGTGTGCTTTTGCTGCCTATGGCAGCAACTGTGCCTAGTCAAATTAGTTTCAAAATATTCAACAGAATCTTTATTAAATAGTAGACACAATTTGTAAAATATTGCTTAGTCCATCACCAATTTAAACATTTATGACAAACTTACAAAATGTAGCTACATCATCACATAGTGGATTATGACATCATATAATTGATGGATAAACTGGAATCCTCCAGAGAAAATAGGAAACTATACCACACGTAAGCTGTTGAATATTTTGAAACTAATTTGACGGGCTGCTGTTGCTCCCATAGCCCAGCCAAATTAGTTTCAAAATATTTAACAGAATGTTTATTAAATAGTAAAACCACAATTTGTACAACAACGCTCTGAGCCGGTCATCAATTATGCATTCATGACAACTTAGCTACGTCATTTATGACATAACTGATTATGATGTCATCCGACATGTCGCGTAGTTGATTATGACATCATATGATTGATGGATAAACTGAAATCTTACATTACTGCCCTGCTAACTTATGTCAACTGATTTTTGTTTTGCAAATTCCGAAATATGATGTTGACTATTAGTTTATGGTATGGCATTCTGGCGGGAACCAATTAGTGGCGAAGTTGGACCCATGTGCTCTGTTGTATGCTGAGTGAATAAATAATACTCACTATAGCCAGTCATATATAAGTTTTCTGGAAATTGATAGTCAGGGCATTCAGGATCAAGCGATCCCAACACGAGCGAGGTGGGGTTGGAGCTTAACTAGGGATGGGCTGGGCAGAGCTAAAAATGGAAAGGAGCATGATATGATGAAGCTACCTTCTGTTTTCGTTGCTTGTGCTGTTCTTGTTGCTGCTGATGCTGTTTCAGGACTTCAATGCTGTCGCGAATGTCAAAGCCACTAGGACTATCTCCACAAGAACTGGACCGTTTCAGTATACCTAAATTCTGTGTTGGTGTGCCTAAACTCTCAGATGCCTTCTTTAGAATTCCTTTCACCTGCTTCAATGCGCTGGATGTTTCATTGTGGCTCTCAGGAGTGTTAGCACATGGATGCTGAACATGCGCTGGCGGTGTCGCACATGCGGACATGACAGTTTTTGGCCTAACCGAATTTATAGACACGGGAACATTTGTTTTTCTGTTATTATAACACATCGCCGTACTGTGCTCATTAACAAAATTATTCTGTATGCTTTGCTGAACTTTACTCGGAATGTTCGAATCGGACATACTGAGAGACGGGTTCAAGGTAAATAACCCTGACTCTATAGTTGCTTCTTTTCTATTATTGACTACCCTCGTTGCTCTCATCACCGTAGAAGTAGCGGCGGTAGCTGTCAGCTTTCCGCTTCCATTTTTCACGTTAGATACAGCAACGGATGGTATTTGATTACACGCATTTGACTGCACCTTATTAGTGACGTCAGACGGAGATGGAGGTGGCGCCCATGTCCTAATGAATAAAGCTTTCTCTCCAGAGATCGGCGTCATACTTTCAGAGTGACTATTTTGATCCTTTATGGATGAATAACTGCCTCCTGACCCTGGCTCTTGACTGACTACAGAAGTCTTAAGTGGCCTGAACGATGAATGTGTTTGATTGTGTTGCTTCATGGTGGGATTTGATGGCTCTGTGCGCAAATCTATAATGCTGAGATTATCAGAGACTGCATCACTCCTCGCTGAGTCGGCTCTATACGTATCATTTCTACAGTAATTTGTGCTTCCAGTACTTGTGTTCTGATCTGGTGCTCTGACCGGTACAGGACTGTCTTCTAAACTATCAGGAGATGAACATATACTGTCATCCCTATAAAGATACTCATCAACTTCATCAAAATCATCATCAGCCAGAACTCTGTGGTCCTCTTCGATTTCTTTGAGAATGGCGGTATTAAAGTCCCGTAGTGACATCTCTTGCTGAGCAGCTAGTTGTTGTTGATGATGCTGTAATTGTTGCTCAAACAAGGCGCGGCTGCTTGACTGACACTGGGTACTGTGGTTTTTCATGTCTGAATATGCATGAGAATGAGAATCTGATGTGTAGTTTGGCCATATCGTTCTTGATGATGAGGACACATGTTTTTTGTCAGGTGGGACTGGCTTTCTCTCCGTACCCACACCTTTTCTACGGCCCGAGCTCCTTGCACTTCCTTGATGAGTTGAACCATATTTGGTATAGTAAGCTTGATTGGTGCTATTCTGTTTATTAGACCCTGAATACTGTCGAATGATTTGCCGGTGGTGCTTGCCTCCTCTGATAGTACGCAAAGCATTTTCCAGACCAGTTATGTCTTGTGTTGCTTGGCCAGAGCGTGAACGCGAGGGGCTTTGTGGCCGCTTAGGACTTCTTGGACGCATAGGACTTTGCGGTCGTGTAGGACTTCCTGGTTGTATAGGACTTCCTGGTCGCATAGGACTTCCTGGCCGTGGAGACATACAACCGGATGATCCATCTGAAAAGATATATATAAAATGGATTGATAAAAGTAGAGGCAATAGAAGCATGCAATCTAATTAATCAAGACATGCCAGAGTGCAGCTCATAAATAAGTGAACATGCTTCCAAAATAAAAACACAAACATGTTAGTACAATATTGAACATGATGTAAGAAAGTTTCTTTTGAATATTTTGAACATAATTGGATTATCTAAGTTATCTCTGAGCTGTACTGTAGACTGGCAAAGCATGCACACACGCTCGCACGAGCGCATGCCCATCCCCACCCAGGGGTGGGAGTGGGGTGGGGGGGGGGGTGTGCAATGGTGTCTTGCAGTCTGCAATCATATGGGTAATGCACATAAAAAATTTCATTAAATTTCACCAGAGGGATTCAAAGAAGATAGCTGGATGGGCAGATGGGGATGGAGAGAACTAATTGCAATATCCCCTCTGAGTTTTTTTCCAAAACACATGGGGATAATTAAAATGTCCAATGTTCATTTGAAGGCCAACAGAAGAATATTTTAGAAACCTTCACACTGGAGTGACTGATCCTCACCCAAAAACTCAAATGCAGTACATGTACTCATGCCCCCCCCCCGGTGCAACTGGGGTAAGAATAAAGCACAGGTGTTATATAGTACATATATGAGGCACTGACTGATAGATGAATCCCCGGTTGGAGATCGGGTGTATATTCGTATGGGCGAGCGCTGATACTTCTCTGTTGCCTGCTGTTGTTCATCATGTCTTTTTAACAAGATGTTACTCCGTCGTCTTTCTTCACGTTGGGTTTCAGTTTTGCGCTTTATCTCCAAGGCTCTGTGGATTGAATAAAGACCGGATAGTAAAAATTTACCAGGGCTCATACAAATTACCATTTGCAGGCCAAGAGGCTATTTTTTAAATTTTACCACTGGAATCGAGCCAGTCATTCCAGTGGTAAATTTTCAAAAGTAGTCTTCTCTTGGTCTGCAAATGTATATCATCTGTGACAAAATTAAAATTTTCTTGACCAAATCTCATCATTAACCCCTATAACCATCAAATTTATTTTTCAAAATTAAAATTTCTCATAGAAAATGGCCGTTTGCAGACCAAGAGAAGACTATTTTTGAAAATTTACCACTGGAATGACTGGCTCGGTTATCGAGCCAGGCATTCCAGTGGTAAATTTTCAAAAATAGTTTTCTCTTGGTCTGCAAATGGATATCTCTCAAGAGCACTCCAGAAGCCTTTTTTGGCTGATATGCGTGTTAAATGGTTAAAGGTTTAAATTGTCAATTTGCTTATAAAAAAGGACTGAATGACATAACACTAAGACTACCATTCTGTAGTATACAGACTAAGTGTATTCACCTTATCTGCCAAGTAAGGGCTTGTAGATAATCAGATGGGATAGTAGAATCTAGTGATCACTAGTCCTGTTGGCAAGTGATGCATCCAGGTCAATTTCAACCCTTGGGTACATGCAGGTAGGCAAATTCCTTTGTTGATTGATATCCCTGATATTTACAGTCAAATATTTTGTCAAATGCCTGATTTTCATGGTTAAATGAAAAAAAATCTGCATTTTATTGCAAATTAATTTTTTTATAAAACGCCGACCCTAAATCCTTTGGGTAATAAGATTTTTACGGGTAGGTAAGGTTACCCCAAACAAAAATATTTTAAGGATGGCTTTACCTGCGTCGCTTATTTGTTTCATATGAAAGACGTCTGACTCTAGATATAGTGTCCGCGTCTGCAATGGCAGCTTCACTCTGTCTCTTCAGCTGCTCGACCTGCTGGCAGTTGTGGACACGATACTGGTCACTGTGTAATTACTGAGTCAAGGATATACAATTGTAAACGGAAACCCATACATTAAACTATGAAAACTTCGATCATGAGAAGAATAGTTACACCTGATACTGATCAGTTTGGAATTAACGTGGATGAGCCACTAGCCAGCAGAACTAGAGATCACTAGACCCGAGTGATTATTTAGTAGCCTTTCCTTGGCAGCTATGATTATCCCTACATTTTTTGAAGAAGCGAGGATTATGATGTCCCACACATGCATGATATTTTCTACATTATATATAATTGGTTGCATCTGGCCTGTAAATCTGCAAAAGATTCGTCCATTTTACTTCATATCCACTTTGATTAAACATCTGTTATGCATTATATCTCCCAGAGAGCTGGAAAATAAATACAGACATCTGTTTCAGTCAATTTCTTTTCAAAATAGTCAACAGGACCAAGAATCATTGAAATCAACAATCTGAAAATTCAGACTGATATAGACTAAATCATTTGCTGTGTTAAATGACCATTCTAGCTGTTCCTCTTATTTGGTCAATACAAGACTGAATTTTACACCTTCCTGCTTAGTGCTACCTCACATTGAGCAAGAAATATCCCAATGTCTCTCTTGTAATCACAAATCATCGGTGGAAATATAGGCGATCTCCTTCACTCGTTGCCTCTCTCCACCCAGGTGTATAAATCGGTACCAGTGTAAAACTTGGGAAGTTACCAATAATAGACTGAAATAAAACCAGCCTAGATATGGCATGAATGGGACCTGGTACCAGGGACTCGATAGACGCCAATCAAACCAATAACTTCTTGTAAACACACATATGTAATGCTACTGAATAGGAAAGCTCTTTTAGGCTCCTACCATGTCTGACAATGTCCCTCCTATAGGCTTGTGCGATTATTGCGTTGAGTGATCGCGATCGATTATTAAAAAATAATCGTGATTACTCGATTAATCAGCTTGGATACAAATTACCAAGACATAACAACAAAAAAATATCAATGACGAAAATTGCAATAGTGTATAGAAAAGTCCATTTGCAGGGCAAGAGAAGACTATTTTGGAAAATGTATCACTGGAATGACTGGCTCAATTCTTGAGCCAGGCATTCCATTAATACATTTTCAAAAATAGTCCTCTCTTGCCTTGCAAACGGACATACATTCACTAAGCAAAATGTAATTTTTGAAAATTAGGTTTTGAAATATTTTCTGCAATAGAAAATATTTACGATTATTCAATTATTTAATTTTCAATCATATAAATTCATGATTTAAAACATAATCGCGATTTTCGATTTGATCACGTAATCGCGCAAGCCTACCCTCTTATGATCTGTTTTGCCCAAGATACGTCTAATAGTAGCAATTTTAATCACGCAAACCTGATAAAATACATTCTTTACAACGCAAAAAATGTTCTGTCAAATCTTTTGAAATAATTAGCACTGAAGTGACACTGAAGATGTTTCTGGCAGCAGCAATGGCTTCCTGTCACATTAAAATTCTACAACTTATCTGTAAGGCTGCCTTGACATTAACATATTTGTCATGGAAATGGTTAATTATTTAATGGTAAAATATGCTCAAGAACATTGTTCTAAAAAAAAATTCTGATTTGCAGATCAAGATGAAAATTTTGTAGAAATACCACGAGAATCAATCCAGTCATTCCACCAGTAAATTTTTTAAATAGCCTCTTTGGTTACAAATGGACTGCAGACCATTTTGATCGGCTTGACCAGTACAGGGTTAAACCTTACAGAACAGATATAGGAAATGCTTTATGATGTACGGAATGTTTTGTTGAACATTTTGTAAGTCATTTCATTGGAAGCTGTTGATCTAGATCTCAGCAACATATTTTCAGGCAATGGTAATTTCCAAATATACAACAGCTTATCAATCGATCTGTATATATTTGATTTGAAAATGAAACTGAAACCTCAGTGGTTAAATGGGTAAGATCTGAAACTCCTAAATATACACTTAGCTTTGGCACTTTGTCTTTTAAATGCTAGTTGCTAATACACCTTTCCAGAGTATCCACCCATCATATGATGTCATAATCAACTACGTGATGTGTAGCATGACAGTCAAATTAGTTACAAAATATTCAACAGCTTCCCTGTATAGTTTTCAAGAAATTGATAGTTAGGGCTTCGGGGATCAATCAATCCCAACACGGCGAGGTGAGGGTGGAGGTTAGCTCGTGATGGGCGGGGCATAGCTAAAAATGGAAAGTTCCATTGCTGTTTATTCTAATAATAGTGTAAGATGTTACTGACTAAGACAGATTTCAACAGTGTGTACTATTCGCAAAATTAATAAATTGATGTGATCATCATTTTGCTTATTCTCTACTTAGAATGTATAAAGTTTTGGCCAACTCTTAAATCAAACAGAACTAGATTGATCGGTTGATGACGCGTCATTGCAAATTCCCATGCTCATTGCATTTTACTTTTGACCCCACCCCCCACAAATCACCCCCTGGGGCGGAGCCAAATGTAAATGTCCTTTTGCACTCCACAATCATATGGGTATCCCAAATACCAAATTTGGTTGAATTTCATCTAACAGTGTCAGAGGGGTTGCATTATAATCAATTTCATGACCTTTTGACCCCATCCCCCACACCCTGAGGCAGGGCCAAATGTAAACATGCTCATCCACTCCACATTGATACGGGTGACTCACATACTACATTTGGTTGAATTTCGTCCAATTTGTTTCGGAGGAGTTGCATTACAATCAATTTCTTGACACTTGGACCACATCTGCACCCACCTCTCGGGGTGGGGCCAAATGTAAATGTTCCCATGTACTCCACATTGATATGGGTAACTCGCATACCAAATTTTGTTGAATTCTGTCAAATGGTTTCAGAGGAGATGTGTTACAATCAATTTCCGCAGGTTAAAATTTGACCTTTTGTCCCTTCTCCCCCACCCCCTAGGTGCGGAGCCAAATGTAAATAGCCTCTTGCACTCCGCAATCATATGGGTAACTCACATATCAAATTTGGTTGAGTTCCGTAGACAGTTTCAGAGAAGTTGCGCTACAAGTGATTTGACATTTTGACCCCTGTTCCACCAGGCTGAGCCAAATGTAAATATTGTCTTGCAAAGTGGAATCATGTGACTAACCCACATACCAAAGATAGTTGAATTCCACCTATTGGTTTGGGAAGAGATAGCGTGATAGATACCCCAACAAACAGACAGACGGAGGAAATTACAATATCCACGAGGTTTTTTAAAAGGTGGGGATAATTACATGTATTAACTAGATAATGGGTTTCAAGATTTCAACAATTCTCTGATGCCCAATTTGTCCATTTGAGCCTTGGCCACTGCCCTCAGATTGACTCAAGAACAAAATAATTTGTTGTACTGTAGTCTACTAACTACAATCTTCAAAATGATATGTGACATGGCCACATTTGATAAAATTTATGTTTTGCCAACCATTTCCCTCACCCCTGCTCCTGGGGGATATCAAAATTCCAGTGTGTCATGCACATCCTTGCCCATAGGTGTAATTGTCGCCAAAGTTTCAAATTTCTATCTAAAATGGTGTGCAAAGAGTTGCGTTACAATCGATTGGTGCCCAGTTTTGACCTTTTGACCTGCCCCTATCCTCAGTTTGACCAAGATCAAAATAATCCCTTGTAGTCTACTACTCATGAGCTTCAAAATGGTATGTGACATGACCACCTTTGGATAAATTTAGTTTTTGACCAACAGTCCCCACCCCCTGAGCCCCACCCCTGGGTGTCATAACAAAATTTCAAAAGTGCCATGCACGTCCCTGCCCATATGTGTAATCATACTGTACCCAAAGTATCAAGTTTCTATGTGAAATGCTCTAGGAGGAGTTGCTTTACAATTGATTGGTGCCCAATTTTGATCGCCCCCCCTAACCTCAGTTTGACCCAAGATCAAAATAATTCCTTGCACTGTAGTCTACTCATCATTGGCTTGAAAATGATATGTACATGTAACATGACAACTTTTGGAAAAATTTAATTTTTTTCCCCCAATTCCCCACCCCTGGGTGTCATAACAAAATTTCAAAAGTGCCATGCACGTCCCTGCCCATATGTGTAATCATACTGTACCCAAAGTATCAAGTTTCTATGTGAAATGCTCTAGGAGGAGTTGCATTACAATCGAATGGTGCCCACTTTTGACATTTTGACCCCACCCCCTACCCTCAGTTTGACCCAAGATCAAAATAATTCCGTGTACTGTAGACTACTTATCATTGGCTTGAAAATGATATGCAACATGACAACTTTTGGAAAAATTTAATTTTTTACACCACATTTCCCACCCCACCCCACCCCCAGGGCCATGGGGGGTCATGCCAAAATTCCAAAAGTGTCATGCACATCCCTGTCCATATGTACAATCATCCCCAAAGTTTCAAGTTTCTATCTGAAATGGTCTAGGAGGAGTTGCATTACAATCGATAATTACTGGCCAATTTGGACCTTTTGATCCTCTGGGCTCAGCCCCAAGGGGGATGGGGGGGTCAGAACAAAATTCCAAAAGTGCCATGCACTTCCTAGCCCATAGGTATAATCATCCCCAAGGTTTCAAGTTTCTTTCTTAAATGGTCTAGAAGGAGATGCATTACAACCGTTAAATGCACAGGCGGCCGGCACACACACGGGTCGCATCACATAATCCCCACCTTTTCTTCGAAAAGGCTAAGTAATTTCCTCAAAGGTACTTAAGGGCTTGAGCTTAAGTCCTTTGCAAAGGAATTGTGCTTGTGTTTAAGCACCTTGGAAACAGTGAAGGCATGCATGTGCTTGTGCTTAAGTCCTTTTTAAGTGAAAGGGCTTGTGCTTGTGCTTAATGGGTGGGGGGTGGGGTGGAGAAGTTAAGCCCTTTCAAAAGGACTTCACCCATGGATGCATGTCGAACAGCCTCACATGCATATGTTAATTCAAATACAGGGATTGAAGGAAATTTAAATTTCCCTTTCTTCACGATCTAACAATACCTACCATTACATTACTTATTGATAACAGCCACCTAGGGGCTGTGGCCTAAGAATCTTCTGATTTGACAAGCTCTAGCCAGTTCCTGGAACCGGGTATCCACCCCAATAACCGGGTACCCGTAACCATGAACCAGCGACTAGTTTGCATAGCCTAATTACAAACGAGACCAACACATGGTTTGCCTCCGTGGGGCTGGGAGGCAGGGTTCGTAATATAATGGTAAGTATTGTTAGATCTCGGAGAAAGGGAAATTGAAATTTCCTTCATTCTCATTCGATCAATACTTATCATTACATTACTTATTGATAGCGCCAGATTTGATCAGTAACCTGGTGAGAAGGTGCAAACCATGCAAAACTTCAGTGCCCCAGAGAAAGATCGAGATTAAACTTGCCACAGGACTTCTCCAAGAGAACCAACAAGTTAAAACCAACTCACAATCGCATAACTGCCCCCAACCCCCCCCCCCCCCCAAACCTTTCTCTAGCAAGGGAAGAGAACTAACGAACATGTATCTCTCCTGAAAACACAAGTATGCCAAGAGGGTTAACAGCTCTTGCCACACAATAGCCGGGGAATAAGCATAAATACATAAGATGAATGAACATGATATACAAACAATACAAAAAGCAATCAAACTTGGATTACCTTATGACGTTTGGATTTTAGACATGATGCTGCAACCGTCACACCATAGCCCATCATGACTTTACTGGTTGGTATCCTCTCACTGACTATGTCTGTCTGTCTGTCTCTAAATTTAACACTATGCTACTAAGGAGAACGATCATTATGGTCCATTATTTAGCATTCAAAACAGCTAAGGTGAGTGGATTGGCCGAGTCTGACATATTCCTCATATCGTAGTCCATGAATGAGGACTCACAGTGCCATTGTGCCACAGCCATGATGTCCACTAACGAGAAACCATTCTATAGGGAAGTCGAGGTGGCTATTCCTCTGATGTCATGAGCACTGGCATATTGCACCAGGTGACCAGTCACAATTTCGTGGACAATCTGAACACATTCGACCACTCAACGAGATATAGTATCCATGGATGCTGCACCATAAGGCGTTTTATGGCAAATCCACAGATGCCTATCAGCTGACTGTAGAGAGTTCGTCCGTGTCTTGTACTTAGTCAAAGCATGGACTGGACACCAGGCACTGGAATTATGATCATACCGTGTAAATTTCAGTAAAATGAACGGTTTGCCGGGATATCTCAAAGATTGGTTCTTTGACATAAACACTGCTCTTGGTAGCGGTCACAGACCTCCAGAGACAATAAATCAGTCCTTCTCTGCTGAAAGTGTGTGGATCTCACTGCGCCTTCTGGTTGAGGAAGCTGTAATAGAAAAACCGCCTTCAGAGTCAAATACTTTAGACTAACCAAACCCATGGGTTCGCAAGGGTGCTTGGTTAGCACATTAAGCACCAATGATAGACTCCAGGCTGGAATAACTACTGGGTGTCTCGGTCGGAGATTGCTCATTCCCTTCACCATCACGTTTAACTGGGCCACCTCTGGACTATTCCTGTTGGGTAGGCAAGGGATAACTGATGCCAAAGCTGACTTGTATCCAGCGATCGTGACAGGGGCTAATCCTGTAAAGAATAGCTCACAGAGAAAGTCTCCTATTTGCTGAATAGTGGATTGAAAGGGATCAAGATCCTTTCCTTTACATCATTCTGCAAATTTGTTAACCTTGTTGTTATACGACTTGAAGGTCGACCTCCTCCTCGCGGCTGCGATGAAACTCGCAGGCTGTTGATGTGACTCAATTTGACATTTCGGGCCGCTCGTGTAGGAAGCGTCTCTTGGCCTGGGAGATTATGTCAGGAATCTCAGGCAGCTGCACTGGATTCTGCACCAACAGATCCAGAAGATCCGTGAATCACACCCTGCTGTACCAAATTGGCTCTATCAGCAGGACCAGGTACAGTTCCACTTGAATCATCGCCAACACTTTCGGAAGAATGATGGTGGGTGGACACACATATGCGTGCATCCCTCTCCAGTTTATCGCCAGTGTCTGTATCGATGGCATTTGGACCTGGAATCCGCGAGACATAAGACGTGATTTGAACATCTTCCTTTGTGGCGAACAAGTCCATGTTGGGTTTGCCCCAATGATCGAAGATCCTTCATAGAACCGGAGGGTTGAGAGACCATTCTGTCGGCAGGATCCTCTGTCTGTGAGACAAAGCATCCGCCAGATTGTTCAATCGCCCAGGAATGTGAGCTGCTTTCAAAACAACTGAGTAAATCCTGCACCATTGAATCAAGTTCCACACTTTCATACACAGACCTGGTCCCGCCTTATCGATTTATGTATGATACCACTGTTGAATTGTCCGACCGTATCAATATCACCTTGCCCCTGACTTGAGGAAGAAATCTCTCCAGTGCCAGTTCCACTGCCATCATTTCTGCGGGGGTGTCTGTTCTCTGTTTCCACAGGGACATCAAACACAACTGGATAGGTTTTCACATTAGAGCATAGTACGGGATCACCTGCTCCATGGATACCATCATGTCCACCATCTGAAGAAACCTCCTCGCCTGAATGTGGTTTCCCACTCAAATGCTCTTGAGAATGTCATTCGGAGACTCCAATCTGGGCTCTGATGGGTACACCCTGCCTTTCTCTAGATCGAATTGCATCCCCAAATAGACGAAGTGTTGAGTTGGTGTCAATTCGGATTTCTCCTTGTTGACTATCCAGCCGAGCTCTGAAAGCAATTTCAGAGTCAGAGCAGTATTCATCTCTAACCTGGCATGTCTGCCTTGATAAGGCTAATCATCTATGTAGGTGTGAAGTGCCACATTCTCTTTTCTGAGAAATGCTCTCACCGCTAGGACCACTCTGGTGAAAATCCTTGGAGCCATTGACAGGCCAAATGGAAGCACTACAAACTCCCAAACATGATTCTGAAACACGAATCGCAGAAACCTGTGCCAGCCCCTGTTCATTGGAATGTGGAAATATGCATCTTTCAGATCGATTGATACACACCACATTCCTGTCCTCAATCCTGCCCTTACCGTCCTCAGTGTTTCTATTTTGAACCGAGGCGTATGGATAAACCAATTCAATGGCCTGAGATTCAGTATGGGTCTCCACCACATGTGCTCTTGGGGACAAGGGCCTGAACATGTTTGAATAGAAGCCCGGAGTGTTCTGGTTTGCTGGCTTTATTTCTCCCTTCAGAAGCAAGCCTGACACTTCGTTTTGGATGGCTTCTAACTTTTTTGGTTCTCTTGGTATGGGAGTCCAGACTGGTGCCAAAGACAGATTTTGTGGAGGGATGGTCCCACCACTCTGGCATGTATCCCTGATATATCCATCCCAGGACCAGACTGTCTGAAGTCACACTTCGACAAACCTCTATGAAACGCATGAGCCATCCACCCATTATAGATGCATTGACGCCTATGGAGGATGTCTGGCTCGCGCTTCGCTCCTCCACTCTTGACGAGGGAAAGAGAGAACCATTTTGGTCTTGGCTTGACTGCTCTGACTGGCACCGCTGTTCCTATCACACAGACACAGCCCAGGTGGATGCGAAGGGAGCAAGCATACCCTCAGGTACCGTCCACTCCCTTCTTTCCGCCCTTTGAGGACTTAACCATACACTTACCCTTACTGCCTCTCAAGCGATCAGGGGTGCCACTAGGGCTTGCAGGGGCCGCCTTAGCCTCCTTAGCCGGTGGCAGCTGTGAAGGCCCAGCAGTCTCGAAGAAGGTGCAGCTTTCGCTTTGCTCTTCTTGTGTTTCTTGGAGCAAGGCTGTCCGACTGACAGCTTAAATGAGGCTCCTAGTGCGTGCGCTTGCCACACTAGCTCCAGCTGCATGTTAACTGCCAGCCTGTTTTGCACTATGTTAGCGGAGTCTTCTAAGATGGCCCGTGCTTGGCCACCAAAAATGCTAGGTCTCTTCAGGGGGGTCCCAAGTAACCAGTCCCTGATGGCCGCAACAGGACGCATATGGTCCAGGACCATCAACCTCCTCAACTTCACAACACGCACTTGCATCTGTGCCAGCGCATCCATAGACAGCACCAGGCCATCATTAATGCACGATAGCACTGCTGGTGGCACAGGGTGACCTCCCCCCGCTTCAGTCTACATTGAATGAAGCAATCGATAAGAGTGGTTAACGGCATTCATTGCCACCCTCACAGCTTCATCACCTAGGGGCAGGACTTCTTCAGAATGTGCCTGATTCCTATCCACTAGTGCCTGAGCGGGGCCACCTGCTCCAGCATTAGGGACACCCAGAACCCAATGGTTATCCTCCGTGACTGTTGGAACTGCACCATACTGCTCATATTCCACTCTGGGTATGCGGCACCTCGCCCGCACCTCCATGCTGGCCGCAGCGAGCTGGCTTTTCGAAAACAACTGCTTCGCATAAACTGCTTCAAGCAGGTCTTTTAACTTAGGATCCAAGCCAATGCTTTGGATCCTAGCCGCGGGCAACCGACGTGGTCGAAATCATGGATAGATTAACCCTGGCCATCTAAGCCAGGGCATCAGTCCAATATATTTCTGAGGAGGCCCTCCCATGAACACATCACCCGTTGATGTACCTACAGGTCTACCAACAGCGGCCTCCAGGCTAGAAGCCACTGTTGGATAGCCATGAGTACCAGTACCGTACGGTCCCGCTGCCACCCCATGCAACAAAACATTCTATGGAGTAGGCCCGCATGGAAAACGGTGCGGGCCCATCATGGTTCCAGAACCGAGGCCATGCACGGGCACAATCAGCACCCCGCGCCTAGTCGCCGGCTCAGGCATGATAGGTGAGTACCACGCCTGGCCAGCAACACCTGTCACCATGTCGGTTGGCGGCAAACCAACCATTACCGGATGAGTGGCCGGTATCGGCGCGGCCTCAACCATGGGAGGAGCAGCTGCTTGCGCCACACCAGACAAATGAAGGACGGTTCTGTCCAGGATGGAATCTACCTCCATATGCTCCACCCACGGTATCTCAGGCCGCAACAACTTATCCTCCATTGCGTTCTCATCCTCCGTCTCCGAAGAGTCATCACCGGATGAGGACGCACTGGATCTGGCATGGCGGATGGCTCCCATACCTGATGGACCGGCTACCGATACTGGACCACCGGAGGTGGCCGCGGAGAAGCAGGACATGTCAGGCCGGAGCCCGATGACACCGCAAGGGGCCATACAAGATGGCACCTCCGTTAGACAGTCCAGGACCCTGTCCAAGAACAGGGTCCATACAAAGTATGGGGAGAGATTGGCCACATGCTTTGGAATAAGGGATGACACCAACCCAGGCAGGACGCTATGCAAGAAACCTTGCAAAGCAGACGCGAACCACGCAGGGTGTGTCAATCCCACTTCCTCCAACTATGGACGAGAAACAGCAACCTGCGTCAGACCCACCCAACTCCTTCTGGAACAACCTAACCATCAACTTGCTGGACCACCCTGAACATATGTCACAATGATCATCAACCTTACAAGCAGAGCACCGAAGACACACATGGTCCTTGTAAGCAACACAGACAAATTTATGGTACGTACTACACGAAGGAGGTGTGGGCTTGGCCTATAAAATAAGCACAACACTACAATAAGCAAGCGATTCAAACACAGAACGGAAGGCAGACAAATAACTTTCAAATAGTTTGACAATAAATTATTAGTTAGTTAACCATCCAGCACCCATACAACCCAAAACGTTACAACCAAGATCATGTAAATGGGACATAAGAATGCTAAAGTCCAAACATACACCCATAAATTAATCCTGCAGGACGTATAAACGAACCAGGTACCATGTTGAAGACATTCGCGGTAAATTTAAGAATCATTTCCAAAATTATACTTATAGGAGACAGAGTCTCCACTATAACTAGATTACTTCTAGGACATATACAACTGGAGTATCAGCAGCGTCTTCCATTGTAATCCACGCTAATCTGATACGAAGAAATAGGCACAAATGCACAGAAAAACACAAGTAAAACTTAGATTTTTTCCACTGCACAAAATGGCAGTCACTCTTATTGGATGTTATCAATAAGTAATGTAATGGTAAGTATTGATCGAAGGAGAAACATGCCTTTGATAAGCAATGTTCATCTATACAAATCTGTATTTCTTCTGATCTACATGTGCATATTTGTAGCATTTACAATGTTCTACACATAAAATGGAGTGGTGCATCTAACAACGAGAAAAAAACGTAAAAATAAGCGAACTATTTCACACATTTTGCGTCAGGACTAATACTGTTCTGGTTCACAGTGATGAGACAGAAACGGCATGTTTTTCCGAATAAGAGTGATCTTACCACAGAATTTTAAGTGAACCCAGTGGTTGCACTGGTCGCATTGTGCCTATTTGACAAAAGTGATACCGACATGTTGTAAATAAGTTGACAATCCGGGAGGTGAAGATGCCTTGCAAACACAGCACATATCGTCTACACTCCACTCTGTTGTGTCTTCAGCTGCATGCTGTATGCTTACTGGTTGAAGCAATTTGAAATGATTCTGGCTAACAATATAGTAGCGCAGAGTTCCTCATTTGCGTCCTTTTGTGCGTATATACGCATAAAATTTACTAGGGGACGCATAAAAATTAACCCTTTGAGGATGCACAAGTAAATTTGCATGAAAATTGGTAACACGCTTATATTATAGTAGTAATAAACGATTTTAAAAGCGATATAAAATGGCGTCGCAAAAAATACAGATCACGTGATTTGCCTCCAATTGAAGAGTTTATTTTAGAGCGAGTACTCGGGTATAATTATTCTGGACATGGAACTCTGAAATTGCTATATATTATCATTATCATCAACTAAATATTGTTCTTTAGGTCTGATCTAAATAATGGGTACCCGTTTCATAATAAACTCCCGTTCGCGTATGAAATCTTGCGAGAATCACAAGAGCCAGTGGCTCGCCAACATAAGAAAGCAATTTTTGTCGTACGTCTTGATTCCATTTTGGATCATTTTATGTTGGTTGGACACAATCAATTTAATGCGCAAAATGGACCACTTTGTAGGTACACAAATTTGGAAATACTATCAAATGGACGTTGTTCAATGAAATAAGAGCTAGTTTAAACTGCAACAATAGGATTAGACTAGAATAATAGAGCCATGAGCCTTCATCGTTCAAACAGACGATCTGCTCACACCTATTAACACGGCTTAAGCGACTCCTTTGTTGAATGTTAATCCCCAAACCCACTCACCCAGTACTGGTGATCACTCGGCATTAGATCAAAACCACCACTTTGTGAAGCCCTCCTCTACATGCTTATGTCCTAATAAGTGTTATTTGTCAATAAAGTGCTTATATATTATACCATATGAAAATCGTTGACTTGTTTTTCTGTCTGTTCTTACACCCTGTGGAATTTGCCACCCTTGACCCAGGACCCCCATATTCTATTATGGTACCCCCAAAATCCAGCTTAGGACCTCCAGATTTCAGAGTAGAGGGTCCCTGGGACCCCCAGAATTTAAATGCTATGTTGAACACTGTAGTAACGTGTGCTTTGGTAGATTTTACAGACTGGATTCATGATAGAATCTCAGGGACAGATCTGGCTTTTGCAATGTTCTAGCCATGAATTAGCCAAATATCATCTTTGTTAGCCAAATAGTGATGATTTCTTAGCAGTTTCAAAACGGCAAAACTCTGTGTAGAAGCCCACACTCTAACTCAGCAGGATAATTTGTAAGAATAGCGTGTATAATAATAACAATCGTGTCACAGGGTGTGTCTACTTCAGACCGATCTCTGCCCTGATACATTTCCGGCCCCTCTAGAAGTCAATACAGGCCTCGGATTTGTAAATCTCGACCACCTATTAGATTAATACTAATAGGAGGCCACGTATGTTCAAGATATAATAAAGTTTATTCCACACTTTTGTAGTTAAAATGCGCTTAAAACAGTCTTGGCGTGATTAATTAGCTTCCTTATAAATATATTTTAAGACTAAATTTATGTACCAAACAAGTACGGGAGAAAATGTGCATCAATTTTGTAACGCCGATCAACATTAAATGATCCAAATTGAATTATTACGAACGACAATACAGCCGGCTTCTTAAGTTGGCGAGCCAGCGGCTCTTTTGAGATAGGAGGCGGTGTGTTCTCGCGAGATATTATACACTAACGGGAGCTTATCAAACGGGTACCCATTATTCAGATCAGTACAGTACTCAGTTCCTATCGTGCAATGATAATATATAGAAATTCCCGAGTTCCGAGTCCCCGATTCCAGAATATTTATATCCGAGTACTCGCTCTAAAATAAACTCTTCAATTGGAGGCGAATCACGTGATTTGTATTTTTTTTCGCGACGCCATTTTATATCAAATTGTGGATTAATTTTGATGTAATAAACAACCTTTATTAAAGGATACGCAATATTTAGGCGCTCAAATCAAATAATTTCACTTCCCCAGTGATGTTTTGAGGTATACATTAAACATAGACGTAGGCGGTGAGAATTCTTACGTGAGAAAATGCGCTGAATTTCCGTGGTACCAGCTCTAGAACTTTTTTGGGAAACCCGTTAACGCATAACTATTCAGAGAATGGGGAATGCGGGATAAGCGTGTGTGATTACAACAACAATGACAAATAGCGACCAAGTTAACAATCTATTCATCTAAAACTAATCATGAGTCAATACAAACAAATCAGTTATTTATTTATTTAGTTTATTTAATCATTCACACATTTGGCTGATAGCCGGATGTTTGTTTCCATGCTTGGTAATGCGAGCAGAGTTTCACAAGCGTAAAAGTGTCTTGACAAAAATTTCAACGTGGTGATTAAATGATTATTTCATTTTATAATCGTCCACGATCATTTTGAATTATATAATCGCGATTAATCGAATAATCGAAAAATCGTGCAACCCTAGTCAACAGAAAGTTGTTCTCAATGCAAATTTTCCAACGAAACCTCTGTTGCATCAGGAATCCCTCAAGGGTCAGCCTCGGTCCACTGCTTTTCTTAGCCTTCATTAATGACCTAGTAGAAAGCACCACAGCATCTACAACAAGACTCTTAAGTCTTTGCAGATGCTGGATTTCTCCAGACGGTTACTAAGGGAATAAAAGACCACAGAGTACTAGAAAACGACCTATCCAGCCTGACGAAATGGGAAGCTGATTGGTTGATGGAATTCCATCCAGGGAAATGTCAAGCGGTACATGTAACTAACATGACGAAGCCATTCCCGTTCACTTATTCAATACATGACCAGCCACTAGAGAGTGCCGATAATGCCAAATACCTTGGATTTACCATCCACAAGAAACTTTCATACGGGTAGAATGAACATATTAATTCGACTGAGAAGAAAGCTGATTGCACAAGAGCATTCCTTCAGCATAACATCCATTCCTGTCCAAAGAAAGTCAAGACACAGTGCTAAAGCACATGATACCCATGCTTGAATACACATCGATAACATGGGATCTGCATTGCTAGACTAACATTGACAAACTGGAAGCAGTTCAGAGAAAGTCGGCCCGCTTCATCATGAAGACTACAGCCGGTATAGCAGTGTCACTGCAATTGATGCTCTGGGAGTAAACATTCCAACTCTTGAAGAACGTCGCGCTAAACCAAGTCATCATGATGTACAGGATTGCCAACGACCTGATTGACATCCCAAGAGATCAACTGCACCCAGTTATGTCACCTACCAGGAAGGCTAATAAAAACAACTTTTTAGGACCACACAACAGACTAACTATAGTGACATCATGTTTTTAATTGTAAATAATAAATTTTAACGTCCATCTGCTGCGATGCCTAGTACGACTATGCTCAATTTATGAGTGATGTACTGTATTAGAGGAAACTAAAATTCAATAACAACAAATTTTAAATTGTAAAGTTGTGTTGAATTTTAAAAAACCTTTCACGAAAAGGTGGTTATTTTTATGAAGAATCATGCAAGGTAGTATTCTGGCAGCGACACAGTGTGACATTAATATTAGGCACACCTCTGTGTCTAGACATTGTTGCATTCATGAGACACCAGTCTTCCTATGTTAACAATGGTGGCATAGCACAACGTGCAATATGTCATCAGCGTGTGCGAAACCATGGCATCCATGGAATTATGGTATGGCATGGATCCCTAAAACCGAGGTAGTCAATGCTTACTAGAAGTTGTTGATATCTTAGACACACAAAAATGTTTGGTGGATGCCTGTTTTGAACTGTTAAATTATTTATCCCTATAGTCCAGTAAAACTACAAATTAACCTAGAACAAATTGCAACAGAATTTATTTCTTTTCTGCGGCATTCATGGGACTGCCAGGTGTCACATATCAAAAGTCCTCCAAAATCCCTCGATGGGAAAGTGGGTAAATTCGCATATTTAGCTACCGCCATTATCCGAATAATGAAACTTCCCTTACCTGCTTCATTCCGCAAATAAACGAAGTAGAAATGTTGTCTAAGCTCTGAATTTCATGGTCACAGAAGACAGTAAGCAATTGGGAATATTGCCTTGAACCACTTGTACAAATTCTCCAAACCACAGATTAAATATGGTTGTATGCACAGGGCCGGGGTAATTTAAAAAAATTATATTTAAAGTAAGTTTAATTTTGTTTTTCGCTTTTAAAATTTTATCTAAAATAAATTGCATTTTAATTTTCACTTTTATCTCACAATTTGAATAAATTTCTATACAATTCAATCAGAATATGGACATGGATTTAGATACATGTGTTATTTGTAACCAGAGCCTAGAAAATGGCTCACAAACTGTTAAGCTTCGAGTTAAAGGCTGTGACGGTATTAACAATGCTAGCAGAGGCCGTGAAAGCGATGTCATAGCTGAAGTAGGACAGAGGGTTCAGGTAAAATGTCGACGGGAGTTCATTGATCCCAAGCGGATTGCCCGTGACGCAGAGAAAATTGAACAATCTCCGCCACCCATGCGAACACTCCGTTCAGAAAGTCCAACATTCAATTTTAGTGAACATTGTTTGCTATGCGGATACCCTGCAAAAATTCAAGATGGAAAGAAACGTGGCTATGATATTTATCCAGTACGTACTCATGACTTTCAATGTAGTATCACCGAGGCCTGTGAGCAGAGAAAAGACGAATGGGGCAAACTTGTAGCTGGGCGGCTTGCCTTCACGCAGGATTTATGCGTTGTCAATGCAGTATAGCATCAAAGCTGCAGCGTAAATTTTCGAACCATGAAAAATATCCCTCAGCTGCACTCATCTTGCTCATCCCAAAAACATGGAAGGCCAGAAGACTTGGACAGAGTAAGAGCATTTAGTGCGACAATGGCATTTCTTGAAAATAATGATGATGAGCAGCTGACCCTGCACGACCTCGTTAATAAAATGCAAGAGCTCTCTGGGGTAAACTGTGATTCAAGTGAACAACACAAAGATTCCACACAATCTCGAATAAAGCGTGATATGGATGATACTTACAAAATTCTCAAAATCCTTAGTGAACTGAATCCATTTGGACCAGACCCTTCTCTTAGAGGACTTGTTAGTGGATTGTCTGCACATGAATCAGTCAATATTGACGATGCTAAAGATATTGGAGAATCAATTATTAATTCGATGTGTGGCCAATGTGTATCAAGCATTTCGTTCCAGAGAAAGAGACAAGCTATTACCTTAGCATCCAAAACATCTCTCAAGATTGATGATGAATGTGTACAAATTGATCCACAACTCCTATTTCAAAGACTCAGTTTAATTGCTACAAATGGATCAAAAGGGAATCCAGCATCTTATTTTGAGTATGAGTTGTGCACTCATCCGCCCACACTCTTTGATAATTCATCTCTTCCATGGGAAGCAAATAAGCCGGCACTTGCTGATGCATTGTGGAAATTAATTCAAAATGAAGATGCAGTCCTTCCAGATTCTGTCCACTATGTGCTTGATGGAGGAGCTCTATTACACCGTGTTCCATGGCAGCGTGGAGAGACATTTGCAAATGTTTGTCAAAGATATGTAAAATATTGCATAAGCAAATAAGGAAAGGCTACAGTAGTTTTTGATGGTTATGACCAAGGCCCAGACATAAAAGATGTAACACATAAGAGGCGAACTCGTGGATCAGGCGCAACTGTTGTACTGACTCCGCAAACAGTTGTAACTCTGAGTAAGCCTGATTTTCTTAGTAACAAGCAGAACAAACATCGGTTCATATCAATCTTAAGTTCATCTCTCGAACAGGCTGGATGCTTAACGATAAAGGCAAGCGGTGATGCTGATGTCTTAATTACGCAAATGGCTATCTTGGCTTCAAAGTCAACAAATACTGCTCTTGTTGGAGACGATACCGACCTACTAGTGTTGCTTCTATACCATACTGATATGAATGGTTGTCAGCTATTTTTCAGACCAGAGCCAAAGCAAAATGCAAAGAAACCCCGACTGTCGAATATCAAAATGGCAAAGAAAAAACTTGGGTTCTGTTTGTGCTCACAGCTGTTATTTATCCATGCTATCCTTGGCTGTGACTCAACATCTAGGCTTTATGGAATTGGAAAATCTGCATCCCTTAGCAAAATCCAGTGCTGCAAAGAACTCTCTCAAATTGCTGAAGTGTTTACAATGAGTAATGTGAATAAAGATGACGTGATAAAAGCAGGTGAGAAGGCAATGCTTATTCTATACAATGGCACTTCAATGGATAGTCTAGTTGCTTTGCGGTACAAGCGATTCAAGGAGAAGGTTGCAAAAAGTTCCAAGAATGTTGAAGCACGAGATTTACCACCAACACCCGCATCCGCAAAGTTTCACAGTCTTCGCGTGTACTACCAAATTCAAGTTTGGAGAGGAGATGCTGGAGATATGGATCCGACAGAATGGGGCTGGAAAGTTCTCAACCACCAAATGCTGCCTGTTAAGACTGACATGCTGGCAGCACCTGACGATTTACTGTATTCATTTAGATGCAGCTGCAAAACTGGCTGTGAATCAAAGAGATGCACCTGTAGAAAACATGGGCTCAGCTGCACATCGGCCTGCGAAGACTGTAAGGGTCTCAGTTGCTCGAATTCAATAACGCTCATTGAGGAAGATGACTTGGATAATTGATGCAAGATGAAATTAGTAGAAACCAGGTACCTATGCCATACTATTTCATCTTAGCTTAGCTTAGAAACACACAATACCGTGACATAATAAAATATAATATGTATTGTATCAATATCAATGATGGTATTAGGTAAATTCATGCAAGTGGCATAACACAATACATTTAATTTGTGGAGAATATGTCAATCGCATTCATTTATTACTAAAAAAGTCCAAAAATACCCAGTCACACATATATTACATACCGGTTTTAAAGAAATAAAGAAAAATGGATTTTTCAGGTGAAATGGCCCAAATCTGGTAATAATTATGCAAATTTTACCCTTTCCCCTATTGGAATTTTGGAGGACTTTTGATATGTTGTACATGATGGCCCCCTATACACTGGGCGAGGTAAAAAAATTCTGTTGCAATTTGTTCCGGGTTAAAATATTTTTGGCCTAGATTGACTGGACTACTATGGAAATAAAGAATCTTGAATTTCTTTGCTAAAATTTAAATCTTTGTATTGTATTGTATTTACCGCCTCTCGTATCAGACCTTCAGGGGAACCTCCAATGTTGGAGTGATTTGAGCAGGTTGGCAGCCTTTGTTCAAAGATTGATTTACTTATGCAAAATTTGGATAAATAAAAAATAAAAATTAAAACTTTTACTGGCTGGCAAGATTTTTTTTTTCTACCATGGTCTTCGGGTCACCTATCCTCATCATCATCATAATATCAAGACATGGCTTTTTATTGTCCCGACAATATTTTGTTTAACAATTTCTTTCAAATGCTGAAAGAGAAGGGGAGATGGTAGTGTTTGAAGTTTCATGTTTATCTTCATCTACGAACTTTACAATACGTACATGTTAGACCGTGTATATTAATATGTTGGTGGAGCGGCTACCACATCTAGACCAAAACCTGTGGTTGTGTCTATAACTAGATCGCAATTGTACAAGACTTTCATTTAATACAAATTCTACTTAACATCATAGTATTATGTACATCTATACATGTGTGGCCAGGGGTCAAAATGTTTACTCTTCCACTCGATTTTATGACCTCAAATTGCTATGGATGACCTCAATTTTAGGTGAGGTCATGCATGGATGAATTCAAATTCTGGAAATTTGCATTGCTTATTATAAAAGGATGACCTCAGTTCAGTTTGGATGACCTTGAATTTGAGGTCATTGCCATGGATGACTTGAGCCTATCTCTAACATAACACGTGGACACAATCACAGAAAAAGAGTAGATCACTGTCATAAGAATCCACGGAAATTCTTCTTCACCAAACGAAGTGCCACAGTGGAATGCTCTACCAGAATATGTAGTTGAAGTAAAAAACATGTCTAACTTCAACTCCAAACTGGACACACACCTGAGTGACATTATGTACATCTTTGATTAAAATATGACATACACATAAGACATACATGTAGCTACAATGGGCCTAGGTGCGGAATTGAACACAGTCGATAACAACCGCATGCAAAAATAGCTGCCAGTAGACCCAAAACAGCCGCTGGTATAGCGATAACAGCCGCCGCTGCGTGTAGTATTTTGTGTCTAGTTATTTTATCATCTAAGATTTTTATTTTTTTTTACTGAGAATTATATTATTTTATAATTTATTACCATCAATAATATTTGGGGTTTTTTTTCAGGCGGTGGTTAATTCGATGCCCGCGCACCACTCTGGTACTACCATGGATATGTAATCCATAGACATATAGGTTTGTAAATTGCAGTTTTGGGAATGGATGAATACAGTTTTTGTTTTGCCCCGCCCATTTCTAGTTAAGCAACTTAAGCTCTACCCTTTGCCAATATTGGGATCGATCGATCCATGCACTCATCGAATCTCAATTTCCTGAAAACTACAGGTAAGCTGTTTACTATTTTGAAACTAAGTTGACTGGTCACTGTTGCTGTAGTAAAGACATGCAATTCGTAGGCTACAATTTGGCGCCAGTTGGCGGACTATTAAGCATTTATGACGGAATTAATTATGTAATTCATGATGTAATTGATTGTGACATCATTGATCGATAGATTGTAGACTTTTATAATTTACTGTTGATATGTTCATATATTAACATATGTTCATATTACGATTTTGAATGATTTATTAATACCGGTAGCTCTACTGTAGATTGAAGGAAATTTAAATTTCCCTTTCTCCGAGATCTAACAATACTCACCATTCTATTACTTCTGATACAAGCTATCCTGGATAGCTGGGCCCTAGGACTATAGACATAGTAAGCTTTACCGGCCATGAAGCTCATATTGTTTGCTGTTCCCCCCCCCCTTTTTTTTCTCCCAAGAAAAGGGAGAGAACTCACGAACATGCATCTCGCCTGAAACACAAATATGCCAAGTGGGTTAACTGCTCTTTGCATATATCAGCCTGGGAATGAGCATCAATATATAAGATGAATGAACATGATATATAGGCATAATACAAAAAACTCAATCTTGAGTTACCTCATGATATTTGGATTCCAGACATGGAGCCTCCAACCATTCACTTGTCCGGCCTTCAGTGACACAATCTGGTTGATATCCTCTTGCTTCACCATGTCTGCCTCTTAGTTCTTTCTTACAAATGCCAAAAAAGGGAGAAGAGCAGTATGGTCATTTAACTATCGTTTCAAAACAGCTAAAGCAAGTGGATTGGCTGAGTCTGACACATCCCTCATATAGTAATCCATGAAAGAGGACTCACAGTGCCATTGTGCAACAGCCATGATGTCCTCTAACGGAACACCATTGTAAAGGGCGGTCGAGGCGGCTATTCCTCTAACATCGTGTGCCCTTGCGCATTGCACCTGGTGCCCAGTCGCAATCTCATGAGTAGTCTGAATGCATTTGACTACCCAACGAGAGATAGAATCCATGGATGCGGTGCCATATGGCTTCTTATGGCAGATCCACAGATGTCTATCATTCGACCGTAACGAGTCTGTCCGTTTTTTGTACTTAGTCAAAGCACGGACTGGGCACCAGACACTGGCATCATGATCAAACCTAGTTAGTTTAGGTATAATGATGGGTTTGCCGGGATATGTCAAAGATTGATTCTTTGACATAAACTCTGCTCTTGGCAGTAGACGCAGACCCTCTCCGGAGACAATAAATCGGTCCCTCTCCGCTGAAAGTGCATGGATCTCACTGCGCCTTCCAGCTGAGGAAGCTGCCAATAGAAAAACCGCCTTTAGAGTCAAATGCTTTAGACTAGATGAACGCAATGGTTCGAAAGGGTGCTTGGCCAGTACATTAAGCACTAAAGATAGACTCCAGGCTGGAATGACTACCGGTTGTCTCGGTCGGATATTGCTCATTCCCTTCACCATGACAGTCAACTGGGCCACCTCTGGACTATCCCTGTTGGCTAGACAAGGGATAACTGATGCCAAAGCTGACTTGTATCCAGCAGTTGTGACAGGAGCTAGTCCTGAAAAGAACAGCTCACAGAGAAAGTGTGCTATTTGCTGAATAGTGGATTGAAAGGTATCAATACCCTTTCCTTCACACCAGTCTGCAAATCCGTTAACCTTGATGTTATATGACTTGAAGGTTGACCTCCTTCTCGCAGCTGCGATGAAATTCGCAGCTTGTCGAGAAAAGCCTTCCAACGTGGAACGTTGTTTAATAACATCCACGCAGTCAATTTGAACATTTCGGGATGCTCGTGTAGGAAGCGTCCCTTGGCCTGGGAGAATATGTTCGGAATCTCGGGTAACTGCACCGGATTGTCCACCAGCAGATCTACAAGATCTGTGAACCACGCCCTGCTGGGCCAAAATGGTGCTATTAGCAGGACCAGGCACGGTTCCTCCCTGAGCTTCACCAATATCTTCAGCAGAAGAATGGTGGGTGGGTACGCATAAGCGTGCATCCCTCTCCAGCTTATCGCCAGAGCGTCTGTATCGACGGCATTTGGATCTGGAATCGGCGAGACATAAGTCATGATTTGAGCATTTTCCTTTGTGGCAAACAAGTCCACGTTGGGTTTGCCCCAATGCTCGAAGATCCTGTGAAGAACTGGAGGGTTGAGAGACCATTCTGTTGGCAGAATTCTCTGTCTCCGAGACAAAGCATCCGCCAGAATGTTCAATCACCCAGGAATGTGAGCTGCTTTCAAAACAACCGAGTAATTCCTGCACCATTGAATCAAGTGCCACACTTTCATACATAGTGTGGATGACTTGGTCCCGCCTTGGCGATTTATGTATGCTACTACTGTCGAGTTGTCCGACCGTATCAATATCACCTTGCCCCTGACCTTTGGATGAAACTTTTCACATGCCAGTTCCACTGCCATCATTTCCAACAGATTGATATGCAGCTGGCTCTCTTGGAGAGTCCATGTGCCCCAGACCTGGTGTTCTCCCAGGTAGGCCCCCCCCATCCCACCAGTGATGCATCCGTGTACACGGACAGCTGGGGGTGGGGTAGGTGCAGCGAAACCCATACTAGGAGATTCTGACGCTTTTTCCATCATACAAGATGTGACATTATTGGCCCCAAAACTGGCACCAGCTTTGACAGGGGTTCTGTTCTCTGTTTCCACAGAGACATCAGATACAACTGGATAGGTCTTCGCATCAGAGCAGCGTACGGGATTACTTGCTCCATGGAGACTATCATGCCTAGCATCTGAAGAAACCACATCGCCTGAATGTGGTTTCCCAACCGAAAACTCTTGAAGATGGCTAACAGAGACACAACTCTGGGCTCTGACGGGTAAACCCTTCCCTCCTCGAGTACGAATCGCATCCCTAAATAAATGAACTGTTGAGTGGGTGTCAACTCGGATTTCTCCTTGTTGACTATCCAGGCTAGATCTGAAAGTAACTTCAGAGTCAGAGCAGTATCCACCTCTAACCTGGCTGATGTGCCTGCTTTGATCAGCCAATCGTCTATGTACCGGTAGGTGTGAAGCGTCACATTCTCTTTTCTGAGAAATGCTGTCACCGCAAGGAGCACTCTGGAGAAAACCCATGGAGCTGTCGACAGGCCAAATAAGAGGACTACAAACTCCCACACTTGATTCTGAAACGCAAATCTCAGAAACCTGTGACAACTCTTGTTCATTGGAATGTGGAAATATGCATCTTTCAGATCGATCGATACACACCACATTCCCTTCCTCAATCCTGCCATTACCGACCGCGGAGTTTCCATCTGAAACCGAGGCATATGGATAAACCAATTTAATGGGCTGAGATTGAGTACAGGTCTCCATCCCCCTGTGCTCTTGGGGACAAGGAACATGTTTGAATAGAAGCCTGGAGTGTTCCGGTTTGCTGGTTTTAATGCTCCCTTCAGAAGCAAACCTGACACGTTTTGAATGGCTTCTAACTTGTCTGGTTCCCTTGGTACGGGCATCCAGACAGGTGCCAAAGACAGATTTTGTGGTGGAAAATCCCACCACTCCGGCATGTACCCCTGGGATAACCATCCTAGGACCAGACTGTCTGACGTCAGACCTCGCCACGCCTCGACGAAACGCATGAGCCTTCCACCCACTATAGATGCATCGACGCCTAATGCGCGTGTCTGGCTCGCGATCCGCTCTCCCCCCCCCCCCCCTCTCTTGACGAGAGAGAGTGAGAACGATTTTGGTCTTGGCTTGGCCGGTCTAACTGGCACCGCTGTTCCTGTCACACAGGTGCGGTCCAGGCCGATACGAAGGGAGCCCTCGTACCCTCAGGTACGATCCGCTCCCTTCTTTCCGCCCTTAGAGGACTTACCCTTCCCCTTGCCCTTCCAGCCTCTCGGGCGATCAGGAGCAACATTGGGGAGGGTGGGGGCCTCCAGAACCTTCTTGGCCTTCTTCGCCGGAGGTGGCTGAAAAGACCCAGTAGAAGCAGAAGCAGCACTATGCTTAGCTTTCGCCTTGCTTTTGTGCTTCTTCTGCTTCTTATAAGGTTGCCCGGTTAGCGGCTTGGCTACAGCCCCTAGTGCGTGTGCCTGACGCACTAGCTCCAGCTGTAGATTAACCACCAACCGATTCTGCGCAACTTTGGCAGTGTCTTCTGAGATGGCCCGCACTTGACCACCAAAGATGCTAGGGCCAGTCAGGGGCGTCCCAATAAGATGCTCCCTAATGGCAGTAGCTGGATGCATATGGTCAAGGACCATCTGCCTCCTAGACTTCGTCACACGTGCTTGCACCGTTGCCAATGCATCCATAGACAGCACCAGGCCGTCATTGACAAATGAAAGTGCCACAGGTGGCACAGGGTGGCCTGCCCAGCTTCAGCCCACACCGACTGAAGAAAGCGATAAGAATGATTGACAGCACTCATTGCTGCCCTCACCCCCTCATCGCATACGGACAGGACTTCGTCATGGTGTACCTGAGACTTGTCCACCAGCGCCGGGGTGGGGCCACCCGCTCCAGCACTCTGGACACCCAGCGGTCATCCTCGGTGACCGTTGGGACAACACCATATCTGTCATATTCACCCCGTGGGATACGACACCTCGCCCGCACCAACCTGGAGGCCGCAGGAAGCTGGCCCTTGGTCAGGAGTTGTTTGCTATAAATAGCATCCAATAACTCCAAAAACCTTGGATCCAGTCCAATAGACTGGATCCGGGCAAGATCCCCGTCCTACTCGATGCTACCGATGGACGGGGTGCATCCTCCTCAGACGGGTCCACCCTGGCTAGCCAAGCCAGAGCCTCTGACCAGTCTGTCTCCGAGGAGGACATTCCCGTGAACACGTCACCCGTTGACGTGTTCACGGCACTACCAGCAACGGCCTCCCGGCTAGGAGCCATTGCTGATATGCCAGGAACTCCGGTACCGTACGGTTCCGCTGCCACCCCATGAAAAACACCAGTCCATGGAGTAGGCAGCGCACGAAAAATGGTGCGGACCCGTAACGGTTGAAGAACCGTGGCCAAACATGGGCACCAACAGCACCCCATGCCTGACTGCCAGACCAGGTGAGTACCACGCCTGGCCAGCCACACCCGTTACCATGTCGGTTGGCGGCAAACCAACCATCACGGGACCGGTGCCTGGTACCGGAGTGGCCTCAACCACGGGCGGAGCCGCTGCCCTGGCTTGCGCCAAGCCAAACAGATGGAGGACGGTTCCGTCCAGGATGGAATCGACCTCCATGCTCCCCACCCGCGGCATCTCAGGCCGCAGCAATCTCTCCTCCTCGTCTTCAGACCCCGAAGAGTCGTCACTAGATGAGGAAACCGTGGAGCCATCCTGGTGGATGGCTCCCATGCTTGACCAGCCACCGCTACTGGACCACCCAGAGGGGGGCGCAGAGAGACAGAGCCCATCAGGCCGGAGCCCGACGGGACTGCCAGGGAGCCATACGAGAAGAGACTGCCCTACAACCTTTGGCAGCAGGGACGACACCAGCGTAGGCAGAATGCTATGCAAGAAGCCATGCATAGCAGGACCAAACCACGCCGGCGGTGCCGTCTCCGCAATGCAACCTCTGGTTGCAGACGGTGGAATGCCCCCAAGGGCCGAAACGGACACTCCACGATTTGCTTTCGGACCGCCTTACCCCATGTCAGACCCTGCCAAGTCCTTCTGGGCAAGGAACTTGACCATCATGTCGGACGACCACACTGCACAAACGTTACACCTACTGTCAAGATTACATTTGGTACAACGGAAACAGACATGGTTCTTGAATAGAACCCTTACGGATTTATGGCACTCGTCACATGATGGCGGGGCTGGCTTGCCTATAAATAAGCACAAACCTACAATAAGCAAGCGGAACGAAACAGGAATGGAAGGCAGACAATTCATTTTCAAATAATTTGATCATAAATTAAATGTTAACCCTCCCGCACCCCACCCCGCAACGTTACAGTAAAGATTGCATTGATTATGATGACAAGAACGAAGCGGGCAATAATACACCCATAAACTGATCATCAAGGATGTATAACGGAACCAGGAATCATATCGCATAGCATTCGGGGTATATTTACTAATCAATATAAATTATACTGCTAACGAAGGCCAAAACGATATGTGAAGAAACAACAAAATGTAAACAAACTGCTGTAGCACACGGTGAAACCGCAGACCACAAATCTAAATCAAGAATTTTGAAACCACCGATCATTGCAAACAGATCGTGATAACACGCAAAACTTGAAAATTCCAAAGTTTTTCTTGTACCAATAAAGTACGCAGCACGCAAATTAATGAAACATTTTCTTCACATAAAAATCTGAGACAACACGGGTGTGACGTCACCCGCTCGGATCTTACGGAGAATGACGTCAGCCGATTTTCATGTTAAAACACTGTAAAGCCAACACCTTATTTCATATCTGCCAATCGCCTGTTGGGGTTAAAGGAAGGCGATCAATCTGGCATATTTCGTTGTTAACACACGTCCCAGATTCGGGGTCAGAGATTGGAACATGCGACACAGATGAAATTTGAAGACCTAAGTCTTTTAACTATGGAATAACATGGAATTATACAACTTGGTTATCATCGGCTTCATCCATGGTAATCTAATATAATCCTTAGAGAGCGCACAAAGCTATCACAATACACAGAAAAAGACTCCAACTGCACAAAAAAGCATGTAGCTCTTGTTGCTATGCAAACAAGAATGAGCTTCATGGCAAACAGCAATTCGGCAGTTGGGAGCCGACTACCCAGTTCCAGGAGTCGGTAAAGCTTACTAAGTCTATCGTCCTAGGGCCAGCTATCCAGGATAGCTTGTATCAGAAGTAATAGAATGGTGAGTATCGATCGAAGGAGAATCAAAAAAGCATCCGCTTTTGTTTCTACGAGAATTCTTAATACTTACCAGATGTACTATTATGATAATGTCTATTATCTAGTCTAGCTCAAAATAAATGGGGCGGCTGAGGCAGGGCCATAGTACATCTGGTAAGTATCAAGAATTCTCGTAGAAACAAAAGCAGATGTTTTTTTGATTCTACTTCGAATAATACTTACCAGATGTACTATTATGATAAACTCCGGATTTCGACAGCCAGGAAATGCCGGTGGGAGGAGGTGAGGCTCGAACCAGCACTCATCTACCATCCAACAGAGAAGGTTGTGAAGAGACTAGAAACCCTGGCATACGCTTGGGTTCTGCCATCTGACTCATAGAGTGCTAAACTTCCATGGTCTAGACCGCGCTCCCCCCCACCCCCCTCTTTTGTCCGCACAAAATTCAGAGGGCTGTCAATGTGGATGCAACACCCACAAGACCCGTGTCAGCCCCAAGTCTCAGCTAGGGCAGTCCAGTAGAGTGCAAAGAAGCTACTACAACTTCTAATTTTGAAAAAAACATCAGTATATAGATTAGATTTTCAAATTGGAATGAGTCTAATGTCTGTTTGAGAGGATAAGTATACTCTTGTACCAGACTATTTACCTAAGCAGTCTGGTATTTCGACTGCAAGTAAACATATTTATAGTCACTTAATTAATGTAAACACTCACCATTTTGAGTGCTTGATCTTTTCTTGATCATCACAGGAGCTCGGCCCAATCCACGGACGTACTCAGTCATGTGCATAGCGATTGTTCAGTGTAAGTGGAAGACTTTGGGATGTGTGCGAAGTAGTGGTCAGAAGTGGCTTAGTTTAGATTCAACAAATTGGCGACGGCTACCGGATTAAGTGCGCTGGAGATGTCGCGAAGGTAGAAATCAGTGAATGACGACTCGGCATGCCATTGTGCTACAGACATCACCTCCTCTAATGAGACACCCTTATAAAGGGGCGATGATGCTGCTAGTGCTCGGACCTGATGGGCATTCGCACGATCAATCTGCTTTCCTGTAGCGATTTTGTGCGACATCTGAATAGCGTCAACTATCCAACGAGAAATAGTATCTTTCGAGGCGCATAAATGAGGAGCTTTGAGACATAACCACAGAGATTTTGGGTCATATCTCCACTCATCAGTACATTTCATATACATTTTCAGACATCTGACAGGACACCAAGCAGAAGAGTTTGGGTCATGTCTAGTTAAACTTGGCAAATTGATCGGCTGTCCTGGATATTTAAGTGACTGATTCTTTGCCAGGAAACAAAGACGTTGAAGTAGTCTTAAACCTTCACCTGTGACGACAAAACGGTCTTGTTCGGCAGAAAGCGCATGTATTTCGCTTCTCCTTCTCGCCGACGCTGCTGCAACCAAGAAAACTGATTTAATAGTTAACAGTTTAATGTCAATAGATCTAATCGGTTCAAAGGGAGCATGCCCCAAAACCTGTAGAACAAGAGATAGATTCCATGCTGGGATAGGAATTGGCTGTCTAGGTCACAGATTGCTCATTCCTTTAATAACTTCATTCAAGGTATCATTCTCCACTCCTTCAATGGCCAGACTGGGATTGACTGAAGCTAATGCAGACTTATATGCTGCTAGGGTTGAAGGTACAAGTTTGTCAACTTCGTATAAATGACAGATAAAATCTGCTACGTGTTGAACAGATGCAGAAAAGGGATTAATATCTCTTCCCTCACACCACTCTGCAAATTTGTTGATTCTATAATTATATGTCTTCGTGGTTGAACCTCTTCTGGCTGAAGCAACAAACTTCGCTGCTTGCTCAGAAAAGCCACCCTCAATTGCACGCTGCTTGATAACATCCATGCAGTCAATTTGAACATTTCTGGTCTGTCGTGAAGGTACAGACCCTTGTTCTGAGAGAATAGATCTCTTCTCTCTGGAAGAGGGATTGGATTGCAGACCAGAAGGTCCAGCAGATCCGTAAACCATGATCGGCCTGGCCAATAATGGGCGATCAGCAGTACTTGGCACATCCCCTCTCTTATCTTTGCCAGAACTTTTGGGATGAGAATTGTTGGAGGATACGCATACGAGTACATTCCCTCCCAACTTGTCGCCAGTGCATCTACCGCTAGAGCTAGCGGGTCCGGGATCGGTGACACGTAAGTGACCATCTTTGCGTTTTGATTCATCGCAAACAGGTCGACATTTGGCTTGCCCCATTGTTTGAATAGAACCTCCGCTACCGACTGGTTGAGCTGCCATTCCGTTGGACGACAAACCGTCCTTCGACTGAGAGCATCCGCTAGGATGTTCATTCTCCCTGGAATGTGTGCTGCCCGAAGAATAACATTCCTCTCTTGGCACCACAGCAGAAGGTTCCAAACCATCATACACAACTCTGGTGATCTCGTCCCACCCTGGCGGTTCAAATAAGACACCACTGTTGAGTTGTCTGTCCTTATTAGGACAATTTTGTCTTGAATTAGACTCTCGAACTTTCGAAGTGCCAATACCACCGCTAATAGTTCGAGCACATTGATATGTTTCTGCGCATTGGTCCGATCCCATTCCCCTGACACTGACTGATCGTCCAATACTGCTCCCCAACCCGTCAACGATGCATCCGTGAAGATGGACATCTGAGGTTGAGGATGTTGTAGACGAACACCTCGCAGGAGATTCTGTTCCGATAACCACCACTGAAGGTGGAATATCAATGGTTCTTTTACTGGTATCCTCAGAGATAACGGATCTGTTCTCTGAGACCAGAATGACATTAGATACATCTGAATTGGCCTGCGCCTGAGTGCCGCATATGGAAGCACCTTCTCCAGAGATACTAGTAAACCCAGTATCTTGAGAAATTGGCGCGCCGTCAGATAGGCTCCTAGAGAAACCGACTCCAAAACTGCAATCAGGCTCTTGGCTCTGCTCTACGCCGGAAAAGCTACGCCGTCCCTGAGATTGAAATATATTCCCAGATAAACAAACTCCTGGGATGGAGTCAGTTCTGATTTCTCTAGATTCACAAGCCATCCTAGATCCTTTAATAAGGATAGGACTACCTGAAGATTGTTGCGCAGAGTGACTGGATTCCCCGCCTTCAGCAGCCAGTCATCTATGTAAGTGTGAACAGCTATGTTTCTCCTGCGAAGTAAAGAAGTCATGGCGAGAACCACTTTGGTGAAGACTCTCGGAGCTGTGGTCAGGCCGAATGGAAGCGCATTGAATTCCCAAACATTGTCTTGGAATGCAAAGCGAAGGTATTTCTGAAAAGGAATTGACATTGGAATATGAAAATATGCATCCTTCAGATCTATCGACACTGCCCACATGCCTTTTCTCAGCCCTGTCATTACCGCTGCTACAGTCTCCATCTGAAACTTGGGAGAAAGAATAAATTTGTTCAACGGTTTGAGATTGAGAATTGGTCTCCATCCTCCGGTACACTTCGGAACGAGGAACATCATCGAATAGAAGCCCAGAGAAGACGGATTGCGGACTAGATGAATCGCATTCATCTGACGAAGAGATTCTATTTCTGAGCAAATGGCGTCTAGACGATCTGATTCCCTTGGAACGGGAGTCCATATTGGAGTCGATGTTAACGGAACTAACGATTGATGGATGAGCCAGTCCGGATTGTAGCCGTTTCTTATCCATTGACAGACTAAACAATCGTGCACGACCTGTTCCCATTGGCTTAGGAACAGTTGAAGCCTGCCTCCGACGGAAGGAATCTGCACACAGCTGTCGGTCAAGATTGCACGAGAAGACGCTAAATCGCTTGGGTGAAGATTCTCGACTCCATTCGTTCCTAACGTTACCGGATCTGTTTCCGCCGGAAACCCATCAGGAACGACCTCCACGGCCGCCCCGCGGCTTCTTGTAATATGACGGTTCGGAACCGCCACCCTTCTTGTCATCCTCATACGGCCTCTTATTAGAGGACTTGTATGAGGACGAACGGCCAGGTCCTTGTGATCCGGATGGCCTATGGGCATCACGGCCAGAAGGACGATCTTGGACGCTGCCTCTGCTGCTCCTGTCGATGTTGCCGGTAGGACTGCTGGGGCTGTGTCCTTTTAGTCGACTTCCACGACTTGCCGACCACTTCTTGCTCCACAACCATTGACGCAACCTTGGAGAGAGCTTGCCGTGCCGAGCCGCCGAACAAGCCTGGACCGATGAAAGGCGCAGAAGACAATGCAGCCCTCATCTCCGGTCCTGGTTCTACACAATCGAGAACCATTCTCCGTCGCTCTGCCAATGTCCTTGTGATCACCCTGGCCAGGCAATCTTGAGCCAGGCGCATGGTGTCCAGAATAACTCCGGGAGCAGCCTCTGGCACCTGTCCACCCTCCGCCGCGCAGGCCAGCATACCCTGCAGGACGGTACATCCGTGCGAGAGCGCAGCCATGGCTGCCCTCGCCGCATCTTCAATGAGCGTCAGCTCATTGAACGGATCTTTATTGGTCTGCGAAACCAAAGGACGAGACCTCCCCTTAGCCTTCCCAGCCAACGGCCTATTCAGCGCCTCTCGTTCCCCGACGGAAAGCCGTGGAACCTGGGGTTACTGATGGTAGGCCAGCTCCGGAAAACGGACCCTACTCCTTATCCCCTTCGGGGCCTTGAGCAATGCATACTCTGGCTGAACCAGATGGTATGCCGCAACTTCCAGCATGTCGGAAGTCTGCGTGTCCAACGGGAGTGTTGGCATGGCAGAAGAGCCACTTGACAGAGCGCTAGCCGCTCGCTCTGACATCCGCTCCATCGCCGGATCGCGCTGAGATCCAAGATCAGATGCCAACCCGAGACAGTCAGATATCCATCCAAGGACCTGCACCCATTCAGCTTCGGTGCCGAAAACGGACTCGTCCATTAAAGAACTTCCGTTTTCAACCTCCCTCTCTCCCTTGGATGAGAGGGCCACCGACGATCCATGCTGAGAGCTACTGTTTTGTATGAGACACCACTCTACCAAGACAGAGCGCATCCATAGCTCGACTACCAGCGGCACTGGTGTCCAATGAATCGCCGGACCCGGATTCTCCGCAGTCCATCGGCTCCAGCACGGGAGTCGGGACCACGACCGCTTTACTTACGGCAGGTGACAGCACTCCGAGGGAGACCCCTGGGAAGTACTAGGCATTGCCGTCATCGACATATACGGCATGCCGGAATCTTCCATAAAAAGATCTTCCTCCTCTATCGTCGGCTCTTGAGCCAAGGACAGAGAAGGGGCAGGTGCTTGACCATCCGCAGAACTAGCCGGACCACCTAAGGGTTGGCTTGCATCAACGGGACCGTGGAATGAAAAGACTCAAACATAGCCTTAAACTGGGCCGCCCATACGCCCAGAGCTGAATCCATGCAGTCATTCAGACGACCTTCCAGTCCCTTCAGAGACGCCTGGTCCAGCTTCGCCACCATGTCCCTCGCGATCCTCTCTAGACGCGCATGTCGATCCCGATCAAACTCTGCCACCATTGCTGACGACCACTTGGCGCACACATCACATGGGCTTCCCACCTTACACTTCGCGCATGCTACACAGTGATGTCCTGAGTACTTGCGCTTCATGAACCTGTTGCATTTCTGGCACAATGTGTCCTGGTTCTTTGGTTTCTGCGAACACAGAGAAGAATTAAAACGCTGCACATGACAAACGATGACGAGCAATATGCACAATCGACTTGATAGTAAAAGAATTTCTTAGAACACATTAACTTTCTCTTAAATTAATGATAATCAAGCCTTTAGGCAGGAAATATTTGAAACTTTTTTGAGTGAAAATTAAAAAACACAACTTAGCAGTTAACTAACGTTAAACAACCAAGAATACAACACCAATCGGTACAAACACCCTCGACAATGAAGCAAGAGCTAAAAATCGGCGAAAACAGAGTGCCTAGACACGCCAAGCCAAGCAAGACATAATTCATGGGCGCCGCCATCTTGGCTAAGGACGCATCCATCTTTAGAGGAACCGAGTCGCAAGAGAAATTAACCGAGTACCCGAATTAAAACTAAAAGTTAACGGATACAGAAACGACTCCAACAATCGCTATCATTTTAAAACAATGTGCCAATTTAAGGAAATTTCAAACAGTCATTATGGCACGAATGTATAAATTCTAGATTGATACAACCTGCCCCTGTGATGATTTTCCTAGTTCCTCCATGAAGCCACCAATAGTATTCCCACAACAAACGCTAAACCGCTTAAATTATTGAAAATTTGAGCACTCTACACATGCGACTTTACAAAAGTGCAAAATAGACGAATCTGTCTGTGATTGGGAATTGACTCGGTACCTGCGGCTATGGTAATTCCTGGAGACAGTATGGGCAGGACCAGGAGAGAGCGGAGTTTTAATTGTTTATTTTGAGCTAGACTAGATAATAGACATTATCATAATAGTACATCTGGTAAGTATCATTCGAAGTAGAATGGGGGTTCCCAGACAGTGACGTGAATAGGAAACTGTATGAATGTTTTTAAGAACCACCATGCGAGTGGTCCACTTACCCATTTCTCCTTCGATCAATACTCACCATTCTGTTACTTCTGATATACAGCTGGCCCTGACAGCTGGCTCTAGGACTATAAACTTAGAAAGCTTTACCGACTCCTTGGAACCGGGTACTCGGCTCCCAACTGCCGAGTACCCATCTACCATAGAGCTCATTCTTGTTTGCATAGCAACAAGTCAATACATGCTTTTCGCAGTGGACAAAGATTTAATCTAAGTCTTGTTATAATCTGTGATTGTGATAGCTAGTGCTCTCTTGAAAGGATAATTTGGATAATAATGGATACCGCCGAGGATAACCAGGTTGTATAATTCCTTATTATCCATAGTTAAAAGACGTGTGTTAACAACGAGATATGCCGGATGATCGCCTTCTTTAAACCCCAACAGGCGATCGGCAGATGTGAAAATAGGTGTTTGCTACGGTATTTCTAACATGAATATCGGCTGACGTCATTCTCCGTAGGATCCGAGCGGGTGACGTCACACCCGTGGTGCTCGGATCTTTATGTGAAGAAAATTTTTCATTAATTCACGCATCTTGTTCTGGGTGCTGCGTACTAAAAATGGTACCGGAAACTTTGGAATGTTCAAGTTTACGTGTTGTCACGATCTGTTTGCAATGATCGGTGGTTTCAAAATTCTTGATTAAGATGCGTGGTCTGCGGTTTTACCGTGTGCTACAGCAGTTTGTTTACATTTTGTTGTTTCTTCACATATCGTTTTGGCTTTCGTTAGGAGTATAATTTATATTAATTGGTAAATATACCCCGAATGCTATGCGATATGATTCCTGGTTCCGTTATACATCCTGGAGGATCAATTATGGGTGTATTTATGCCCGCTTCGTTCTTGTCGTTATAGTCATTGCGATCTTTGCTGTAACATTGCGGGGTGGGGTGGGGGAGGATTGCAGTTAATTTATGGTCAAATTATTTGAAAATTAATTGTATGCCTTCCATTTTTGTTTCGTTCCGCTGGCTTATTCTAGGTTTGGTTTATTGGCCAAGCCAGGCCCGCCATCATGTGTCGAGTGCCACATATCGTCGGGTTCTATACAAGGACCATGTCTGTTTCCACTGTACTAAGTGTAGTCTTGACAGTAGGTGTAACGTTTGCACTGTGTGGTCGGTCGATATGATGCTTAAGTTCCTTGCCAGAAGGACTTGGCAGGGTCTGACGCGGGGTCAGGCGGTCCGAAAGTAAATCGTGGGGCATCCGTTTCGGCCCGTGGGGGCGTTCCACGTCTGCAACCGGAGGTGGCGGAGATGGCACCGCCGGCGTGGTTTGGTCTGGCTAGGCAAGGTGTCTTACATAGCGTTCTTCCCACGCTGGTGTCGTCCCTGCTGCCAAAAGTTGTAGGGCAGTCTCTCCCCATGTTTGATTCAGACCCTGTCCTTGGACAGGGTTCTGGACTGGACACAGAGGGAGCCGTTTCGTACGGCCCCCTGGCAGACCCGTCGGGCTCCGGCCTGATGGGTTCTGTCTCTTTGTGGCCACCTCCGGGTGGTCCAGTAGTGGTGGCCGGTCCGTCAGGCATGGGAGCCGTCCGCCAGGACGGTTCCACGGTTTTCCTTGTCTAGCGACGACTCTTAGGGGTCTGAAGATGAGGAGGCCGAGGAGGAGAGTGTGCTGCGGCCTGTGAGGCCGCGGGTGGAGAGCATGGAGGCCGATTCCGTCCTGATGGAAGCTGCCCTCCGTCTGTCTGGCCTGGCGCAAACCAGGGCAGCGGCTCCGCCCATGGTTGAGGCCACTCCGGTACCAGGCACCGGTCCCGTGATGGTTGGTTTGCTGCCAACTAACACAGTGACGGGTGTGGCCGGCCAGGCATGGTACTCACCTATCTTGCCTGGTCTGGCGGTCAGACATGGGGTGCCGTTGGCACCCGTGTTTGGCCACGGTTCCTTAACCGCCACGGGTCCGCACGGTTTTCCGTGCGGGCCTACTCCATGGACTGGTGTGTTCCATGGGGTGGCAGGGGAACAGTACGGTACCGGAGTTCCTGGCATATCAGCAATGGCTCCTAGCCGGGAGGCCGTTGCTGGTAGGGCCATGGACATGTCAACGGGTGACGTGTTCACGGGCGTGTCCTCCTCGGAGATGGATTGGTCTGAGGCTCTGGCTTGGCTAGCCAGGGTGGACCCGTCTGTAGTTTCGACCACGGCCGAGGAGGATGTACCCCGTCCATCGGTGCATCGATTAGGATGGGGATCTTGCCCGCAGCCCTGATCCAGTCTGTTGGACTGGATCCATGGTTTATGGTGTTGCTTGATACTATGTATAGCAAGCAACGCATGAACAAGGGCCAGCTTCTTGCGGCCTCCATGGAGGTGCGGGCGAGGGGTCGTATTCCACGGGGGTCACCGAGAATGACCGCTGGGTACTGGGTGTTCAGAGTGCTGGAGCGGGTGGCCCCGGTCCGGCACTTGTGGACAAGTCCCAGGCACACCAGGATGAAGTCCTGTCCCTATGCGATGAGGGCGTGAGGGCAGCTATGAGTGCTGTCAACCATTCGTATCGCCTTCTTAAGTCGGTGTGAGCTGAAGCGGGGGCAGGCCACCCTGTGCCACCTGTGGCGCTTTCGTGCGTCAATGACAGCTTGGTGCTGTCTATGGACGCACTGGCAAGGGTGCAGGCACGTGTGACAAAGTCCAGGAGGCAAATGGTTCTTGACCATATGCATCCGGCTATGGCAGTCAGGGAGCGTCTTCTTCGGACACCCCTGACAGGGCCTAGCATCTTCGGTGGTCAGGCGCGGACCATCCTAGAGGACACTGCCAGCATTGCGCAGAATCGGTTAGCGGTAAGCCTACAGCTGGAGCTAGTGCGGCAAGCGCACGCACTAGGGGCTGTAGGGAAACCGTTAGCAGTCCAACTTTCGAAGAAGCAGAAAGGCAAGGCGTAAGCTAAGCCTACTGCGACTTCTGCTTCGTCTGGATTTTCTCAGCCGCCGCCGGCTAAGAAAGCCAGGAAGGTTGTGGAGGCCCCTACCCTCCCCAATGTTGCTCATGATCGCCCTAGAGGGCAGGGGGAAGGGTAAGGGTAAGTCCTCCAAGGGCGGAAAGAAGGGAGCAGATCGTACCTGAGGGTACGAGAGCTCTCTTCATATCCGCCTGGACCGCACCTGTGCGACAGGAACAGAGGTGCCAGTTATACCTGCCGAGCCAAGACGGAAATGGTTTTCTCTCTCTCTCGTTAAGAAAGGGGGGGGGAGCGGACCGCGAGCCGGACAACCCCATTAGACGTCGAGGCGTCTATGATGGGTGGAAGGCTCATGCGTTTCGTCGAGGCCCGGCGAGGTGTGACATCAGACAGTCTGGTCCTGGGATGGTTATCCCAGGGGTACATGCCGGAGTGGTGGGACTTTCCGCCGCAGAATCTGTCTTTGGCACCTGTCTGGACACCCGTACCATGGGACCCAGACAAGTTTGAAGCCGTTCAAAACGAAGTGTCGGGATTGCTTCTGAAGGGAGCAATAAACCCAGCGAACCAGAACACTCCGGGATTCTATTCAAATATGTTCCTTGTCCCCAAGAGCACGGGGGGGATGGAGACCCATACTCAATCTCAGGCCATTAAATTGGTTTATCCATACGCCTCGGTTCCAGATGGAAACACCGAGGTAGGTAATGGCAGGATTGAGGAAGGGAATGTGGTGTGTGTCGATCGATCTGAAAGATGCATATTTCCACATTCCTATGAACCAGAGTTGGCACAGGTTTCTGAGATTTGCGTTTCAGAATCAAGTATGGGAGTTTACTGTTCTCCCGTTTGGCCTGTCGACAGCTCCGAGGGTTTTCACAAGAGTGGTCCTTGCGGTGACAGCGTTTCTCAGAAAAGAGAACGTGGCGCTACACACCTACATAGACGACTGGCTGCTCAAAGCAGACTCTGCAGCCAGGTTGAACGTGGATACTGCTCTGACTCTGAAGTTACTTTCAGATCTAGGCGGGATAGTCAACAAGGAGAGATCCGAGTTGACACCCACTCAACATTTCGTTTATTTGGGGATGCGATTCGATCTCGAGGAGGGCAGGGTTTAGCCCAGAGTTGTGTCTCTACTAGCCATCATCAAGAGTTTTCGAGTGGGAAACCACATTCAGGCGAGGCAGTTTCTTCAGATGCTGGGCATAATGGTCTCCATGGAGCAAGTGATCCCGAACGCTGCTCTAATGCGAAGACCTATCCAGTTGTATCTGATGTCTCTGTGGGAACGGAGAACAGAACCACTGTCAAAACTGGTGCCAGTTTTGGAGCCGATAATATCGCATCTTGTATGGTGGAAACAGCGTCAGAATCTCCTAGTAGGGGTTTCGCTGCACCTACCCGACCCCCAGCTGTCCGTGTACACGGATGCATCGCTGGAGGGGTGGGGGCCTGCCTGGGAGAACACCAGGTCTCGGGCACATGGACTCTCCTGGAGAGTCAGCTGCATATCAATCTGTTGGAAATGATGGCAGTGGAACTGGCGTTGGAAGAGTTTCTTCCGATGATCAGGGGCAAGGTGATATTGATACGGTCGGACAATTTCGACGTTAGTATCATACATAAATTGCCACGGCGGGACCAGGTCGCCCACACTGTGTATCAAAGTGTGGCACTTGATTCAATGGTGCAGGAATTACTCGGTTGTTTTGAAAGCAGCTCACATTCCTGGCCGATTGAACATTCTGGCGGATGCTTTGTCTCGCAGACAGAGAATTCTGCCAACAGAATGGTCCCTCAACCCTCCAGTTCTACGAAGGATCTTCGAGCATTGGGGCAAACCCAACGTGGACTTGTTCGCCACAAGGGAAAATGCTCAAATCATGGCTTATGTCTCGCCGATTCCAGATCCAAATGCCGTCGATACAGACGCTCTGGCGATAAGCTGAAGAGGGATGCACGCTTACGCGTACCCACCCACCATTCTTCTGCTGAAGGTATTGGTGAAGATCAGGGGGGAACCGTGTCGGGTCCTGCTAATAGCGCCGTATTGGCCAAGCAGGGCGTGGTTCACGGATCTGCTAGATCTGCTGGTGGAAAATCCAGTGCAGTTGCCCGAGATTCCGAACATAATCTCCCAGGCCAAGGGACACTTCCTACACGAGCGGCCCGAAATGTTATTGACTGCGTGGTTGTTGTCAAACAACGTTCCACGTCGGAAGGCTTTTCTCGACAGGCTGCTGATTTCATCACGGCTGCGAGAAGTAGGTCAACCTTCAGGTCATATAACAACAAGGTTAACGGATTTGCAGACTGGTGTGAGGAAAAGGGTATTGTTACCTTTCATTCCACCATTCAGCAAATAGCAGACTTTCTCTGTAAGCTGGTCTTTTCAGGACTAGCTCCTGTCACAATTGCTGGATACAAGTCAGCTTTGGCATCAGTTATCCCTTGTCTAGCCAACAGGGATAGTCCAGAGGTGGCCCAGTTGATTGTGATGGTGAAGGGAATGAGCAATCTCCGATCGAGACACCCGGTAGTCATTCCAGCCTGGAGTCTATCTTTAGTGCGTAATGTACTGGCCAAGCACCCTTTCGAACCGTTGCGTTCGGCTAGTCTAAAGCATTTGACTCTAAAGGCGGTCTTTCTATTGGCAGCTTCCTCAGCTAGAAGGCGCAGTGTGATCCATGCACTTTCAGCAGACAGGGACCGATTATTGTCTCCAGAGAGGGTCTGCGTCTACTGCCAAGAGCAGAGTTTATGTCAAAGATTCGATCTTTGAGATATCCCGGCAAACCGATCGTTATACCGAAAATAAGTAGGTTGGATCGTGATGCCAGTGTCTGGTTCCCAGTCCGTGCTTTGACTCAGTACAAAACGGACAGACTCGTTACGGTCAAATGATAGACATCTGTGGATCTGCCATATGGCGCCGCATCCGTGGATTCTATCTCTCCTTGGGTAGTCGAATGCATTCAGACTACCCGTGAGATTACGACTGGGCACCAAGTGCAAGGCGCAAGGGCACGATGTTAGAGGAATAGCCGCCTCTTCCGCCCTTTACAATGGTGTTCCGTTTAAGGACATCATGGCTGTCGCACAAGGGCACTGTGAGTCCTCTTTCACAGATTACTATATGAGGGATGTGTCAGACTTCGCCATTCCACTCGCTTTAGCTGTTTTGAGACGATAGCTATATGACCGCACTGCTCTTCTTCCTTTTTTGGCATTTGTAAGAGAGAATTTAGAAGCAGGCATGGTCGAGTGAGAGGATATCAACCAGTTGTGTCACTGAGGCTGGACAAGTGAATGGTTGGAGGCTCCAGGTCTGAGTTCCAAATATCATGAGGTAATTCACGATTGAGAGTGTTTTGTATTATGTCTATATATCATGATCATTCATCTTATATATTCATGCTCATTCCCAGGCTAATATATGCAAAGAGCAGTTAACCCTCTTGGCATATTTGTGTTTCAGGCGAGATACATGTTCGTGAGTTCTCTCCGTTTTCTTAGGAGAAAAAGGGGGGGGGGCCATTGACGCGAATGTGATTCGGTTCCGAGAACTTGACGGTCCTTTTAGGTCTCCGTTAGTCAAGTTGTTAAGTCTAAATCTTTCTCCAAGGGGCAAAAGTAGCATTTATGGCTTGCCCCTTCCCACCAGGTTACTGATCAAATCTGGTGTATATCAAAAGTAACAGAATGGTGAGTATTGATCGAAGGAGAATGCAGGAAATTTCAATTTCCCTTTCTCCGAGATCTAACAATACTCACCATTCTGTTACGGACCCAGCCTCCCAGCCCCACGGAGGCAAGCCATGGATTTCTCTTGTTTGGCGGCTATGCAAACAATATGAGCTCTATGGTAGACGGGTACTCGGCAGTTGGGAGCCGAGTACCCGGTTCCAAGGAGTCAGTAAAGCTTTCTAAGTCTATAGTCCTAGAGCCAGCTGTCAGGGCCAGCTGTATATCAGAAGTAACAGAATGGTGAGTATTGTTAGATCTCGGAGAAAGGGAAATTGAAATTTCCCGCATTCACCGACAACTCCATGTAAAAGTAAATTCTTTACGGGATAAAATATATTCTGCCTAAGGCAGCAACAACTTCCAGTCAAATTAATTTCTAATTATGCAACCGATTTTCTGAAAGCGTTGAAAATGGTATATGGAGAATTCGTCGGTGAATGGGTTAAGGACAGGGGTGTGCATTTGGAGCAATACCAGTACATGTGTACACATTAGTTTTAACAAACGTGTACATGTGTACACGTATTTGTCATTCTGCTGCAAAAATGTAGTATTAATATAGTATCTATTTAGCATATTATTAAGTATAGAGGGGTGTAATATGGTGGGGTTGGAAAATAAAATAATTTATTAGCCACACCCCCCATACCCACCTTTGGTCACAGCGCCTCTAATCACTCAAAGTCCTACTCATTTTGATTAACCAAATACTAAATATTAAAATCTTGTACTTCTTTAATGTCTATTTGCAGATCAGAAGACTATTTTGTAAAATTATCACTGGAATTAACAAAAAATAGCATTTTGTTGTCAATCAAATGGATATTTCTCCAAACCAGAAGATGATGTTTAGGCCGGCTTTAACATTAAAATGAAAATGAAAATCGTGTCCATTTGCATGGCAAGAGAAAAATATTTTAAAACATTACCACTAAAATGACCGGTTCGGTTAACGAGCCATTCATTACAGTGGTAAATTTACAAAATTAATCTTCTCTTTGCCTGCAAATATAAATTCATATAGACCATTGCAGAAGACGTTTTGGTCAGCCTGACCATTATAGGGTTAAGTTGACACAAGAGGGATAAAGCTTGTTTAACAACTTTTGACAAAAAGATTCGTATTTAGCCTCTGTCCGGGACAAATCAACATCGAACAACGATGATTCACCCTTTGATGGTCAAGATTGGCTAAGAAAAATCTGAATCTGACATTAATGAATGTCGAATTGTGGGCAAAGGTAGGACAATGTTTTGAAAATTTACCACTGGGATGGCTGGCTCTCAGTGAGTCAGTCAGTGCAACGATAAATTTACAAAAAAAATCGTACTCTCCCGACATGCAAATAGACTTTCATCAATGATAACAGCTTGGCCATTAATGCATTGACCAATGGCTGGTGGCGATCAGTCCATCGTGAGCTTATAAGTGCCACACACCAAGGCAGTATAATCTGTGTTGATATGATCACACTTGAACAGTAATTCACACCTATATGTTGTTGGTTATTCAAAGGAATACCTACGAGCTGACGTCGCTGCTATGCGCGGATAATTAGTTAACCCCGTTGACTCTCAAATTTGATCAAGAAAATTTGGATTTTCTCATAAAAATCACCCATGAGCAGACCAAGAGATGATTGTTTTTGAAAATTTACCATAGCAATGACTCGCTCAGTTATTGAGCCAGTCATTCCAGTGGTAAAATTAAAAAAAAAAACCTGTCTCCTCTTTGTCTAAAGATTAACATTTCTCAAGACAACTGTAGGAGCCGGGTTTTTCAGGCAGGCTTGAGTGTTAAAGGGTTAATTCGGAAATCAGATAGCATTGACAGATAAAGCGTCACGGTAAATTCTGAGAATTAATTTGTCAAAAAATATATAAATTTTCTTTGAGGACTATCTTACTTATTAAACATAAATACGTATATTTTATAAATTTATCCCGTGTACACGTTTACGATTTTTGTAACCGTGTACAAGTCACATGAATGTGTACACACGGCCAGCCCTAGTTAAGAACCACCATCATCATACATCATCATATCTCTTAGTGAAAGTCGCTGCTACCTCGCATTAATTTAAGTGATCCACCTCAGCCAAACAGATTTATTTTTAGAACCACCAGGTGCTATTTCACGGGTTTTTTAACCACCATCAGGAATCCTCAAGTGGTTCACCTTAGATTGCAGGAAATTGCAGGAAATGTCGATTTCCCTTTCTCCGAGATCTAACAATACTCACCATTCTGTTACTTCTGATATACAGCTGGCCTTGACAGCGGCTCTAGGATTATAGACTTAGAAAGCTTTACCGACCCCTGGAACCGGGTACCCGGCTCCCCACTGCCGAGTACCCGTTTACCATAGAGCTCATATTGTTTGCATAGGCACCAAACAAGAGAAAACTATGGCTTGCCTCCGTGGGGCTGGGAGGCTGGGTCCGTAACAGAATGGTGAGTATTGTTAGATCTCGGAGAAAGGGAAATTGACATTTCCTGCATTCTCCTTCGATCAATACTCACCATTCTGTTACTTCTGATATACACCAGATTTGATCAGTAACCTGGTGGGAAGGGGCAAGCCATACATGCTAATTTTGCCCCTTGGAGAAAGATTTTAGACTTCAAACTTGACTAACGGAGACCTAAAAGGACCGTCAAGTTCACGGAACCGAATCACATTCGCGTCACAGCCCCCCCCCCCCCTTTTTCCTCCTAAGAAAAGGGAGAGAACTAACGAACATGTATCTCGCCTGAAACACCAATATGCCAAGAGGGTTAACTACTCCCTGCATATCGCTTGTATTAGCCTGGGAATGAGCATGAATATATAAGATGAATGAACATGATACATATACATAATACAAAAAACTCTGACTTGTTGAATTACCTTATGATAACAGGACTTCAGACGTACCGCCTACAACCATTCACCGGTTCGGCCATCAGTGACACAATCTGGTTGACATCCTCTCGCTTGACCATGCCTGCTTTAGGTTCTTTTCTTACCAAAGTGAAAAAAGGGGAAAAGCAGTGTGGTCACTAACTATCGTTTCAAAACAGCTAAAGCGAGTGGATTGGCTGAGTCTGACACATCCCTCATATAGTAATCCGTAAATGAGGACTCACAGTGCCATTGTGCAACGGCCATGATGTCCTCTAACGGAACACCATTGTAAAGGGCGGTCGAGGCGGCTATTCCTCTAACATCGTGTGCCCTTACGCCCTGCACCTGGTGCCCAGTCGCCATCTCATGAGTAGTCTGAATGCATTCGACCACCCAACGAGAGATAGTATCCATGGATGCGCGCCATAAGGCTTTTTATGACAGATCCACAGATGTCTATCGTTCGACCGTAACGAGTCAGTCCGTTTCTTGTACTTAGTCAAAGCACGGACCGGGCACCAGACACTGGCATCACGATCAAACCTGGTTAACTTCGGTATAATGATCGGTTTGCCGGGATATCTCAAAGATTGGTTCTTTGACATAAATTCTGCTCTTGGCAGAAGACGCAGACCTTCTCCAGAAACAATAAATCGGTTCCTCTCTGCCGAAAGCGCATGGATCTCACTGCGCCTTCTAGCTGAGGAAGCTGCCAATAGAAAGACCGCCTTTAGAGTCAAATGCTTTAGACTAGCCGAACGCAACAGTTCGAATGGGTGCTTGGCCAGTACATTAAGCACTAAAGATAGACTCCAGGCTGGAATGACTACCGGTTGTCTCAGTCGGAGATTGCTCATTCCCTTCAACATCACGTTTAACTGGGCCACCTCTGGACTATCCCTGTTGGCTAGACAAGGGATAACTGATGCCAAAGCTGACTTGTATCCAGCAACTGTGACGGGAGCCAGTCCTCAAAAGAACAGCTCACAGAGAAAGTCTGCTATTTGCTGATAGTGGATTGAAAGGTATCAATACCCTTTTCTTCACACCAGTCTGCAAATCTGTTAACCTTGTTGTTATATGACTTGAAGGTTGACCTCCTTCTCGCAGCCGCGATGAAATCAGCAGCCTGTCGAGAAAAGCCTTCCGACGTGGAACGTTGTTTGACAACATCCACGCAGTCATTGAACATTTCGGGACGCTCGTGTAGGAAGCGTCCCTTGGCCTGGGAGATTATGTTCGGAATCTCGGGCAACTGCACAGGATTTTCCACCAGCAGATCTAGAAGATCCGTGAACCACGCCCTGCTCGGCCAATACGGTGCTATTAGCAGGACCAGACACGGTTCCTCCCTGACCTTCACCAAAACCTTCGGTAGAAGAATGGTGGGTGGGTACGCGTAAGCGTGCATCCCTCTCCAGCTTATCGCCAGAGCGTCTGTATCGACGGCATTTGGATCTGTAATCGGCGAGACATATGTCATGATTTGAGCATTTTCCTTTGTGGCGAACAAGTCCACGTTGGGTTTGCCCCAATGCTCGAAGATCCGTCGCAGAACTGGAGGGTTGAGGGACCATTCTGTTGGCAGGATTCTCTGTCTGCGAGACAAAGCATCCGCCAGAATGTTCAATCGGCCAGGAATACGAGCTGCTTTCAAAACAACCGAGTAATTCCTGCACCATTGAATCAACTGCCACACCCTGATACACAGAGTGGGCGACCTGGTCCCGCCTTGGCGATTTATATATGATACTACTGTCGAATTGACCGACCGTATCAATATCACCCTGCCCCTGATCATCGGAAGGAACTCTTCCAACGCCAGTTCCACTGCCATCATTTCCAACAGATTGATATGCAGCTGACTCTCCGGGAGAGTCCATGTGCCCGAGACCTGGTGTTCTCCCAGGCAGGCACCCCACCCTTCCAGCGATGCATCCGTGTAAACGGACAGCTGGGGGTGGGGTAGGTGCAGCGAAACCCCTATTAGGAGATTCTGACGCTGTTTCCACCATAGAAGATGCGATATTATCGGCTCCAAAACTGGCACCAGTTTTGACAGGGGTTCTGTTCTCTGTTTCCACAGAGACATCAGATACAACTGGATAGGTCTTCGCATTAGAGCAGCGTACGGGATAACCTGCTCCATGGAGACCATCATGCCCAGCATCTGAAGGAACCGCCTCGCCTGAATGTGGTTTCCCACTCGAAAACTCTTGAGGATGGCTAACAGAGACACCACTCTGGGCTCTGACGGGTAAACCCTGCCCTCCTCGAGGTCGAATCGCATCCCCAAATAAACGAAACGTTGAGTGGGCGTCAACTCGGATTTCTCCTCGTGGCTATGCAGCGTAGATCTGAAAGTAAATTCAGAGTCAGAGCAGTATCCACGTTCAACCTGGCTGCCGAGTCTGCCTTAAGCAGCCAGTCGTCTATGTAGGTGTGTAGCGCCATGTTCTCTTTTCTGAGAAACGCTGTCACCGCAAGGACCACTCTTGTGAAAACCCTCGGAGCTGTCGACAGGCCATACGGGAGACTGTAAACTCCCATACTTGATTCTGAAACGCAAATCTCAGAAACCTGTGCCAACTCCGATTCATAGGAATCTGGAAATATGCATTTTTCAGATCGATCGATACACACCACATTCCTTTCCTCAATCCCGCATTACCGACCTCGGCGTTTCCATCTGGAACCGAGGCGTATGGATAAACCAATTTAATGGCCTGAGATTGAGTATGGGTCTCCATCCCCCTGTACTCTTGGGGACAAGGAACATGTTTGAATAGAAGCCTGGAGTGTTTCGATTTGCTGGTTTTATTGCTCCCTTCAGAAGCAAACCCGACACTTCCTTTTGAACGGCTTCTAACTTGTCTGGCTCCCTTGGTACGGGTGTCCAGACAGGTGCCAAAGACAGATTTTGTGGTGGAAAGTCCCACCACTCCGGCATGTAACCCTGGGATAACCATCCCAGGACCAGACTGTCTGATGTCACACCTTGCCAGGCCTCGACGAAACGCATGAGCCTTCCACCCACCATAGACGCCTCGACGTCTAACGGGGTTGTCCGGCTCGCAGTCCGCCCCCCCCTCTTTCTTAACGAGAGAGAGAGAGAGAACCATTTCGTTCTAGGCACGACGGGTATAACTGGCACCGCTGTTCCTGTCGCACAGGCGCGGTCCAGGCGGATATGAAGGGAACTTTCGTACCCTCAGGTACGCTTCGGCCCCTTCTGTCCGCCCTTTGAGGCCTTACCCTTACCCTTCCCCTTGCCCTTCCCGCCTCTAGGGCGGTCAGGAGCAACATTGGGGAGGGTAGGCGCCTCTACAACCTTCCTGGGCTTCTTCGCCGGCGGCGGCTCTGAAACCCCAGCTGAAGCAGAAGTCGCAACAGGCCTAGCTTTCGCCTTGCCCTTATGCTTCTTCTGCTCCTTTGAAGGTTGTCCCGTTAGCGGTTTCCCCACAGGCCCTAGTGCATGCGCTTGCCGCACTAGCTCTAGCTGTAGGTTTACCGCTAACCGATTCTGCGCGATACTGGCGGTATCCTCTAAGATGGCCCACGCTTGGCCACCGAAGATGCTAGGCCCTGTCAGGGGTGTCCCAAGAAGACGCTCCCTGACTGCCGTAGCCGGACGCATATGGTCAATGACCATTTGCCTCCTGGATTTCGTCACACGCGCTTGCACCCTTGCCAATGCGTCCATCGACAGCACCAGGCCATCATTGACACATGAAAGCGCCACAGGTGGCACAGGGTGGCCTGCCCCGCTTCAGCCCACACCGACTGAAGGAGACGATAAGAGTGGTTGACAGCGCTCATCGCTGCCCTCACACCCTCATCGCATAGGGACAGGACTTCTTCCTGGTGTACCTGAGACTTGTCCACAAGTGCCGGACCGGGGTGACCCGGCACGGCACTCTGGACGCCCAGTACCCATCGGTCATCCTCCGTGACCGACGGGACTACACCATACCTGTCGTATTCCCCCCGCGGAATACGACATCTTGCCCGCACCTCCCTGGAGGCCGCAGGGAGCTGACCCTTGGTCATCAGTTGTTTGCTATAAATAGCATCCAACCATTCTATGAACCGTGGATCCAGTCCCACTGACTGGATCCGGGCCGCGGGCAAAATCCCCGTCCTGATCGACGCAACCGACGGACGGGTGCATCTTCATCGGCCGTGGCCGAAACCACAGACGGGTCAACCCTGGCTAGCCACGCCAGAGCATCTGACCAATCTACCTCCGATGAAGACACCCCCGCAAACACGTCACCCGTTGACGTGCTCACGGGTCTGCCAGCCACGGCCTCCCAGCAAGGAGCCACGGCTGACACGCCAGGCACTCCGGTACCATACGGTTCCGCCGCCACCCCATGAAACACTCCGGTCCATGGGGTAGGTCCGCACGGAAAACCGTACGGACCCGTAGCAGTCGCGGAACCATAGCCGGACACGGGCGCCCACGGCACCCCACGTCCGACTGCCGGACCAGGCGAGATAGGTGAGTACCACGCCCGGCCCGGCACACCCGTTCCCGTGACGGCTGGTGCCAAACCAAGCCGCACGGAACCGGTGCACGGTAACGGATTTGCCTCAGCCACAGGCGGAGCCGCTGACCTGGCTTGCGCCAAACCAGACAAATGGAGGCCGGTTCCGTTTAGGACGGAATCAACCTCCATATTCTCCACCTGCGGCTTCACGGGCCGCAGCAACCTCTCCTCCTCGGCCTCCTCGTCTTCAGACTCCGAAGAGTCGTCACTAGATGAGTCAACCGTGGAACCGTCCTGGCAGACGGCTCCCACACCTGACGGACCGGCCACCGCTACTGGACCACCCGGAGGTGGCCGCAGAGAAACAGAAACCTGTCTGGCCGAAGCCAGGCGGGACTGCCAGGGGGTCGTACGAGACGGCCCCCTCGGTAACCAGTCCAGAATCCTGTCCGAGGACAGGATCCGTACCAGGCATGGGGAGAAACTGCCCCCCAACCTTTGGTAGCAGGGACGACACCAGCGTGGTCAGAACGCTATGCAGAAAAACCCTGCAGAGCCGGACCAAACCACGCCGGCGGTGCCATCTCCGCCACCTCCAGCTGGGGACGTGGAGCACCCGCACCGGCCGAACCGGGCGCTCCACGATTTACTCTCGGACCGCCTGACCCCACGTCAGACCCAGCCAAGTCCTTCTGGGCAAGGAACTTAACCATCGTTTCGACGGACCACACTGCACAAACATTACACCTATGATCTATGTTACACAGGGCACACCTAAAACAGACATGGTCCTTGAACATTACACGGACAAACTTATGGCAGTCGTCACATGATGGCAGGGCTGGCTTGGCCTATAAAATAAGCACAAACCTACAATAAACAAGCGGAACGAGACCCGGATGGAAGGCAGACAATTAATTTTCAAATAATTTGACTCATAAATTAACCGTAACCTCCCCGCACCCCACCCCGCCACGTTACAACAACGATCGCATTGATTATGACGACAAGTACGCGGCGGGCACAACACACCCATAATAGATCCTCCAGGATGTGTAACGGCTCCAGGAATCATATCGCATAGCATTCAGGGTATATTTACTAATCAATATAAATTATACTCCTAACGAACGCAGCACGATATGTGAAGAAAACAACAAAATGTATAACAAAACTGCTGTCTCACACGGTAAAACCGCAGACCACACATCTACTCAAGAATTTTGAAACCACCGATCATTGCAAACCGATCGTGATCGCACGTAAACTTGATCATTCTAAAGTTTCCGGTACCATTTTTAGTACGCAGCACCCAGAATAAGATGCGCGAATTAATGAAAAATTTTTCTTCACATAAACATCCGAGCGACCGGGTGTGACGTCACCCGCTCGGATTCTACGGAGAACGACGTCAGCCGATATTCGTGTTAGAAATACCGTAGCAAACACCTATTTTCATATCTGCCGATCGCCTGTTGGGGTTTAAAGAAGGCGATCGTCTGGCATATATCGTTGTTAGCACACGTCCCAGATTCTATGGGGTCAGAAATTGGAACATGCGACACAACGAAATTTAGAGACCTAAGTCTTTTAACTATGGATAATAAAGAACAATACAACCTGGTTGTCTTGGGCGGTATTCTCCATAGTCCTTAGTTAATCCTTTCAGAACACACAAACTATCACTGATTAAAGACTTAGATTATTTTAAAACACTAAAATCCTTAATGCAAAAAGCATGTATTGCTCTTGTCGCTATGCAAACAAGAATGAGCTCTATGGTAAACGGGTACTCAGCAGTTGGGAGCCGAGTACCCGGTTCCCAGGAGTCGGTAAAGCTTTCTAAGTCTATAATCCTAGAGCCGCTATCAGGGCCAGCTGTATATCAGAAGTAACAGAATGGTGAGTATTGATCGAAGGAGAAATAGTAAGTGGTGCTGTGTATTCGGCTAATTATTCACTAATAATTTTTAAAAACCAACACCCTCATCATCATCATACATATGAACGGGGTATTTTACAACCACTGTCAACAATGGTTATTCAGTTTGAACCACCGCAATGTGTGCGATAAATGTTGTTGGCATTCATTGGGAGAAAGGTTTCAAAATTTAAATTTTTGTCGTAAAAAAACCAACGGGGATTATTTAATTGTTAGCACCCACAGCGTTGTATCAATTAGGCTAGGAGATTTAATTGCAGGAAACCATTACAATAGGCTGAATATTCTCGACAAATACAATGAACATTGCTCTAGCCAATCAGCTATCAGAAACGTCTTCAGCAAATAGAAACGCATGCACGCTTGCTGGACGTCCACTGGCCTAAGATTGCTGATCAGTCTGTACTAGTCTTTCGAGCCAAACAGATGCAAACGTGTAAGAACTCTTTCAAGTTTTTAAAATTAATTTTCCTCATTTTAAATTCCATACAGTACAATGGCGTACATTCCAAATCTAACCCTTTTGACAAAATCAATTCAAATGGATCTTTTCCAAACATCTTCTTCTTCTTTTCGTTCGCTGATCATACCGCCAGTCCTGTAAGTGACTATCGACATGATCATATGCGTTAAGTGCGTGGATCCATGGTTTATTAGAGTGCGCCGTGCGGCCTGGAACCTCCATCTTCAGCACTCGAGGTTTCTGTCAGTGTTACCTCACCTTACCTCCTTTAGTCGCCTCTTACCACACGCAGAGGATACGGAAGGTGTATTCTAAGCCCCACCTACAAGGCAAATTTTTCCAAACATTGTAAATTCACATTTTGTGTAGTATGTCTATTTAATTTTTAAACAAATATTTGTATGTCTTAAATTTACACTTCATATTCAAATTTACATTCAAAATTATTTTTATTCAAAGATACGGCAGTCAATTTTATTTATTTCCGCATATAAAAATGAATCCGAATCATAATAGCATACAAAATTACCAAGCAGATTTTATTAAATTTATTCATACGTATTTTTAATTTCAAACATCCAGATTACAGAGATTAAATTACAGAAACAGGGTTCGATCTTTAGCAATGCCACCGCCGCTTAGTCATCTGAAAAAAAATAGGAACAATAAGTTAGAATTAGGAAGTTAAGTTAGAAACCAGTATTGATCTAAATTTGTTCACAGAAAATTACGATTTTATTATAGAAAACAGCCATTTACCAGAGATTATTTTTTGAAATTTTTGTAGACATACATAGCAGGTAATACTAGTAGGAGCATCTATAGGAATATGTCGGGATATAACCTGGGGGCTGTTATTAATCTACCGGCAGCTGTTTTCGATGACGACTGTTATCGTCATACACCGCAGAATCTGTGCCAGCCCTGCCACAAGTATTGGCAATCCAGGCCAGTTCATAAACTTGAGGGATCAGCTGACAGGCTTCAACATACCTAATATATTTCAGCCACCAGACCCCACTGTCACTCATTAGCCATATAAAGAAAGTGGTAAATCTAAATAACAGAAATAAACTTGAGTTACCACTTTTCGTTAGGGGTAAGAATAATCATATAGTCCACATAGTGGCTGGCTGTATACAGTGGCGAGGATCGGTGGTGACATCAAATGATTACAAGATAATGCCTACAGTTTGTGCTAACGCGACCTGTCTACAAATATCCAAGACAGAGTGTTACCGGCATGCTAACAAGCCTAGGATGGGAGCCACTCGCACAGAGAAGAAAATCAAATGTGACATTCATGTACAAAATTCTAAATGGCCATGTAGCAATACCACACGAATATCATCCTCAGAAAGCGTCGATATCAACCACCAGGCGCAGTCACTCACAAAAACTACAGACAACCAAGACTAGCATCCAACAATACCAGAGTTCTTTTATTCCAAGAACTGTGCCGATATGGAATGGCCTGGCTGACAGCATCATTTCAGCACCGGATGTAGACACGTTCAAAAGCCTCCGCAATCACTGTAAATATGTAATGTATATAAGCTGCTTTTATTCCCGAGACGGAGTGGCCACCTTTATCCAGATGCGCACCTGGGCATGATGTTCAGTATGAATTTTGCCCAGTAATAGTACAGATACAGAGTAAGAGTTTCTAAGATAATAATCATAATGAAGTATTTGCTGTATCGAAAACTAGTCTCGTACACAAAACAACATAAGGATACGAATATGCACCTCCCAACATCATTAGTATTTAGGCATTAAATTTTCTCTTCTTCATGGCTGCAGTGTGTTTTCATAAATTACTTGAGACATATCTATTCGTCACAATTTAGAAATGTTAGCAACGGAATGCGTCAATGGTGACAAAAATGTTGCCAGATAATCTTTCCTCTTTCATGGTTGCCAGATATTTCCACGTTGCCAGATATTTCCTCAGTAGTACTTAGTATCGAGAGGCCACTAACGTTAAAGTTACCACATATAGCTACATGCCTTTGATTGAATACCCGCTTATGAAATTAAGCATGAAGAGAGACATCAAGCATCAGGAGAGACATGACCAGATTAGAACAAGAAGAGTTCCAGAAGCTGAAGGCAGAAAGAGACCGCAAAGCACAGGAATCGGAGCAAAAAAAGGAGAACGTCAGGTGGATCATCACACAGGACGGATGGATAGTCCGCTCACGCAGATCCACAGAGACCAAGTAGAAGAGATTAAGAGTACAGATGTAAATAAGTTCAATAATTTTGTAAATACGTTCAACAGCATTAACTACACAGGCCTGATATGTATTTCAATTAATGCAGACTCGCTAATGAACAAGCGTAATGAACTTCATGTTCTTATACAAGAACAGAATCCTGACATAATTACAATTACTGAGTTGCTACCAAAAATACGAAAGATCCAGTTTCCATATCAGAATTAAACTTAGGTGGCTATGATATCTTTAGCAACATAAATTCAGCTTCCAGAGGCGTTTGTATTTATACGAAACAAGCTTTCAACTTCAGAGAGTTCACTTTCGAGTCCGTATCAGCACAGGAAACCATATGGATAGAAGCAAAACTCAGGAATAATGACAGCATATTAATCGGTTGTATATACAGATCGCCCAACAGCACAATTACGAATGACCGTAATATTAGAGATATGATGAAACTAGCATATGAATCGCATCACAGTCACATTTTAGTGGTTGGGGACTTCAACCACCCAGAAATAAATTGGAATGACTGCACATCGCCATCAGATATTACACATCCTGCCACCCGTGTCCTCGACTCAGTGAGAGACTGTTTTCTCCACTAACTTGTGCTCTGCCCAACGCACTATAGAGGCAACCAACACCCAAACATACTTGATCTAGTACTGACTAATGAAGAAGATATGATAGGTGAACTGCAATACCTATACCCCCACTAGGCAAGAGCCACCATATTGCCCTGCTGTTCACATTGAATTGCTCTATGCCAGTAAGCCCAAGTATAACACAGAAATTATCATACGACAGAGGCAATTATGACAAGATGAGAAGTACATTGAATGGAATAGACTGGGATGCCGAGCTAAATGGAAAAAACATTGAAGATTCATGGACACTAATTAAGACAGAAATTCTCGACTCGGTTAACGACTGCATTCCCAGTAAGAAAATCATCAACTCTCCTAGACGCAAACAGATAAGTGCTTGGATGAGCACCAGTATCCAAGAGAAAGTAAAAAGTAAGCGCCAAGCATTCGACCGGTTTAGAAAGACACGTGATGAAACTCACTATAGTGAATATGCAAAGTACAGAAACCAGCTAAAATGGGAAGTAAGGAAAGCAAAGCGGAATTTTGAAAGAGACATCGCTAGGAAGTCCAAAATTAATCCTAAAGCATTCTTCAGATACGTAAATTCCAAGTTAAAAACAACATCAGGTATCGCAGATTTGAAACGTGAAGATGGCACAATCACCAGAACGGATGCAGAAAAGGCAGAAGAACTCAACATCCACTTTGCCAGTGTATTTACACGTGAAGACCTAACCACAATACCCCAGCTCAACAGTAGAGATCCCAACAGTACATTAAGCAATTTCATCATCAAGGAAGAGGATATCAAGAAAATGTTGGATAGCCTGCTAGTGTCAAAGTCACAAGGACCCGATGGGCTTCATCCAAGAGTCCTGAAGGAAATGAGCCACTGTATTGCCCGGCCACTAGCGATACTGTTCAACAGATCTTTACGCGATAGAACTCTCCCTCAGGAATGGAAAAATGGGCAAGTAACCCATACTTTCAAGAAAGGCAGTAAATCATCAGCCAGCAATTACAGACCTGTAAGCCTGACTTCAGTTGTATGTAAAGTCATGGAGCGGTTCATTAGAGATAAGCTCATGAATCATATGTCAAACTCTATTTCTGACTGTCAGCATGGCTTCCTAAGTGGACGATCCTGTATCACACAATTGTTAGAAACCTTAGATTATTGTACTGACATCGTAGATCAAGGAGGAGCAGTCGACGTAATATACCTTGACTTCGCCAAAGCGTTTGATACCGTCCCACACCAGAGATTGCTCAGCAAATTAAAGAGCTACGGTGTCAGTGGAGATGCCTTGGGCTGGATTCAAGACTTTTTGAGTAACAGAAGGCAGAAAGTTGTCGTTAATGGCTCTAGCTCAAATTGGGCTCCAGTCCTCAGTGGAATCCCCACAAGGCAGTGGGCTGGGACCGGCATTATTCGTCTGCTACATTAATGACATGCCCGAAGTAGTAAGCAGTATGATAAAACTCTTTGCAGATGATACTAAGCTCTACTCAAAGATAGCTTCAGAAGAGGACCATCAGCAGCTACAGACAGATCTCAACAATCTAAAAGACTGGGCAAATACTTGGCAACTACGCTTTAACACATCCAAGTGCAAAACCATGCACTTGGGTGGATACAATAAGAAACAGCCTTACAGCATGAATGAAAATGGTCAAAGCATAACACTTGGCGAAACAATTTGTGAAAAAGATCTGGGCGTTTTTGCTGACAATGGACTGAAGTTTAACAGCCATGCAGAGACAGCAGTAAACAAAGCCAACACAATCGTTGGTATGATTAGAAGGTCGTTCGACTTCCTAGATCCAGTCACATTCGTACTGCTCTTCAAAAGCCTTGTACGACCCCACCTAGAATATGGAAATGTGGTATGGTCTCCACTGTACAAAAAAGACGTGCTGTTACTTGAATACGTCCAGCGACGAGCGACAAAGATGATCCCAGGGCTAAGTGATTTACCATATGAAGATAGACTCAGAACACTCAAACTACCAAGTCTAGTATATAGGCGGCTTCGCAGAGACCTTATCAAGGCTTTCAAATACACGCATAATATGTACGACGTCAATCAGGAGCATCTACTGCCATCAGACGTAGGTAATCGCACAAGAGGTAACAGTTACAAGCTCACCAAACAACGCTTCTGCAGTGATACCAGAAAGAGGTTCTTTAGCATACGAGTGAACAAGCATTGGAATAGCCTACCTGATCACATAGTGACAGCTCCAACACTCAACGCCTTTAAAGGAAGGATTGATAAGCACTACCGAGAGAACCTCTACACAATTCAGTTCCCGATCTCACCCATCCGCACCCAATCAGTTAAACAGGTTAATGAAACCCAGGTTCAAGAAGAATGTGAAAATCTGTTACAGGCTTACTAGCCTAACCAGCAGAAGAGGATATGTATATGTATATGTATATGTATGCATGGAATAAATAATCTTGAATCTTGATAATAAAAAAATATATGGAGGCACATATTCGCATCCCCCGCAAGAAAGCTCTACTGCCCACGACCACGTAACATGCGCACAGTTCACAGAAATAAGTAAGAAAGTTACCTTGCACACCGTCTGAACATACAACAGCTGCACAAAATCCCGAGATTTAACCTGGTAGGGACTGCCCGATTGTATATGGCCAATGGACTTAAAGTTGCTACTGCACCGCTACTTTTGTATCACAAGTTCTGTCTGTAAATTTGGTGACAAATCTACTCAGCACTACCCATTGTTTCTGTTATTTCGGTGCATCTACCTATACCATACCGTGAGAGCATAAGTTGCTAGGCACTGCCCGGGTGCGTGCGATCCATAGTAAAGCAGCTCTGAGATTAAATCCTCGTAGGGACTGTCCTATTGTGTGTGGTCTATGGATCCCATCAGCTCCCAAATGTTTGAGTCCGCCCCACCAAAATCTGTACATAGTAGCATATTCTAACAATGGCCCATTGTGTTGCACATCATCCAACATTGTATTTCTTGTTAAGTTTGGTGCATGCACATGCAGCAGTCTCATACCCTGAGAACACAACCTTGGTAGGGACTGCCCTATAGGGTGCAACTCATGTGTCTACTATAAATCTCTGATGGTGCGGAAACATTAGTAGATAGTAACGTTGCAAAATCTTGGTCCCATGTAAATTGTGTAGATAAAAAAATAAAACAAACCGTACTGTACATATGTATAATATACTGAAACCCCTATTCCTGCCATAAACAGAAGGAAGAAAATGCCATGCATAGAACATAATTTAAACTGTCAAGATCGACAAAAGTCCTTCACAGGCCTCAAGAGTAGAAATTGATGATGATTATAATGATGGAAATTACCAAAGTGTAGTAGTTGATATGACAGTTTAAAATTATGCATGTCCCAGTAGACAGTGGTGGTGCTTCATGTTATTTAGTCCCAGTTATGCAACATTCCACAGGTCAGTGTCATAATTGGTCCAGTACTATTCATTTGCTTCAAACGTACGACAGGAATGTAATAGCAAAGCCACTCTACCCTACCTGAACAAAAAGCAGACTGTCAAGTTGGAGCAACTCACCCAGTTTGTGAATCTGTGCAATTAACAACATGCAACAACATTGTTTAGGAAGTTCTGTCATGATACCATCGAAAACCATGCACCCTAAGAAACAACTGCAACCGACACTCCAATCCTTGGATAAATTTTGACATCACCCGGCTTATCCACAGAAAGCAGAGTGCTCATGCTAAATCCAAGTCTTGAAAACACCCTCGACACTGGAAGAGATACAAACGCAGTGAAGCAGTACAGAGAGAAACAAGAAAGTCTCATGATTCTTACATTAATGACATTATCGGTGGTGACATCAAGCAGGATCCAACAAAGTTATGTTATTATTTTAAGGGAAAGAAGCAGATTCAAATGGAGTGGCACCAGATACAGTGATTCCTCCACCAAAAGAGATACTGAACAACCAATTCCACTCTGCTGACACACGATAGCTCCCAAAACATACCAAATAAAGGCCCTATTCCATATGCGAACTGCTGGCGCCAATTGTGTTGAGAGCGAACCATATAAGACTCACTCCCTCAAAGCTAATGTTTACCTGCTTTAGGTTTATGTAGTTGCCCGGAGGTCCACTGCTAGACCATTCCTACTATAATTAACATTATCCCTAACATTACACATAATCCTAACCCTAGTGAATACTACTTTGCTTATTGAAGGCATAAGGTACCGGCGAGGGTACAGGGGAAGTATGTGGGACTTCACCATTTCGATTCTAGCCATTGAGAGAAACCTCTGCAAATTCTTGGGTCGGCTCTAACCAAACCGGCGGAGTGTCTACCAAACAATTGGTTGGCCAGAGGGGCGTAGAAAGAGACAGCTGCTCTAGGGATTTAGAAGGCCGTAAAATTAGTGTCAAATTATGGAAACTAGCTAGCTAGTCGGGAATAAACATCACTCCTTCGTTCACACAGTCGTCCCTAGCTACTTTATCCTAACCAAATATCTGAGCTATTACTAGTTAAGTTTAGTCGGCGTATCTCGAGTCTATTGGTGCAGGCACAAGAGACGGCTCTAGTGAAAATGTGTTGCAGTATTTAGAAAAGCAAGTGGTGTGGTTTAGTGAAGCTGTATAGTATAAGTTTAAAGTGCTGCACGGTTTAATATATATATATATATTAAACCGTGCAGCACTTTAAACTTATACTATACAGCTTCACTAAACCACACCACTTGCTTTTCTAAATACTGCAACACATTTTATATATATATATATTAAACCGTGCAGCACTTTAAACTTATACTATACAGCTTATATATATAGTCCAGGAGCTAAAGCTAGGTCAGAATCGTGACGTAGCACACCCAGTATTCGGAAGGTCTGACACTTGCTGTGGCTTGGGGGACATGTCCCACACATTTTAAGCCCTGTTGTACAAACAAATTGTGGTAGCACTAATTAGTTATCCTGATTTCTTTGCATAGGGGGTCTAGGCTTTGGCTGTATCCACAGTGCACAGCGATATAAGCATGATCGTGTCATAACTCAAAGTAATATCGTATTAGATTCACCATATATGATATTTAGACGGATATCGACCTAACATATATCCAACATACATTTTGCATGCATATACCAAAGGCGAGGGTGAAATGTGAAGGTTATATTTTACAAACAGTCCCTAGTTGGAGTGGATTTAATGCACTTGTATCATGTGCTAACGCACCTTTTACACAAATCAGTTACTGTCCAATGATTTCCGGATCACCAACTGAATTCAATATGGTGTATACGGTCATGAAACAAGTTCAAAGAATGATGACAACACTAGGACAGAATGACTCGGTCATTACTTTCGACTTGGCCATATATGTCAAGGCAAAGGAGATACAGTGGCGATATAAAGAAGAGTTTAGTGACACTGTGATCAGACTGGGGGGATTCCACATTGCGCTAAACTACTTAGCTGTTATTGGAAAGATGTTTGATGACTCTGGCTTAGAAGATCTCCTCATAGAGGCCAACACATATGGTAGCAGCACGGCTGCTGCTCTACTTAAAGGGAAGTCATATAATCGAGGAGTGAGGGCTCACAAATTGGTTCTGGAAGCGCTGCTGCGATTACAATGGCAGTCTTTTTCCAAATGGGTTCAACAAAATGGACAACATGAAGACCACATTACTCCAACAGATTTGGAGAGTCTGGATGAGAAAATTAAGATGTGCCGAAGCAGCATTGACGACTTAGACGCACTGCAAGAAAATTTCAAAGAGGTGTATATGTACGTGAATAAATTACAACAGCTGTTCAAATCCTTTAAAGTTGAGTCAAGCTCGAAATCACACCTGTTCGCATTTTGGAACTCATATATTCATATGATAGAGCTGCTGCCTGGATTCATAAGAGCTGAGAGAACTGGAGATTGGCAGGCACACCTATCTGCTACTGCTGCTACAGCATGGACAGAACCAATTATGCAAGATGGCTGCCAATATATCTTGCGGACATGAAGAAGCTTCCATACACATCCCCATGTACATGAACAATTCTTGAATGGAAATCATTCCGTAAGTCGCTCACACCATCCATTCAATCAAGTGTGGACAGATATGGCCTTAGAGCAATCGATTAATTTGGATTCCAAAAAGCGAGGTGGTATTATTGGAATAACACAAAAGCCAGGAGCTCTGCAGAGGTGGTTTTTAACTAGCCACGAGAGGGCAGCCATAACAACGGTCACAAAGCAAATGTGTGGGTTACAAGATAGTCACATGTTTGGAGTACATAAGGAAATGGGGACTAATCGAATGAACAGGGATGAAACCGATGCGCAGAAGATACTTTCGATGTTCTCATCAGATATAATGACCAATCCCTTTAATATTGCGGAAAACGACGACAGCGAGTGTCTTCCACTTGTAAACATTGCAACTGGCGTGGTATTGCCTAGTGAAATCGCCAAGAGACTTGTTTCCGCCTGTGACATTGGTAAGGAGATTATGGACAATTTTGTTCAGGAGCGGCTGGACACTAACACGAGAAGCTTTTGGGACACGTTGCCACACTTAAAACTTAAAACATTTGCCAGCCTAGCACAGAAGAAAAAACTCAAAACAAATGATGAAAAAATTCACAATGTGAGATCTGACAGCGAACTATTTGGTCGATTAATTATTGCCACAAGGTCCAGAGATGTTGATTTAAAACTAGTGATGACGTATGAACTGTCTGCTGTTCCACTATCATTGTCACATACGGATGGGACTCTGAGAAAGAATGTGAAAAGTGTTTTGTTAAGTGAACTAGAAAAGGAAGTAAATGTTGATGAACGGCTTCCACATGTTGACAAGACAGGCGCAACAGCTTATGTAGTAGATGGCATGGCAATTGTGCAAATGGTTAAAACTGGAGGTACGTCTACATTTGGAGAATTGGCTGATAAATACTGGCACATCTTTACAGTTCCACTGAATCAAGAAGACTGCAACAGAGTAGATATAGTTTTTGACAGATATGATAGACTGGAATATCTCAAAGCGGAAGAGCGGCTAAAACGTGGGTCATCAACAGCATTGGAAGAAAAGATTGCTGGAGAAAATACTCCCGTTCCAAAGCAATGGGCCAAGTACATCAGCAATCCAAGCAACAAAAGTAACCTGGTTGCATTTCTCAGCAAGCGGTGGCGTGATACTGGTCCAAATATGCTATCTGCCGACAATTGCGTCATTCTTGCTGGTGGCTTTAACGATGGAATGGATGTTGTTGTCATTTCAGCGAACAATTCGTCGTATTTGGAAGAACTTCGATCAGATCACGAGGAAGCAGATACGCATATGATGTTGTACGCGCTACACACTTCAAAAGACCACATGCGTGTCGTTATACAGTCTCCTGATACAGACGTGGCAGTACTTAGTATATATACGTATCGTTAGCTTCACTGTTCTGAACTATGGTTCCGTACGGGCACAAAGGACAAATTGCGATATATACCAATACATACAGTTGCTCAAGTACTGGGCCCAGCTATCTGTTTGTCTTTGCCTGGGTTTCATTCTCTTACAGGTTGTGATGGCACTAGTGCATTATTTGGAGTCGCTAAGAGAAAATCATTCAATCTCTTAAAGTCATCTGAATGTCATCAGCTTAGCTTAACCCAACTCGGCGAACATGTTGACTTATCACCGAATACTGCAATTCTATGTGAGAAATTTGTCTGTGAGTTGTATACCACCAGGGATGTGGGAAAGACAGCTGATGAAACCCGTTATTGGCTCTTTTGTCAAAAGAGACAAAGAAATGAAAATCTTCCACCTACATCGAATAGTCTAAAGCATCACACCGAAAGGGCCAATTTTCAAGCTCTTGTTTGGAGACGTTCATTGCAAGCTGTTCAGAATCTTCCATCTCCAAATGGACATGGCTGGAGTATAGTGGATGGTCTACTCAAGCCTGTTCTAATGTCAAAGGATCCTGCTCCATTTGGATTAATTGAACTCACATCAGGTAGATGTCAAAAGTCTGCCTGCAAAAGAACAGATCTCTGTCAATGCAAGGCTAACAATCTACTCTGCACTGACGTATGCCTTTGTATGGGAGGTGAAATATGTGACAATGTTCAGCATACAATTGTCGAAGATGACTCTGACACGGATGAGTAACATTCTCTCATTTGCTCACGTGATAAATATGTCCTGCCAGCTTGTGTAGACATGCACTGCCTGTCAGTTAAAAGTTTAATTATGAAAAATGTAGAAAACATGGGCATTGTTGTAGCTAAGGTATTGCTAGTCACAAGAAGACCTAAGTGGCCCAATATGTACAAAGCAATATACGGGTGTCTTAAACGAGGTTGATTATGTATAAATCTGCGATATACGATCACTCCTTTCCATTTTGGTTAAGGCTGTATTGATATAACATGCGCTTAAGTTTGTGAAAAATTTACCATTGTGAAAATTGTCTGAAAACTACATTCAACACCTATTGTAAATGGGCTTCTCACGGGTTAGTGATACCACAATTTTCTTGTACAACACGGCTCAGAATATACCCAAGACATCGGTCTAGCATAATATAGAGACAAACCTTCTGAATACTGGGTGTGCTACGAAACCATTCTTCTAGACCCCTTTTGAAAATTGGCTCCCGGACTAATATATATATATATATATATATATATATATATATATATATATATATATATATATATATATATATATATATATATATATATATATATATATATATATATATATATATATACACCTGTGCAAAAGTTAAGCACCAGCAAAAACAATGGAACGTAGAAACATGATGGTACAACTAGGCTGCCATACTTTTTGTCCCCGCGTTAGCTGACATAATTCCAAGTACGAAATGCACATGCATGCATGACTTCACGCCGCTTGATGTCCGTGCGTGGCGGGAAACAGCACACGTGTTCAGTTATGTAAAAGTCCAGTTTGAGGTGTAGAACATTACATACAGATTTAGGCGACAAGATTAGGAATTTTGTGTTCATGACCGTGGTTTATTTGTACAGAGAGAATTAGCTCTTGATTGTGAACCGCTATGGCAAGACGAAGGTTAAGTGATCGTGTGAAATGGCAAATCATAGGCATGCATACCACTGGTATGTCATGCAGAGAGATTGGCAGACAGCTGAACATTAACCATACTGTAATCAGTCGTTTGATTGCAAAACATGGGCAAACTAACGAGGTGAAGGACAGGCCTAGATCTGGAAGACTGAAGAAGACTACTGCCCGTGATGATCGAGCCCTAGTACGCCTTGTTAGGAGATCTCCATTCACCAACAGCAGAGTGCTCAGCCAGCAATGGGAAACGTGCAATAGAGTGTCAATGTCTACCGTCAAAAGGAGACTGTATGCTGCTGGCATGAAAGCTAGGAGACCTCTCCTCACTGCACACCACAAAGAGGAGCGTCTGAGGTGGTGCAACGAAAGAAGACACTGGAACATGAGATCCTGGAGACGGGTACACTGGCCCGATGAAAGTCGGTTCCTGCTTCATGCCACAGATGGTCGAACTCGTGTATGGAGGTCCAGACGCACGGTGTACGACCAACGTAACATCATGGAAGAAGTTCCATTTGGTGGAGGTTCCGTTATGATATGGGGGTGCATCTCATTTGATTGTAAGCTGGATCTGTTGACTGTACCTGGAACACTAAATGGACAAAGATATCAAGATTCCATACTGGATAGAGTTGTGGTCCCTCATTTTGTAAATCATGCACCTGGAACCCACCCTATATTCATGGATGACAACGCCAGACCACATCGTGCTAGAGCTGTGCATGAATACCTCCGCCAGAATGCCATCGAAACCCTACCATGGCCAGCAAGGAGCCCTGACATGAACCCTATTGAGCATATCTGGGACATTCTGGGAAACATGGTGAGAAGGAGGGATCCTCCTGTGCAGAACCTACAGGAATTAACAGACGCACTCCATCTTGAATGGCAACGAATACCACAATGGCGTATCAGTCGGTTGGTGACCAGCATGAGACGTCGTGTCCAGGCCGTCATCCAGGCACAAGGTGGATATACCCGGTATTAATAATGACAGTCTCAAACTCGTGCACAGATGTTAAACTTTGTTTTCAGACACGATTAATGACAATCTAGCCACGTGTGTCAACTGTAGGGCAATAGTTGTCAGTTGTGTCAACGTAACGATATTCAGGCCTCGTTTTCAAGTTCAAACAAAAACATACAGTGTTTCCCCACCATCATAATCAGCATTCCTCTAGTTGCATTATTACCTCTTGCACTGAGATGGATGGGTACATAAATGTTTATGCTATTGCTTTCTTCATAGGACATGAATATACCCTCGCATGTGCGTAAAAATAGGGTGGTGCTTAACTTTTGCACAGGTGTATATATATATATATATATATATATATATATATATATATATATATATATATATATATATATATATATATATATATATATATATATATATATATATATATATATATATATATAACTGTTTAGCAAAACAAAAATGAAAACATATTTACCAAAGTTTAAACGGCGCTCGCTGTACTACAATTCATACAGTACCATTAGTTCTAACTGATATATGGTGCTTACTTATAATCAGCACAAGTGAAAAGAAAATAACTATGTTACGATCAAAATAAGCACCAATTAGTCATCAGCGCAAAGTTCGTTTATGGCACAGTAGCCTGTGGGCACCTGTTAGTCATCAGCGCATGTTGGCCGGCAGGTTGTTGGTGTCCGTTAGCTATCAGCGAATGTTGGCCCAGGAGTCTGTTGGCGCTGTCTTCAGGAAACAGTGCTGCATTCGAAGTAGTCGCCGCTTCACAGTTATTGGCACAAAATAATAGCACAAGAGTTATCAGTCTAATTTGCTGAAGTGGTTGATGCACACAAAACTTTGTGCAGTGGAGAAGTTGCCTCTTTTGATGAGGAGGCTAAGTTTATAGTGGTTACGGCACATGACGTTCAGCACTGCATAGCTCAGAAGCAGTGCCCTAAGCAATGTTCACAGTTAGAACAGTGTCAAAACAATATTAGGTACTGGAAACGTGCATGATTCTATCCACCCCTTTTTGGCGTGGTACGGTAGGTTTGGCAATATATCAGTACAGGCCAATCGTTTCACATAACGTTTCAAATCACACTACTCTCATCATTCTTGGTAGCAATCAGGACCAGAATAAAACAAGAATTCCAAAACTTTTTACATTTTTAAAATCGGACCAGAAATGGCTGAGTTATCGTTTAAAAGTATCGTTAAATTATCTTCAAAATATTACTTTGACGTCGTAATCGAGTGTATGTATTAATGAATAGAGAATGCGCTGTTCACGTGATGGTCACGTCACCACTTTTAGCTGCACGCGGATTGGTTACTGCTCAGCCGCTGATTGGCTGGAGCATCCTGTCTCTGACGTCACAAGCAGTATAAAAGGGACGAGAAAACGAGAATCGAGAGCACCATCGGCATGGAAGCTGACCAGTCAGCAAGAATGCTGGACCAGCGCAGTGCAAGACGTGGGATAACTGCTGAGTGTGGTACCTACACCACAACAGTGCCATTCGGAATTGAGATCTCCTGCGCCGGTGAACAGTCTTTGACATACGCAATACAAATTTTGGAAGCTCCCGGATGGCCATCAGGGGGTAAGAAATTAAACTAATCTAAGAACTCCCTCTTCGGAAACAACTCACAGAGGAGCTTCTCTGCAGATGGGCCTTGCGGGCATGATGTAGAGCTGATGGTGATTCTTCGTGGATAACTCTCCAGATCTTCCGGACCATGCTGAAAAGTGGTATCAAACCTCCGTGCATCATGTCGTGTGTGTTAATTAACTTTTAGACCACAGTCTGGTGGGACTCTGCTCGGTGAGTCGCAAGAGCTATGCGACGTATCCCACACCGTGTACCCAGTTATTGTACACACATATTTAATTACAAATATAGCCGTCCTTGTTAATGGGCAACTTTCAAACCACCGTCACCAGACGAAAACTTTATAACAAACTGTGTAAATTTATGTATCAGTTATTCTGACTATCTAGTGGACATCTTTCTAACCGTTCTTCTTCACCGTCTTGAGAGTGAGCCGCATCAACAGTCTGCCTGTGGAAATCTTCCCAGAATTCAGAATAGTGCCATCTCACGCTACTCAACTGTAGCGTATCAATTTCCGTGATTTATGAACTCTTCCTGTACCGATGACCAATAGGTACTCAAGTGACTATGCTATTGTAACATTTATTATTTCTGTAATAGGCACTGATGACTAATAGGTGCCTTCCCGGTCTTAAGACCATATCTTTTATACTTTCTGTTTCTTACTGTACATAATATCTTGATTTCTGTGTGCTTATAACTAACGAGCACCGTAAGGTCCTATGACCTGAGGCACTGTTAGAACTGTAATATTTAGTTGTGTATATGGCAAATAGCCACCCGAGTTATTATGCTTTGTTTCTATGTAAAAATTATAGGACGCAGTACGCTAGGCTATACTATACAGCAACATTATATCAGGCTCACTATATTCCCCCAGCATCAATTTTACACTGAGGTAGCTGATCATGCTCCAATTGCTCGAGCCTGACATGCTACCGACTAAACCTGGCTATTCTAGCTCGATAGGATAGGTTTAAAGTAGTTAGGCACAATCTCTCCGTAAGAGACACATTGTGTACACCTCTTTTCCGGTTGTAGTGGATATGTAACACCACGCACCGGCTAGGTTGTGTAAAATTGGCCAATTATCTTAGCGCCTCTTATTAATATTGAGTTATTGTCTCTTTCTATGCTCCTCCAAGCCGTAGGGCTTAATAATTGTCTGGACTCCCAGTCGACACGTTGGCAGGATCCGACTCTGGGAAACTATTGGGGTTTCCGAGCGGTGATAACTAAAGTGTCAATTTACATACACTCCCCCTATATCAGTTAGTTTAGACGCCCGCCCCTCCCACCCCCCCCCCCCCCCCCACACACAACCCCCCCCCCCCCCCCTCCCCAATGTAGGAAGCACTGCGAAAAGATAATTATGCAAATTTCACCACGTGATCCCCCGGCCAAGGGGTATATACGGAAATGAGAACCAGAGCTCAGATCACTCATACTTTGTTTTGGAGCTGACAGTAAGAGATCAAGCATTAAGTAACAAAGAAAACATATATATTATATAGCATTAAATAGTGAACGAAATCTCACTAAATCTGTAACTCGTCCTGGTGATGTTATATGTGTTTGCGGGATGATGGTGACCGGATCGTCATATGATTCAGAAGCTATTGTTCCATAACATGTATGCACGCTGTCTTTCCGAGGAAGATGCTATGCGAGGTGACCTTCGGCAAGCTGGGTAGCTTCGGCAGTTAGGTATATGTGTCAAAAGATAGGTAGAAGTCCTTGCCACTTACGGTCAAAGCTTGGAATCGTATCTAATAACCAAATGGTAGGCTAGAATGCAGCAGAAGGCCCGCATAAATAAAGCGCCAACTACCAATGCAATATCTTTGGACCTACATAAGACGGGGACCTGTGAATTCTTCGGAAATCATTCGACCCATCTTCACGTAAACCAGTGTGCATCAAATTAATTATGGCTTCACTAGGATTGACCAGCACTTAGCTTTTTGTTTGAACAAAAGAGTGGTCCTTTTTTGCCAACTCTTTTCCTCCACTTCGGCATCAAAGGCATTTTCCTGTAATGGAGGCCTGTGCGGGGCACTTTCCTCTTGCAACAACAATGTTTTGCGTGTGCTAGGGATGTAATTGGTTTATATTAACCTACTAAGTAGTCTCGTTGCGATACTCCCTTGCGGGGATACCTCTGTGAATTGACGAATCTGTATGGTACTTTCGGCGAGAACATGTTGAAAGAACACCAAGTGGCTCTATGTACTGTACTATTTGCTCATTACTGTCAAACGAGTAGCATTGTTTGTATAGTCATTATTCTTACTTTTAGTCATATCACTGGTCCAGACGTTTAATGGATCAACATATCGGTGACACCAACAGTTGGGACAAGACCATGAGGTTCAATCTCGGCGACAATGGTGTCATGGCCCCACTGGAACGTAAACTCTCCACGTGCTCGAGAGTCAGTCTTTGTACCTTCCGGAGAGATGCGATACGGGATCCGTAATGCGGAGAACCTGTAGCTAATCAGCCCTCCCGTGCATCCTGTACATGCGGTGCAATGGAGTGGAGCAATATCACGGACCAGCGCGTACCCCCGCCAGTCTCCATAGTCTAGCGCGTCAATGTTTGTTTCCCTATCATGGCAGTGCATGAGTTTAGGGCCACCTCATGGACTCTGCCATTCTATTCTCCCTCCAAATAGCTTGTATATGCGCGGGCCTTATGTGGCTGGTGGAGGGGTGTGCGTGGAGTAACCCCTACCAGGCCATTTCGTACCCAGCCAAATGGGGCCAGTACATACCCGATAGGGTGGTCCACGCTACAAATTGGTTCATAATATCTAACGACCCATTGATTGAGCTGCCAGACCATAAACGACAATGCTGCACAGCCATAACAGCCATAGCAACTCTGGATCCGATGATCACTCACGCAAGACCGCACCTCTTTTTAATTACTATTGTGCCCTCAGATATAATATTTTGTGTGTATATATATATATATATATATATATATATAGGGGTGGGTTGAATATATATAGATACAGTTTGTGTGCATTGGAAAATGATGTTAGCACGTGCAATATGCCAGTCAGAATGTATGTCGGCATAAAGTGATTGATGTGAAAATTTGGGTTGTCTTGGAGAGACCGATCACCCTTCTCACCCCTAAAATACGAGTATTGGTTGCTACCTGTTGGCGCAAATGGATCGATGTGAAAATGTGGGTTATGAAGGGAGTGATCTCCCAATGTACAAATAAAATACGAGTATAGGACGGTTATTACCTGAAAGTTGTGAATATACTGATGTGAATATGTGGGTTGTCGTGAAGTGAGTGAGTTTGAGTATGGGTTGGTACCCGAGTTCACAAATGATGTTGTTCACCCAACAATTAAATGGCTGTTATGTACTCATTGTGTGAACTAAAGTAGGTAACTTGTTCAATTATGTTGCTGATTGTTTTACTGTGTCTGATAAATCTGTGCTTCTGTTATACCTCATTATTATGGGTATGTTTGATGATGTTGTCTTTACCAACTTCGATTGACATGCTTAGACCTGGCTTACCCTAATCTCATGGTATGTCTGATAGCTCTGTGTTATTGCGTGGCCGCTCACGGCTACGATTATATTCGGGTTGTGTCTAGAATTGCGTATAGGCGCGGCCATTTTGCGTAAAAGGATGGTGGTCTCCAACAGCTGACTAGAGAGACAGAGAGAGAGCACGTCTCTATTTTTAGTTGGAACCATAGATTTAGGATATATATTGGCTAGATCGCTCATACACATGCGCTCATTATGGGGGGAGGGGGGGGGGGGGGGAATGGGATAGATGTCTCAGCCGCTGGATCTTCACTGACTGACTGACATCTGACGCAGACGATCAGGTATGTATATAGCCTCCAAACTCAGTAAATTCTTTTTTTGTTAATTGGAATAGAAATTCTGCTTAAATAGCATGCAAAATACGGAACTACAAATCCACGGTAAAAATAAATAGGGGAAATACGGTAATACAGAGAGGCAGTAAGAATTACAGAAATGCGTTAAAACCTAACGCATACATCGCTGAAATTCCAAACATTTATGTATATATAACTATATGATAACTTCTATTTATTTTGTAAACTGTTGCCGTAAACCGTTGCTGCACACATGTAGACAACTTTCAGCATTATTGTTTACATAATCTACACAAGTCTTTCTTGTACTGACCGTGAAACAACTAGCCTTTGAAAGCAGAAAGATAATGGTTAGAGTTTTTTTATCTCCCAGTTTGCGTGAAACCTGGCACCGTTTGGTATAGAAGACCTAAAAAATAAATTACAACGTTTTCAAAACAAAGTAGAATTTGTGTTTTCTTTGAAAATATAGGGCCTTATTTACATGTATGAGCTGTACTGTAAAACTGCCTACTCGATGGTATAGAACATCTAAAGAATAAATTAACATGTTTGCAAAACAAGACAGAATTTCTGTTTATGTTTTGTAAGTACATTCACTTATTTATGAGCTGTATAACGTAGCCTAAGCAGTCGAATCAGTTGTAATAACTGAGCACATATTTTAGCAAGAGCGGTCAGATATTGTAGAGCCTTGCCGTTATAATCAATTAGTTCACACACCCCCCCCCCTACCACACCCTCCCCAGTAGGGTGACGTCACAGTCAAAATACGTAATGACTGGCGTATGTCCAACAGGAACATTGAAAAGTCCTTCAGCTGTACTAATTGAAGAGCTTTACTATTTAATAAGCAGCAGCACCCAGTCAAATTAGTTCCAAAATATTCACCAGCTCACCCTCATAGTTACCATAAAAAGGGGATCCTGGGAAGTCATGGTTCAAAGTATGTATATAAATCACGACGACGACGGATGTGCGTGTAAGCCTATCATCTCCATCCGTGGCCGCTCAGCACTATGCATTCACTTGGTTGTGTCTAGAATGGACCTTTTCACATTATCCATCCATCATATGACGTCATAATCAATTACGTGACGTGTAGAATGACATCATAATCAATGACGTTATCATGACGTCACGAATGACTGAGACAAGTACGTCACGGACGCATAATAAACCTTTTCAGTTTCAACTATTCCCTGTCCACATCTAGCTAAGCTCCACCCACACCTCGCTCGTGTTAGGATCGATCGATTCCTGAAATAGCTGACTATCAATTTCCAGAAAACTATACAAATAAACTGCTAAATATTTTGAAACTAATTTGACTGGGTGCTGTTGCTGCTTACGGTAGCAACAGCGTCCAGTCAAATTAGTTTCAAAATATTTAACAGCATGTTTATTAAATAGTGCAGACATACAATTCTTACAACGTGTTGGACGATTAAGAGTTAAAGACGGGCCAAAAAGAATCATTTATGACGTCATGATTATGATGTCAGCATGCATGTCACTTAGTTGGCTATGACGTAAAAGGATCAATTAGTTCCCAGGTAAGCTTGTAAATATGTTGAAACTAATTTGACTGGGTGCTGTTGCTGCCGTAAGGGTGCTGTTGCTGCTTACGGCAGCAACAGCGCTCAGTTAAATTAGTTTCAAAATATTAAACAGCATGTTTATTAAATAGCAGACATACAATTCTTACAACGTGTTTGACGTTTAAGAGTTAAAGACGGGCCAAATAGAATGATTTATGACGTAATGATTATCATGCACATCACCTAGTTGGCTATGATGTCATATGACGTCATATAATTGAAGGATACAATTGGAGAGGTCCATTGAAGACGGACTATGAGTTGTTGTAAGAATTGCATGTCTATTATTTAATACATATATGCTGTTGAATATTTTGAAACTAATTTGACTGGGCGCTGTTGCTGCCATATACAGCAACAGCACCCAGTCAAATTAGTTACAAAATATTCAACGCCTTACCTGTATAGATTTCAGGAAATTGAGTCAATTCCCGGGGATCGATCGATCCCAACACTGCGAAGTGTGGGTGGAGCTTAGCTAGAGGTGAGCGGGGCATAGCTAAGACTGGAAAGGTCCATTGCCGGCGCTGCAATTTTTCACTAGGGATTGTGGTCATTCACGTTCTTAATTATTTATTAACAAGAGCGTCTCTATTTAGATTGGAATCGTAGATTTAGGATATATTGTCTAGATTTTTCGTGCACTTTAAAGGCATACCCTCACTATCGGGGCTAGTTGTACTAGCTGGTGACATGGGGTAATTGCTGACTGTACATTTGTATCAGAAATAAAATAGTATTGTGATCTGTCCCACTGTACCCACGTACATCTCTTAATCTCCGCTTCAACACTCGTCCCGATCAAACTGGCCAAAATGGCTTCTGTAGTAATCTTGAGAAACTACTTGCTAAACCAAGATTCTTGTCTTGGTGTGGTGGTCCAGCGGAAAGATGTCTGGGTTGCTGATGCTATGCGGAATTGCAGGATGACAGTTCGATCTCCAACCGGGGAAATGATTAACAACAAAGTAAACTAACAGGTGCACTCCGTAGGCGAGGTTAGCACAGAAATTGAAGTCATCGCGTTGCCAGTGCATTAAGAAACTAAGCAAGCAAACAATCTTTATTGACAGATTCAACATGTGGACATACAGACAATATTCAACATTCTGTTGAATATGTTGATACTAATTTGACTTGGCATTGTACGAATTGTATGGCCTTACTATTTAATCAACATTTTGTTGAAAATTTGAAACTAATTTTCCTGGGCATTGTATGTTTTTTACCATTATTAATTGCATCCTATAAAAGCTTCACAGGCGTTATAGACAAAATGCTTAGTGAAAGGCGTCTCTAGTCCCATTGTGAATATTGAATAGTCAGTCAAGTGTACAAATTTTATGTCTTTACTTTTTATTCACCATTTTATTGAATATTCTGAAATTAATTTGACCAGGCATTTTGACCGGGCACTGTTATGGCCATAGGCAGCGAAAACATCCAGTCAAATTAGTTTCAGGATATTCAACATCTTACCTGTATAATTACCTTGAAATTGGGATTCTGGGAAGTCGTGAATCAAAGTATATAAATTGATTCCAACACGCCGAAAGAATGGACAGAGCTTGACTAGAAATCGACCCCACCTTTGAAATTGTCATGAACAAATTTGATCATTAAATGGCCAATACCACTTAGTAGGGTATGGTCCACCCACTTGTGATAAGTGACCGCATATTTTAGCAAGAGCATTCAGATAGTTAGCTTTACCCTACCAGATGCATGTAGACCCAATCGCAATGGACCGATTCTCTTATGGAAAGAAGGTATAACTTATCAAACCTGTCACTCAAGTGTTGACGTCATAATCAATTATGTCACATGTAGGCTGACATCACAGTCAAAATACGTAATGAATGACGTAGCTATGGCTATCAGGAACGTTCTGTTTGTAAGCTGTGCGAATTGTATGGCTTTACTATTTAATAAACATTCTGTTGAATATTTTGAAACTAATTTAACTGTGCTGCTGCTACAAGCACCGACAGCATCTAGTCAAATTAGTTTTAAAATATTCAACAGCTCACCTCTATAGTTACCTTGGAAATGGTATTCTGGGAAGTCACGGTTGAACGTATGTAAATCACAATGACGATGGCTATGAATATAGGCCTATCATCTTCTCTTATTGTATTTTAACCGCATCATGGCATAGCTGGTAAAACCGGCCCGTACAGTGATCTTGAGCAATGTCAAATTGCATGTCATGAGGGGACAGTTCTTGATAACAGTCTTCTCTTGGCCTGCAAATGGACATTCAATATCTAAATATTTTAACATTCCTCACCACCTTCTGACAGTAAAGGTTTAATATATTATGACAATACCAGGTACTGTGTCTGTTTCATTTCCCTTACGTATTATAGCATTACACACTGGGCTGAACATTCGAGATAGTGTATAAATTTCCATTGTTCTGTCTCGTAGGGCGTAGGGGCAGAAACTTTAATGTCGTGGACCCATTCTACTAGTCACTATATGTGTGGTAAATTTTAGCAGTAAAACATGTATAATAATATTGTAGATCGTGAAAAATTAGACAAAATTTGCTAAAAATAATGTGCGTGTGATTTTCATTAGTAATTTATTGTCCATAATCCTTCACTAGGAAAAGGTCCATGCTTGCAATTATTTAGCACTATGTACAGACAACTGATGTTCCGAATTTCCAGTCAAAACGGCTGTCAATAACATTGTAACGGGTGGTTAGATACATAAATCAACAGAAAGGGTATGTATGTATGTGCCAAGTTAGTAATGCCTGCAATGTGTTCGGCCCAAAGATTCCACTAATATGGTTAGATAGGTATCTGAATATGCTAATGAAGTATTGAGTTTTAAAAATGTTTACCATGAAGTAATTTAATTTGTTGTACACGATTTCATACCGAAAATTGGCTGAAATTTTAGCCAATTCACAGTCTTCACTGCCATATTGTCTGTAGGTTATGCTCGGCCCCAGATTTTCACCCATATAAACTTGAGTTTAAAAAGTATAATTTAGCCTAAATTACTTTCAGCTGTAATCAATATGATATCATATCATTGCTAGCTATAGTCATAATTAAAACAAATTATACAATGAAATAATTCCATAGTCTGCAATTCCATACCGAAAATTGGCTTAAATCTTGGCAGATCAGTGATTTTCAGTACCATTCTGTCTGCAATAAGTTTGGCCCATACTTGGTTCGAAAATTCATACATATAGTCAGATTGGTATATGAATACACTAATAAAGTATCAAGCTTGAAAATGTCTACCATGAAGTAATTTCGTAGCACACAATTCCATGACAAGAATATGCACAAGTTTTGGCAGATCCATGATTTTCAGCAGCCTACTCTCTGTAATAAGTTTGGTCCCAAAATGTCATGTAGATATATAAATACGCTAACATAATATCAATTAAAAATAAATTCCACCGTAAAGTAATTTTATAATACGCAACTTAGTAGCGACCAAAAGTTGTCAGATACCAATAATTTACATACCGATATCTATGTACTCTGTTTATAACCAGTTTTCGAACATCTGGCCACGCAGAACTCACTATGCATTATTATGTACTAGTGCTGTAGGAAATATTGCACGATTCTACCATCAAAATAATATCATAATTATCAAGTATGTCCATGTAGTTACTTATGCGCAATATGTCCTCATTCAAAGATAGTTGGTTCACATTAGCCACAGTCGATAGGTCCTGGCATATCGCTTGTAGTAGGTTTGGCTCCAGAATTCCACTGCTATATATATATATATATATATATATATATATATATATATATATATATATATATATATGAATGCGCTAATAAAGTATATAGAGTTTAAAAAAATTCGACTATGAAGTAATTTCGAAATACGCAATTTAGTCACAACATGCAGTTTTCAAATGCTAATAATTTACTATATATTCAGTATCAAAATCTCTGTACTCGGTTTGTAACCAGGCTTTCGAACATAATACCATCTAGAACTCACTTGATATTGCACGATTCTATCATCAAATATTTCTTGCAATAATGTGAAAATCTTTCTATATATCCTATAATTTAGCTCCAGATAGAATCTGAATTATCAAACAAAAAACATCGGAATTTAGGCAAATGGTCAACAAGATGGATGGAAAGATGGACGGACTGCCCAAAAATATAATCTGCACTTCTTCCTATAGCCCATAGCTAATCCAAGGCAGATGCCATTACAACCATCCTAAAGATATGACACTACCAAGAAACTATCATTATTACACTCGCAACCACCATCAGAACTACATGGGAAAGGTAAGAAACTGTAAATGATAGTCAGAACCTATGTAATATTGAATGTTAATATAACAAGATAAACACATTTCTCTCTGTCTTGCAAATATATTGTCAATTTATCACATGTCTAATGGCTATATCTTTATAGTACATTGAACTTAACTTGAAGCTCACGTCTTCCTATCTTATATAGTGCCGGTGTCATTTTTACATGTACAATTTATTTTTTGTTCTATGTAGGGGTCCCAGGTCTAGATTTAGTCACTGTCTTTGGTGGACAACCTGTTGTGCTACTGCAAATTGTATATTATATATAAAAATGAATTTGAAACTCAACTTGAGTTATAATAATCTCCGGCCACGCTATTTGCCATTGATGCCTTGCATCAATATGTGTACTTGTACCGCTTTATTACTCGTATGTTTGGTGATCGTGTCTTTACTCAACTTCTATGGGTATGTGTAGATAAGTGTTTTACCGGGCTTACCCCAATCTCATGGTTCGGTTTGATAACCCCAATTCTGTGGGTATGTCAGAAGTTGCGGTGGCATACTATTTTGGAAACACACCACACTTCATATAATGTATCGTGAAATGTTATAACGATTATTTTAACATACATGTTTATTTGCAGTTTTTTACTTCTTCTGGTTTACTGTGCATACTTGATTTCATATACTATTCCAGTGAATAGACATTGATTAAATGAACCATGTTTAGCAGCAATAAATGCCTATATTTGGTCTCTATCCAGGTGCGTGACTGTTGCAAACTCCTCTGTCGACGGTAACCATCCGTAACACTACCACAAGTAGATATTGATCAAGGATGACAGAATGCTTCTTCTCACTGCGTTGATCTAGTAGTTGATGATTTGGCACCAATAACAGAGATAAATTCCTGACCAGCAAGAGAGCGAAAGCTGGTCTCGCACAATGGAAGAATCCAGTTATTTTAGCTATGCCCCGCCCAAACTCTACGCTCCACCCACGCTTCGATCGATCCATGAACTCCCTGAATATTAATTTCCAGAAAACTATACAGATAAGCTGTTGAATATTTTGAAACTAATTTGACTGGATGCTGTTGCTGCTACGGTAGCAACAACACCCAGTAAAATTAGTTTCAAAATATTAAACAGCATGTTTATTAAATAGTAGACATGCAACTCGCACAACGACCCTTAGATCGTTATCGATTAAGCGTTCGTGACAAACTAAACTACGTTTTTGATGATGTAATTGATTATGACGTCATCCTACACGTAATTGATTTTGACGTCGTATGATTGACTGAGAAACTGGAATCATCCATTATGAGCTGACAAGCATATAAAGTTGGGGCCCAGGGCTAAATAGTTGTAGGGGCCCCTTACAATGCTACTTACTGTAAGTGTGATTCCAATGGATCATTCCAGTAATAGCCATGCTGCTCCTCTCTATCTAAGCTCCACCCACACCGCGTTCGTTTGGGATCGATCGATCTTTGAACTCCCTGACTATCAATTTCCAGACAACTATGCAGGTGAGCTGTTGAATCTTTTGAAACTAATTTGACTGGGTCAAACTTAAATAGTAGACATACAACTCGCATAACAACCCTTAGTTCATTATCGATTAAGCGTTCGTGACGAACTTAATTACGTTTTCATCGACGTAATTGATTATGACGTCATCGTACACGTAATTGAATATGACGTCATATGATTGACCGAGAAACTGGAATCATCCATTATGAGCTGACAAGCATATAAAGTTCTGCAGAAGCCTGTTGTGACCGTTATATGTAATGGCAGTCTGACAATCACCAGTAAATATAAACCTACCATATGTATAAGCACAGGGCGGAGGCTGATGATGCTTCATGTTTCTAGAAGCTAATTTACCTCTAACTTGACAATAAAGTTGACTCCGTCACCCATGACACTGACGCGGGTGGGTTATCATTCTTTAACGACAGCCTTAGCTGGTTATCATTACAGGATTAGTAACTGGTCCAGCCCAGGTGCCGATCACAGAAGTCTACTACGATAAGCTTTAAATGACAGACTTGGCTTAGAGATTAGCTTTGCTTTAGCAGGATTCATGCAATAACTTGTTCAAATATAAACAGTAAAATTCACCGCCTCGGTAAGAAGAGTGTATTCAAAGTTCTCTTGAAGTCTCAACCGCACTCCCTTACAACTTTTGCAACAGCTAGCAGGATTCATCTAATAGTCTCCACCACACTCCATTACAACTCTTGTAACAGCTAGCAGGATTCATGCAATAGTCGTCATCGCACTCCCTTACAACTCTTGTAACAGCTAGCAGGATTCATGCAATAGTCGTCATCGCACTCCCTTACAACTCTTGTAACAGCTAGCAGGATTCATGCAATAGTCTCCACCGCACTCCCTTACAACTCTTGTAACAGCTAGCATGATTCGTGTAATAGTCTCCACCGCACTCCCTTACAACTCTTGTAACAGTTAGCAGGATTCATGCAATAGTCTCCACTGCACTCCCTTACAACTCTTGTAACAGCTAGCAGGATTCATGTAATAGTCTCCACCGCACTCCCTTACAACTCTTGTAACAGCTAGCAGGATTCATGTAATAGTCTCCACCGCACTCCCTTACAACTTTTGTAACAGCTAGCAGGATTCATGTAATAGTCTCCACCGCACTCCCTTACAACTCTTGTAACAGCTAGCAGGATTCATGTAATAGTCTCCACCGCACTCCCTTACAACTCTTCTAACAGCTAGCAGGATTCATGCAATAGTCTCCACCGCACTCCCTTACAACTCTTGTAACAGCTAGCAGGATCCATGCAATAGTCTCCACCGCACTCCCTTACAACTCTTGTAACAGCGAGCAGGATCCATGCAATAGTCTCCACCGCCCTCCCTTACAACTCTTGTAACAGCGAGCAGGATCCATGTAATAGTCTCCACCGCACTCCCTTACAACTCTTGTAACCCCTGTTATATCCACAGCGTATTAAATCGCTCAAAATACTATTTATTTCAATTAACAATTTAATTTCCAATACGTTTCAAGGAAATTTTGATTTTTGCATCCAGTGTTTTTGCAAATTTATAACTAAAATTTACAAAAAATAGATTCCTGTCATCCTTCAAATGGACATTCCACAAAAGTGCAATGGTCAAGAAAATTCAAATTTCTGCTTAGCGAGTGTCCAATCACAGACCAAGAAGAGTATTTGGTTACCGAGCCAGTCATTCCAGTGGTAAATTTTCAAAAATATTCCCTTAGCCTGCAAATGAACATTTCTCAAGATCACTTTTTTACCAACTTGATCACTAAAGGCTTAAGTTGACACAAGAAGGGTTAACAGCTAGCTTATGATGAGTCTCATTACCAAATGTGATAGCATTTTCGAAGAATTTCTCTGCATGTTTCTCGGTACGAAGACAGTCTCAACTCAACACTCTCGGCTCAGGATCCTGATATGTTTAGGTATAAGAAAATTATGGAAGCTTACTCTGAATCAGTGTCAACATGTTGCCGCTTACAGATGGTGATTAGCTTCAAGACTGGCCACAGTTACAAGCCAAGGTGACGAATGCTAAAAGATATTTGATCGTGTGTATGATTACCTTATTCTGCGTATTAGTATAAACATCCCACAGCTGCAATCAGTCCTTCTTCGCTTCTGACCAATGGGTCTTGTCTTCAGTCAAAATCTTTAGCTTTCTCAGATCCATTCTTGATCTGAGTGCATCGAGTACTGTTGTGTTCAGGTCACCTTGCAACACACTTAACAAATTTATGCAATGAGACCCTCATCTGGCTTTATATTTTCTGGCTCCCAGCAGGACAAATTCCAAGCCTCTCTGCGTTGGTGTATCTTCCGACATCCTTAGCGCATGGCAAACCGTGTCTACCTTTGCTGGGCGACTTTTACGGACAGCGGCTATGTATTGCACGTCTTGAATAGTGCATCGTTGGATATTATGTTGTCTGGCCATCAGTGTCCAGTGATGGTGCGTAGGTGTTTGCGGTGGCCGGCATCGAGTTTGTCTAGAGCTGCCTTTGGAGCTGCCAAGCTGTTACAGTTATACAGCATCAAGGATACGCAGGTTGCATTGTATAACCGTAGCCTTTTATCCAGGGCATCTTTGATCTACGAATCCATAGCTTCCAGAAGGACTAGAAAGCTATGTTCCCCATGACGCAGCGTGCCGCAATGTCAGCAAAGCAGTGAGCCCAGGATTGTACTTTTCCTCTATGATTCGCAGGGACCAATTGGATCGTCATTTTCTTCAGTTTCATGCTTTGTCGATAGGTATATGTGGGTGAACTCTGTTTTGGATTCAGTCATAAAGATTCTCAATTTTTAGTTTGCTAGCCGAAAATAAACAGAGGCTAAAGAACTGTGATAATAATTCAACAACGATTGCCTGACAAACAGAATCAACATCAAATTCTTGTGAATAGTCACAATCTATTTGAAACATTGATATCTAATGGACGAATCCAGTTTATCAATCAATTAATCAATCAAATGATGTCATAATCAACATCACATGTAGGCTGACATCATAATCAATTACGTCATGAATGACGTGAATTACTTTGTCATAAACGCTTAATAGTCCGTCAAGTTGTACGAATCGTATGCCTTTACTTTATTTAATAAACATTCTGTTCAATATTTTGAAACTAATTTGGCTGGGTGCTGTTGCTGCCGTAGTTTCAAAATATTCAGGAAGATACGTGTAGTTTTCTGGAAATTGAGATTATGGGGCTTCAGGGTTCGATCGATCCCAACATGGGCCAACGATGGGTGGAGTTTAACTAGAGATGGGTGGGGCATCGCTAAAACCTGATTCATCCCTTGTATAAACATTGAAAAGATCTGGAAACACAAATTCTGACAATTGAGGACGTGAATGATGATACACGATAGTTGATAGTCTGGTAAATTATTTTGATAACATCTTGTTAGGACTGGACTGAATTACTGTCAAAAATAGCCCGTTAATAGTCCAGAGGAATTACTGGTATTCACAGAATTAAGTCACCGTGAAATTAGAGATCGTTCTTACGAACTGGGGATGTATTCACGAAGAATAGGAATTCGAAATACAAACGCATCTTAGATAACATTCCATGACGTGAAAGCAGTGTATGATGAATTCGGCACATCGAAAAAGAAATTAACTGAACTTCCCAAATTTTTGCAGAGCAAAATTTCTCACTGCTTCTCGATTAGCCAGTAGGAAAAGGAATGAAAGCGTCGATATGGACACACGCCGCATGATCGACATTAGCCAATGAGCTATGTCGCTTCTATAACACTTATCTATAGAGGGCAAATGTGTTGGGAATGATAACCCTGTGATGGCCTCACCTAGGGGAGGTAATTCCTTTGAATTACTAGATCTTCATGGGGACAAAGTTACTGGGAGTAGCTTACCCTGACGCAGATCAACCATAAAGACGGTAAACAACCGCAGACGTTAGTGTCTTACCGATTTCCCTTCAGCACGCACACATGCGTGTATTGAGATATATTCAATATTTGCGCAACCGTGTTTCCAATCAATGCTGGGCAGAACAGCATTAAGTGATATAAATAACAAAGATTTTAGCGCAACATTATATTGATGATAAAGGCTTATATAATTGAAACATATTTTTATTAACAATGGGAGATTGTATAAGTAGCTGATACATTGCAAATTAGACAGGAATTGATACTGTATATTATACATAATAAATAATCTATGGACATATTTTTATATTTTATATATACATTTTTTTTGTATTTTTAGTTTTTGTATTTTTTTTACATTTTTGAGATTTTTTTTTTTGATTTTTTTTGTTGTATTTTTATAATCAATTGTTTACTGTAACGATGAATGATATCGTTAAAAAAATTTATGAAATTTCATAATATGGATATTGAATAAAATCTAATTCTTACTAATTTTTATAAGAAAATGAGAAAATCTAAATAATCTACATCGTATGAACAATTTAAACCCACACTACACGATGCAAATTCCTCTGACAGAACCCCATTTTCAGTGATATTCTGGCTAACATGTATAGTGGCAAACTGCTTTCCAATTCTCCGACAACCGTGGCCCACAACTGTGCATGGTGTTGAAAGTTCATGCCTGGAGTTAGACAAAGTAACCTAGTTAGGCCAAGTAGCACAGTTAGGCAAAGTAACGCAGTTGGAGAATTGATAATACCTATATATAATGTGTGTTGATTGCTGATGATTTGGTGGTAGATAGATTAACAATCAAAACACAGCATTCAAGCCCAGAGTTTTACATTAATTTGCAGTTGGGTTGGTTCTATTAAAATAATCATTAAAAATGACTTGGCTGCATTTTGAAACAAAGATGAAATTGGTGGTGATATTGTCAATGCAGCACAATTTCAGCTGATGACGAGTTTGCTTAATTGCAACGTAATTGCGTGATCCATATTTTGCCGTGTACGAAGCAAGGGGCATGGACCAAAGCAAGGGGCGTGGTCTAAAGCAAGGGGGGGGGGGGGGGGGTGTGGTCCAAAGTAAACCAGTGACAGCTTCAAATACAATTTTACAACTGCAAGAAAGATTCCGTGTTTGGTGTGAAATTTATTTCAAGGCCTAAAATGATTATACACAATTTACAAACGAAGGAAAAATTGGATTTCAGTTTTCTAAGAGTCATGAAAATGCACAATAATGATATTTTTCATATCAAAACATTAAATTTAAACTGAGGATTTTTTTATAAGTGTTATATTTGTTGTTATTTGCGTCCGTCATTCCTCTTCCCAATTCCAATATTGTTTATGTTTCATATATAAACATGGGCCGTATATACCTTTTCCAGTTGCACAATCTGTGGTAGGCAGAACAGCACTTTACCAAATTGTGATGTGTAAGTCAGAATAAACTTATTTCTAAAATACACATTGACACAGTAAAGAAGTGTATCACCTACATTTGACCAGCAAATGAGCCGACGGAAATAAATGAGAAAATGCTAGCTTATTATTGAACACAAACAACATCGAAACCAGAAAGAAAACTGCATCAATAACTGATAAATCAAACCAAAAATTCTCCAAAATCTGTGCATTTCTGTCACTAGCACACTTCAAACCATGTTTCTTGCTTCGGACGCGTAGCAAAGTCCTTCTCGCGCAGTCACACGTGTGATGCTATTGCTAACTAAAATAACAATAACTCGGTGGTTTGAGCTGCTACACTTCTATTACGCAGATTGTACGGTAGGAAGCAGACATCTATATTTCTGACAAGAGAGTACAATAGTATGACGCACTGCCCTCTAATGGATCCGTGAATGTTAAATAGATCTGACAAACATTGCTGGAATTATTTTAAGGAAACAACTGCTACCCCTTATCACCATAGTGATTGCGCGCGCACAGACAACAGTTGCAGCTCCCAACTGTCATAGAGTTGGAAAATAGCTGACGTTACACACGTTTGCCAGATTACCGCTGACAGTGAAATCCTGTCAGAAAACTTTGCATAGTATTCTGTGGGATTAAATTGTTCATGCATATATTTGTGATATTATCTAAACCAGCCTAAATTCCCATTTTGAACAGTATGGTAAAATGAACATCTATAATTGAATAATTATTGGTTGGCAGGTATCTGCTCGACAAATCGAGCAGGATACCAGCCATATCGCTTGCAACCAAATTTATTTTGTTTGTAGCCGAAGCACATTCCGTCTTCATTCTGTGGCGTCTTTTGTTTCAGTATCATGCCTGAAAAAATACATAAATCAAACAATTGTTGATTATCCTGACGTCACACAAATGTGGTATCTAGAAAGGTAAATAGGAAACATCCTCAATATAAATTATAAAAACAGATTGATTGAATTGCATTGCTTTCATTACACCTTTATTCAAAATAAGCATTACCACAGTGAGCATATATCTAGTGGTGGATACTATGAACCACCTGAAGCACAAACACTAAATACAACAAAGATTACTTATTTTTCTGTAAGGTAGGTATCTGATGTCATTATCAATTCACCTTTCCAGTGTACCCATCTATCAATATGACGTCATATCACGTCATAATCAGCTAAGCGGCGTGTAGGATGATGTCATAATCTTTACATCATAAATTATTCTATTTGGCCAGTCTTTAACTCTTAATAGTCTAACACGATGTACGAATTGTATGTCTTTGCTATTTAATAAACATGCTGTTGAATATTTTGAAACTAAATTTTTTTTGACTGGACGCACTTGCTGCAATAGGCAGCAACGGCGCCCAATCAAATTAGTTCCAAAATATTCAATAGCTTACATATATAGTTTTCTGGAAATTGATAGTCAAAGATCGATTGATCCCAACACGAGCGAAGTGTGGGTGAAGCTTAGTTAGAGATGGGTGGGGCATAGCTATAAATGGAAAGGTCAATTACGTCACCTGGTGCCTGACGTCACAATCAGAATGTCATAGCCCCATCATGAGTGCCTGAATTGTAAGTTTTTGATGAATTTACAATTTAATAAATATTCTGTTGAATATTTTGAAAGTAGTTTGCTTGTGACATGTTGCTATCTCTGTCAGTAACAGACCACAATCAAATTCGTTTCGAAATATTCAACGACCTACCTGTATGGTTGTCGTAACTCTTCTCATGCTGAAGACGGCCAAAACCGGCCTCTGTAGTGGTATTCAAAAATGTCCATTTGCAGGCCAAGAGAAGACTATTTTTGACAATTTACCACTGGGATAACCGAGCCAGTCATTCCAGTGGTAAATCTTCAAAAATAGTCTTCTCTTGGCCTGCATATGGACATTCAATAAGCACACATTTAGCCATTAAAATCTTAAAATGCGATTCTAGGATGTTAGCATTCAGAAATGTTCATTTGCAGGCCAATAGAAGACTATCTTTGACAATTTACCATTGGAATAACTGGCTGGATAATCGAGCCAGTCATTCCAGTGGTAAATCTTCAAAAATAGTTTTCTCTTGGCCTGCATATGGACATTCAATAAGCACACATTTAGCCATTAAAATCTTAAAATGCGATTCTAGGATGTTAGCATTCAGAAATGTTCATTTGCAGGCCAATAGAAGACTATCTTTGACAATTTACCATTGGAATAACTGGCTGGATAATCGAGCCAGTCATTCCAGTGGTAAATCTTCAGAAATAGTCTTCTCTTGGCCTGCATATGGACATTCAATAAGCACACATTTAGCCATTAAAATGTTAAAATGCAATTCTAGGACGTTAGCATGCAGAAATGTTCATTTGCAGGCCAATAGAAGACTATCTTTGACAATTTACCACTGGAATAACTGGATCGATAATCGAGCCAGTCATTCCAGTGGTAAATCTTCAAAAATAGTCTTCTCTTGTCCTGCAAATGGACATTCAATAAGCAAATATTTAGCCATTAAAGGATTAAAATGAGATTCTAGGACTTCAGCATTCAAATGGTTAAGCTTGTCTGCAGCAAGTGTCCGCCTCTGATAACAACAGATGGTTCTTCTTTTGCTGGCATGCATCCACCTGCTATAGATCAGCATGTATTGTAGTTCTATCACCTGACAAATTCATAATACACTCACCGGGTCTGAGAGAGATCTGTGATTTATCAGTCTTCTCATAAGATACTCTGGCTCTGACTTTCAAATGAGACAACTCTGCTGCACTAGAAGCTACAAAATCATCATCAAAATCAGCTGTATCCGCGTGAGCAGCGACTGTCAGGAGAAAATAACATGAACATAGAATTAACAAGTACATTACAGATGTCAGACGGTATACAATACACGCCAATTAAGCAGCTCTATGCAATGTATTGCAAATAAATTAGTTTTTGCACTTTTATTTTACGCATTCCGGGTGACGTGACTCATGATGGCTCATCACAGGGGCATGACTTATCGCCGAGGCATACATCATGACATGGGATAAAACTCATCATAGGAATCTGACTCATCACCAGGACTTGCCTCATCAGTAAGACATTCTCCTTTATATGGACATGGCCAAGATATACATCATCAGTACCAGGACATGACTCATCACGATTTATCACAGCGACATAAGTCACCATGAATCATAACAAAGACATATCTCACCATGCCTCATTGCCAGGACATGACTCACCACCGAGGCATGACTAACCACGACTCATAACTAGGACTTAACTCTCCATGCCTCACCGTGAGGACATGCCTCAACATGGCTCATTACCAGGATATGCCTTGGTAAAAATATTAATGTTGGACAAAGATGACACATTGTTGACTGATTATATAAGTAACGATAACTTTTGCAATGATTACTGTTGACAGTTCATTAGAACTCATACCAGTAGTGTCTATATAGAATGAACCAAGATCACACAATTATAACCAATTGATCATTAAAATTGACCTAACATTGTGTTATCAAAAACAGGCATTCAAGCTGATCCAGTGTTCATGGTGGAGGTTTATGCCTTGGTCAAACATACTGCGCTCCTTTTGGAAAGAATGCTACTCATTAGCTGGGTCATTAATTGACTTTCCAGTTTTAGCTATGCCCCGCCCATCTCTGTCTAAGCTCCACCCACACCATGCTCGTGTTGGGATCGATCGATCTCTAAACTCCCTATCAATTTCCAGAAAAATATATATGCATATGTCGTTTCTGTTCAGTAAGGTTTAAATGATCAAATAATTGAACTGAAATACATTGCTGTATTAGTAAAGTTCATCATTGACTCAGCTAGCCAAATGCTCAAAACAACTTAACTGGATGTCTTTAATTCATCTTTTTAGAATAACTAAAGATAAAATTCCATAAGGACCTAAGATTCACCTGCATGAAGATTGTACAGTGTTGTTTGATCTAAATCAACATAGGATATTGAATTATTGATGATGGAATCTTTGTGTGAGTGATTAAAAAATATGATTCATAAACGTTACTTATTTTCAATATTGAGTAAGATAACAAGAGGATGAGAGCAATGGGCAAACTATGGTGGTATACCTCATTGTAAAACATAAGAAAGTTTAGATCGTAAGAAAATGGACCTTTCCAGCTTATCCATCCAGCATATGACATCATAATCAACTACGTGACGTGCAGGATGACGTCTTAAATTATTATGCCACGAAAGACTCCAATTAGTCAGTCTTAAACGCTTAATAGTCTGACAAGTTGTATATTGTATGAATTGTATGTCTTTACTATTTTAATAAACATGCTCTTGAATATTTTGAAATTACTAGCTTAGCTAGGGAATGGAGGGCATAGCTAAAACTGGTAAGGTCCATTGCAGCACTCAGCTGTGCTGTATGCATATAAATGTTTAGAAAACAACTGCATCTTAAAGTATGTATCTTTGTATCGTACCAGAAATGAGTGTATTCTTGAGTGGCTTATCATCACCATGACCATCGATGCTGTCATTGGCAGAACTATAGTCACGTGTTGAACTGGTAGTCTGAGTAATAGCATTGATGTCTTCCTCTTTAGAAGGTGCATTCTGCAATTTCTCAGCCTCTCCACTCTCGCCAGAAGCATTCCTGAAAAGAAGCAGTAAACACTAAACATCAAAACAAGTTTCGCGATGTAGAAAATACTCGCGATGGAATACATAACCTAACCAAGAAATTTCCAATAGAATATATAAAATTAGATATCTCTAATTATGGGCTATGATCTGCAATAGAAACTTATTATTATTATTATTATTATTATTATTATTATTATTATTATTATTATTAATGAATTATTATTATTATTATTATTATTATTATTATTATTATGATTATTATTATTTGGCAGACAAATTGTGCCTAAAAGCAGATTCACACACTCTTTAAATGGTGTGAATTAGTTTACTTACTTTCGCTCAATCGTCAATGCTTTTGAATTTTTGACTGATTTAGTCCAGTGCCATTTAAATTTTGCGCATCTCTCAACTTTGATATCGACCTCCGGATCTGTATTGTCCTCACTGTTAACATTAGACTCCTGGTGGATGTGCGTCACCTTGCTAATATCATTGTCTGTGTTGATTGTGCACTCTTTAGAAGGTGCATCCTGCAGTTTCTCAGCCAGCACTGTACTCTCGCCAGAAGCATTCCTAAATACAAACAGTGAACACATGCTTAACCGTGCATATTCACACCAATAGTGTTGCAAACTAAAATTGTGTGCCTAGATGTAATGAAACGAAATAAATCTTAACATATGATGATTTCCCTATGCATAAATAAATATAATTTTTAAGCTGTGAAATTGAATTAGAGATAATTGCTCCTAATTGAACTTCACAAGTAAAACAGATTATATTACTTTAAATGGAATGAAACCATCATAGTGTTAAGATTTATTTCATTTCATTACATTTAGGTACACAATTTAAGCTTCTAAAAGTAACCCAATCTGAACAATTTTATTTACAAACATTTGGGTGTGAATATGCACCTTTAAGTTCAAACACCTTTTTATTATGTAGAGAATACTTAAAGTGCCAGTGTCATGATATATATATATATATATATATATATATATATATATATATATATATATATATATATATATATATATATATATATAACTGTTTAGCAAAACAAAAATGAAAACATATTTACCAAATATAATATTAACCCTCTTGTGCCACGTCCCAAAGCACTCAAAAGACGGCTTTTATCAATTAAGCCTTTACTTTGTCAAGAGTTTTCAAGCAAATTGAAATTTGTGTTCAGTGAATGACCATTTGCTGGCCAAGAGAAGTTGGGTTTTTTTGTAAGTTTATAACTGGAATATAGGAAATTCGTTTTTACGGTGTTTCTTTGGAAATCTAAATCTTTATTTAATCAGTGTCGATTTGCAGGCCAAGCGGACTATTTTTGAAAATTTATTATTGGAATGACTGGCTCGGTAACCGAGCCAGTCATTCGTTGTAAATGTTCAAAAATGTTCTTCTCTTAGACTGTTAATAGACAGTTCTCAAAACAACTGCAGAGGAAGTATTTGCCGGTTTCACCATTATAAACCACATGTTAACACAAGAGGAGATAACCCTTTAACACTCATATCAGCCGAAAACGCCTTCTATAGTGGTCTTGAGAAATAGCCATTTGCAGACCAAGAGAAGACTATTTTTTTAAATTCACAATTGGAATGCCTGGATCGATAAACGAGCCAGTCATTCCAGTGGCAAATTTTCAAAAACAGTCTTCTCTTTGTCTGAAAATGCACATTTTCTTTGAGAAGATTGAAATTCTTTTCAATAAATTCGAGTGTTAAAGGGTTAAATGTGCATTTTGACACCAGAATGCTCTAAAATATAATTGTTAAAATTATATGAATGGACAAAATGAAACGAAAATAAATCTTAGCATATGATATTTTCATTCCATATAAATTAATATAATTTTTTAAGTTGTGAAATTGAATTAGAGATACATATACCTAATTCAAGTTCACAACTAAAAAAATTATATTAATTTATACGTAGGGGAATAATCATATGTTAAGATTTATTTCGTTTTACGACATCTAGGCACATGATTTCGCTAAAACTCTACAATTTTAGCAATTTTATTTTCCGGAATTTGGTGTGAATATGCACCATTATGAATTTCAAAAAGAATATATAAAATTACATATCTCCAATTCACCTTTCCAGAATATGTACCCATCATATGACGTCATAATCATCTACGCGGTGTGTACAATGACATCATAATGGGTGACGTCTTGAATGATGTAGATAAGTACGTCACGAACGCATATTTGAAGACGGTCTATGCCTTGTTGTACAAATTGTTTGCTTTTACTATTTAATAAATATTCTGTTGAATATTTTGAAACTAATTTGACTGGGCGGTGTTGCTGCCTATGGCAGCAACAGCACCCAGTCTAATTAGTTACAAAATATTCAACAGCTTCCCTGTATAGTTTCCAGGAAATTGATAGCTAGGGCATTCGGGGATCGATCAATTCAAACACGGCGAGGTGTGGGTGGAGCTTAGCTAGTGATGGGTGGGGCATAGCTAAAAATGGAAAGGTCAATTATGGGTCATGATCCGGAATAAAAAGCTGCATCCTGATAATACAAATATTATTATAGATATATATAGAGAGATGGTACATTTATATAGTGCCTCTTCACACAAATGCATGCTCTAAGTGCATTTACCTCATTCATATATCATTATTATTATTTTTATTTTTTGTGTATGTGTCTAAAATCTGATTCACGCGTTATATAAATGTAGTGAAATAGTTTCCTTACTTTCGCTCAATCGCTGATGTTTTCGAATATTTGACTGATTTAATCCATCGCCATTTAAATATTGAGCCTTTATCAAATTTGAATATTTTGTTGATTTTGCACACTGTGCTGAAATCGACATCTTGATCAGCGTTGGCCTCACTGTGACCATTATAATCGTGGACGATCTCGTTGGCCTCACTGTGACCATTATAATCGTGGACGATCTCGGTCTGTTTACCGATATTACTGTCTGCATCATTTGTGAACTCTTTAGAAGGTGCATCCTGACATTTCTCAGCCACCACTGTACTCTTGCCAGCAGCATTCCTAAATATAAACAGTCAACACACGTTAAGTTCAAAAAAACTTTTCATATATAGAGAATACTCAGTGTCTGTGACATAATACATATAACTTGATATTAAACTAGAAATTTCTATTAGCATATATAAAATGACAGATCTCCAATTTTTGGTCATGATCCAGATAAAAAATGTGTATCCAGATTATTATTATTATTATTATTATTATTATTATTTTTATTATTATTATTATTATTATTATTATTATTTGGCAGATGATAGCCTATTTTTGTCTAAAAGCAGATTCACACACTACTTAAATGTTGTTAATTAGTTTCCTTACTTTCGCACAATATCTGATGCTTTCCAGTGTTTGATGGATTTAATACAGCACCATTTAAATTTTGAGTATTTCTTGAATTCGATATCAACCTCCTGATCAGTGTTGACCTCACTATCACCGTTAGACTCCTGGTGGATGTCCGTCACTTTGCTGATATCAGTGTTATTTGTGCACTCTTTAGAAGGTGCATCCTCCAGTTTCTCAACTGTCTCTGTACTCTCGCCAGCAACATTCCTAAATACAAACAGTAAACACATGCTTAAAGCTCTCGTGTTCCATTAAATATAGACACTTTTGCATGGGATATGACATGCCTGGTCAATTTACCATTTGCTACCCGGCGTGCAATGCTACCCAGCATGCAATACCCTGACTCCATAATCGTTGTAACTATTGGACGCCATATTCGTTTAGTCTATTGTCTGCACAAGCCAGGATTTTTTAAACAAAACCAACGTGTTTGCACGTGCAAATAGTCATTTGTCCTCCAGCTTTGGAAGCGTAATCATGCACGTATGGTGTATTCATGGCAGTACAGTCGACAGTCTGTATTTCAATACTTCAGAGAAAGCTTTAAAATGTCCAGGAGAAAATAGAAGGCTTTTACACACATTGACAGTAATTTGCGTGAAAGTTGTTGCTATCAATGACAGCACCAACATTCATTCACATTGTTGTCAAAATAATTAGTATGTAATACAACTACCTGCTATGTATTTGATAAAAGATTTTATTGAAGTGTTGCTGCAACAGCTTTCAGTCTATGTATTCTAAAATAATCATCATAAATTTCAGTCAACACTTTCTACGGATTTTAAGCGCAATTTGACTAAGTTGTTGGTGACTAAGACATCAACAACGTTATCATATTGTTGTCCATAGAATCACACGGTGCTCAGTATTACTATCTGAGTAGTGAGTAGCCTATATGACCAAAATATGCTTTGCCTGCACGAAGGAAATATTTTGCCTAGCTACCGTTCGACCAATGCATTTCAAACAAATGTACAAATCTGTCAACGAAACATGCACGCCGTTCGCTAAGCATTCATTCTTGGTGAGAAAGCATATATAGGCCTACGCTCACTTGACCTAAATAGTAATATATTGATTGCACGGGTGTGGATAATAATTCGACAATGGTGTTCATGCCTTAGAAACCAACAACTTACAGTCAAATTGCTATTCAAATCCGCAGCGACTCGACTAAAAATTATTATGATTATTTTAGAATATAGCAACTGAAAGCTGTTGTAGTAACAATTTTCATTGAAATTAATAACACATCTCTACTAGGTAGTAATCGCATTACCTAATAATTATTTTGACAATAATTTTACCGAATGTTGTTGCTGTCATTTATAGCAATAACTTTCATGCAAATTATTGTCAAAATATATGTTTTCTCTAATTTTCTTCTGAAAATTGACACATTTCCGCTGAACGGTATTGAAATGCAGGCCATCGAAAGTACTGCCATGAATAGTACGCTGTACGTGCATGCTTACGCTTCCAGAGCTGGAGGAGAAATGCCTATTTGCATGTACAGGCAGGTTGGTTTTGTTTGAGAAATTCTGGCCTATACAGACAATAGACTAAACGAATATGGTGTCAAATAGTTACAATGATTATGGAGTCGGGGCATTGCATACTGGGTAGCATTGCACGCTTGGTAGCATGGCATGCTGGGTAATTGAACAGGCATCTCATATCTCGTGCAAAAGGGTCTATATTTAATGGAACACGAGAGCTTTAGGTTCAAAACAAGTTTTGATATCAGGCATGGTACATATAATTAAATATTATACTAGAGATTTCTACTAGAATATATAAAATTACAGACCTCTAATTTGGGTCGTGGTCTGGATTAAAAATATGTGGCCAGATTATTTATTTTTTTCCCTTCTTTTTTTGCAGACTATATACCAATTTAGTCTAAAAGCAGATTCACACACTACTTAAATATTGTGATTTAGTTGTCTTACTTTCGCTCATTCTCTGATGCTTGCGAATGTCTGATGGATTTAATCACATGCCATTTAAATGGCGAGACTTTCTCAACTTTGATATCAACATCTTGATCATCATTGGCCTCACTGCTAACATTAGACTCCTGATCTGTATTGTCCTCACTGCTAACATTAGACTCCTGGTTGATCTCGGTCTCTTTGCTGATATCAGTGTCTGTGTTGATTGTGCACTCTTTAGAAGCTGCATCCTGTAGTTTCTCAGCCACCATTGTACTCTCGCCAGAAGCATTCCTAAATACAAACAATAAACACATGCTAAGTGCGAAACAACATTTGTTATGTAGAGAATATTTAGTGTCTGTGACACTAAATTAATATTAAACTAAAAATTTCCAATAGAATATATAAAATTACATATCTTCAATTATGGGCCATGATCCGGGAATAAAAACAGGCATCCAGAAAATAATAATAATAATAATAATAATAATAATAATAATAATAATAGTAAGCAGATTCACATACTAATTAAATATTGTGAATTAGTTTCCTTACTTTCGGTCAATTTCTGATGCGCTCGACGAATGTTTGACGGATTTAATCCTGCACCATTTATATTTAGAGCCTTTATCAACTTTGACTATTTTGTTGACTCCACACTGTGTGCTGAAATAGATCTTCTGATCTGCATTAGTTTCAGTGTCACTATTAGACTCCTGCTGAATGTCCGTCACTTTGCTGATATCATTGTCTGTGTTATTTGTGCACTCTTTAGAAGCTGCATCCTCGAGTTTCTCAACCGTCTCTGTACTCTCGCCAGCAGCATTCCTAAATACAAACAGTAAACACATGCTTAAGTTCAAAACAAGGTTTGATATCAGGTATGGTACATATAATTAAATATTAAACTAGAGATTTCTACTAGAATATATAAAATTACAGATCTCCAATTTGGGTCGTGATCTGGATTAAATATGTGGCCAGATTATTATTATTATTTTTATTATTATTAATATTATTATCATTTTTTTTTGCAGACTATTGACTAATTTTGTCTAAAAGCAGATTCACACACTACTTAAATATTGTGAATTAGTTGCCTTACTTTTGCTCATTCTCTGATTCTTGCGAATGTTTGATGGATTTAATCACACGCCATCTACATGGTGAGACTTGCACAACTTTGATATCAACATCTTGATCATCATTGGCCTCACTGCTAACATCAGACTCCTGATCTGTATTGTCCTCACTACTAACATTAGACTCCTGGTTGATCTCGGTCTCTTTGCTAATATCATTGTCTGTGTTGATTGTGCACTCTTTAGAAGCTGCATCCTGCAGTTTCTCAGCCACCATTGTACTCTCGCCAAAAGCGTTGCTAAATACAAATAGTAAACACATGCTAAAGTTCACATGCTAAGTGCAAAACACATTTGTTATGTAGAGAATATTTAGTGTCTGTGACACTAAATTAATATTAAACTAGAAATTTCCAATAGAATATATAAAATTATATATCTTCAATTATGGGCCATGATTCAGAATAAAAACAGGCATCCAGAAAATAATAATAATAATAATAATAATAATAATAATAATAATAATAATAATAATAGTAATGATAATAATAATGCCTTACTTTCGCGCATTCTCTGATTCTTGCGAATGTTTGATGGATTTAATCACACGCCATCTATATGGTGAGAATTGCACAACATTGATATCAACATCTTGATCATCATTGGCCTCACTGCTAACATTAGACTCCTGATCTGTATTGTCCTCACTGCTAACATTAGACTCCTGGTTGATCTCGGTCTCTTTGCTAATATCATTGTCTGTGTTGATTGTGCACTCTTTAGAAGCTGCATCCTGCAGTTTCTCAGCCACCATTGTACTCTCGCCAAAAGCGTTGCTAAATACAAACAGTAAACACATGCTAAAGTTCACATGCTAAGTGCAAAACAACATTTGTTATGTAGAGAATATTTAGTGTTTGTGACACTAAATTAATATTAAACTAGAAATTTCCAATAGAATATATAAAATTATATATCTTAAATTATGGGCCATGATTCAGAATAAAAACAGGCATCCAGAAAATAATAATAATAATAATAATAATAATAATAATAAAAATAATAAGCCTTACTTTCGCTCATTCTCTGATGCTTGCGAATGTTTGATGGATTTAATCACACGCCATCTATATGGTGAGAATTGCACAACTTTGATATCAACATCTTGATCATCATTGGCCTCACTGCTAACATCAGACTCCTGATCTGTTTAGTCCTCACTGCTAACATTAGACTCCTGGTCGATCTCGGTCTCTTTGCTGATATCATTGTCTGTGTTGTTTGTGCACTCTTTAGAAGCTGCATCCTGCAGTTTGTCAGCTAGCACTGTACTCTCACCAACAACATTTCTAAATACAAACAGTAAAAACAGGTTTAAGCTCAAAACCACTTTTGTTGTATAGAGAATACTCAGTGTCTATGATACATATAGTTTAATTTTAAACTAGAAATTTCTACTAGAATATATAAAATTATTATTATTTGGCAGACGATAGACTAACTTGTATAAAAGCAACTTGACAAACTACTTAAATGTTATGAATTAGTTACCTTACCTTTGCTTGATCGCTGATGCTTTTGAATCTTTGACTGATTTTATCCAGCACGATTTAAATTTTACGCCTCTGGCAACTTTGGCTACTTTCTTGACTTCACACTCTATGCTGATATCGACCCCCCTGTGCAGCGTCTCCATCGATGTCAACATTATAATCCTGCTTGATCTCAGTGTCTTTGCCAATATTATTGTCCTTGTTATATGTGCACTTCTCAACAACTTTGGGCTCTTTGTCATCACTATAAACGTCATCAGCTTTGTGCTGATCTGTGCTGGTGGTTTGACTTACATCAGGATTTAAGGATGTGATGACCTTAAACATCTATTACATATCATACAGTCCAAATATTAATTAAACGCTAATTGGAAGTGAAATGGTGATAATAAAATATGACTTGATTTTAGACTGTAGGAAATAATTAATATTCGTAATATCTATTCATTTATTAACTGTCTGCCTGCTGAATTCTCGCAGACTACATTTTCCATGGGCTTCACCTCTGGATATGCAGAAGATTTGAAAACAATTTGACTGAAAAAGCCAAATTATTTTCAAAATTGTCAGCAGACCAGAGTTATTGCCCCTTGAAATTGTCTGGTGGCTTGCAGCAATCAGTTAATTTCATTATCAAATAAAAAAATAACACTATCAAAATTTTTAACCCCTCTTATATGGACAAACCTCTTTAAATATTGTGCATATTCACACCAAAATTCTTGAAAATAAATTGTTAAAATATGTGCCTAGATGTAATAAAGTGAAATAAATCCTAACATATGATGATTTTATTCCATATAAATAAATATCATTCTTTAAGTTGTTAAATTGAATTAGAGACATGTTTCTAATTCAAATTCATGACTTAAAAATTTATAACAATTTATAATGGAATTAAATTATCATATGTTAAGATTTGTTTCGTTTTATTACATCTAGGGACATATTTTAGGCCTCTAAAATAATACAATTATAACAATCTTATTTTCAAGCATTTTGGTGTGAATATGCACCTTTAATGATTACATCAACTCACGCATCATACAGTCATACCCATGATGATGCAGGTTACTGGAGTGGTACAGTGTCTGTGCAAGTTGTATGCAAATTTAATTTGAATCAATATATCAATAAATAAAATAGGATCTTAATATTACGATACACGTATATGATTATTATTATTATTATTATTATTATTATTATTATTATTATTATTATTATTATTATTAAATCTAACCTCCATCTGAGTATCTTTATCTTTGGAAATTGCAATAAAAGTATTAAACCATTTGTTGGATTGGCCCTCCAGATTTATGGCGTTGACTTTCTTTTGCAGCGACTCTATAACTGTCCTCTGTTGTTGTGGAGTCCTGGTTTGAACAGATAATAGCTTTTTAGAGTAATTCGATGTATTCCACTGATTTCCGTTTTTAATGGCAAATATTTTACACTTGTGTAACTAAAATATGAATCAAATGCATGCAGTATTACTAAACTCAATTAACTTGATGGCCAGTGTCAAATTCAACACACTCTTTTGAGATATTAATATCAAATCATCAGTGGTGTATTGAACACTAGTTTGTGAGATAGAACCCATTTTATTGTGAACACAAGAACGTGAACTGGTATATCTCATTCACTGCCAATACAAATGTCCAAAGATGGACATCAAGATTATTTTCAAATGAATTCTTATTTAGTTCCAAAACATGTAGCATTAGATTTTAGCGAGCCAAAGTAAAAAACAAAACCCCATGAACTTGTGATCATAAGCGTGATATCCTATTTGGGCCCAGTACACATTTGTAACAAATCTTAATTTGATTCCAATCCTTTTTTACCACTAAGTCAAACCTGGTTTGAATAAGCATTTAATTAATTTTAATAAGCTTTTGGAATTTTAATCAAAGATACCATACAGGTAATTGTGGTCTAACATACTAAGTATTTAACAGTAGCATCTTAACTGGGCCCAAAATTTGAGATCTTTTCCAGCTTAATAGAACTGTAATATAAAATCTTTATCCAAGTCCAATAAAGATGTCTCTGGGTCAGACTCAATAAAGCCGTAATACATTTTTGGCTGGAAGGTATGCCAATGACAAAAACTTTTGAACATAAAATTATACCTGGACCCAATAAACAAAAATGTTAATCAGATTGAATCCATCTTTAGCATAACCTATTAAGTAGTCACAATAAACAGTAGAGAAATATCAGAAAATAGTCACATGTTTGTCTAAAATGTATGCAGAGTTTGTGTCAAGTCACTCATCTATAGTTGCCAGAGCCAAACAACACAGTACAAATGGTGTAGGTCTATTGAAATTACATAAATGCAAGAAGATAAATACTGACCTAAAGCAAATACGTTTATCAATTCAACATATGTTGCTTAAGAATAGAATTAAGTCAATGGTAATATGGCAGCTATTTTCATAATCGTTTCAAGAAAGAATCACATTTAACCCTTAATATCAGTATGTATTCTGTCCACAGCACATATGTTGATTTAATGCTCAGTAGCTCTGAGGGGGGTACATTTATCAGACAAGTAATTCACCTTTCCAGACTATCCATCCATCATCTGACCTCATATGACGTCATAATCAGCTCAGCACGTGTATGATGACGTGACAATCATTGTCACAAAGTGTTCCATATAGACTGTCATCAAATCTCAAATAGTCCGACACATTGTACGAATTGTATGTATTTGTAATTCTTTTTTATTTAATAAACATGCTGTTAAATATTTTGAAACTAATTTGAGTGGGTGCTGTTGCTGCCTTGCTGACCCAGTAAAATTACAAGCGAGGTGTGGGTGGAGCTTAGCTAGAGATGGGCGGGGCATAGCTAAAACCAGAAAGGTCTATTGCATGTCAATAACCTGAATATAAAAGGCCTTCTTCTAAAGGCTCCTGATTCTAAGAATTTAGTATAATCACTGATACTACATCGTACTGGGCTAGTCCTGGATCAATACTGTGTCAATGTGGCCCAGGACTGACCCAGTACACTGCCTTATCAGGATAGCTTTATGAACAAATAAACTGAATATTCTACTCACCCATTTTTAAATATCTCAGCGTAGTTCTTCACAGTTACATTCAAGATATCCTTCACGTGTTTACTGCGTATGTCTTCAATCTTATCCATCTGATCCTCGAGCTTTTGCATTCGGCGAAACAACTTACTGTCAGCACTTTCCTTGTGCCTTATATATCTATTCAATTTCGTATGCATTGAATTAGCCTCTGACTTAGACTTTTCCAGCTCTTTTCTGACCCAGCGGATCGGATCAGGATGATCATTATGCATTTGAACCATCTTATTGAGTTGTTGGTTATTCTGATGAATACGATTGAGAGCTCGCTTGTAGGACTAAAAAAAACATAAAGGTCAAATTTCCAATAAAGATATAATATTATACATCAATATTTATACACCATCTGTCTTTCATCCATCCATGGCTAGAAATTAACCACTGATCCTGTGATCCGTAGGCCTTTTTGCATATTGATTAGTAACGGATCACTACTCTAGGACAGTAACTGATCCGGCTGGATCACATTGTTTCAGCAGTAGTATTTCTATGAGACAATTCACACAGGATTTAATGCTTTATCCATCAACCAGCTGGTGTAATCGGTTGTGTTTTAACAATTTAGTGAACAAGTAGAGCAAAATGGCATATACAGTGGTCTTGAGCAATGTCCATTTGCAGGTCAAGAGAATACCATTTTTGACAATGTACCATTGGCATGACTGGCTCGATAAACGAGCTAGTCATTCCAATGGTACATTAAAAAAACCAGTATTCTCTTGGCATGCAAATGAAGATTAACTAAGCAAACATTTTGACATCTTCACGATTAAATAATTAATTAACCAATTATCCTAATAATATGTAAATTGTGCATTTTTCAGAACATTTGATTACTATAGTTATGTGAGTACGGATCAGTACAAAATTCCAGGGATCTGTGAATTTACTTGTGCACTGATCCGTATGGATCCCTATTAATAAAAGTTAATTTCTAGCCCTGTCCATCCATCTGGCTGTTCGTCTGCAGGGCCACACTTATGACTCAGGGGGCCAACATAATGATCAGGAGACAGATAGTGGCCCATTTCAACTATAATGTCACTGGGCACCCTTAAGGTCAGAAGGTTGTGCGATTTGGCTACATCATTCTTATGGGTGTGGCATCTATGCGTGTAACTTGAAGTTACACAGGGCCCTAAACATTAGGAAAACTAAATTCTTTGAGTAACTTTTGTGTGTACTCTGAAAATGTGGGAGTCCTGTACAAATGCACTTGTTGAACGTGTTTGAGTTTTGGCCCTGTCTGTCTTAACACTGAAAAAAAGCATTGGTTCAGGAAATTAATTAAGTTTTTTACCTAAATTTGTCCTATCGAGACCAAGTCTGGATGTAAGTAGTGGTCTCACCTAGCATTTGTTTGGCGTAATGAGTACTAAACTTCAACAGGTGAAGGTTGGAACAGGTGAAGGCTGGGATCGATCTTACATGATTTTAGCATGTGAATGAGTGTTTTAAGAGACTATACTATACTAAAATCAAACCTTGGTCCTGGTTCTAAACGAAATACGACACAGCCTGGAAATTTTCATTAGAATTTTAAAAAATTAGGTCGAGTCTCTGCAATCGATGATTGCACTAGTTAGTTTTTTAATGTTCTAACTGATCTTTAGAGCAATATTGATATCTTAGAGAAAGTAATATTTCTACTTTCTATTTGTAATTAAGTGCGCTACAATTAACATGTTTGCTGCCGATACAAAAATCTACAAAGAAATTAAATCATCAATTGATGCAATAGAACTACAAGATGACTTAAATAGCGTAACGAAATGGTCTTCTATCTGGCAAATCAAATTCAATGCTGACAAATGCTGTGCTATGCATCTAGGTACAGCTAATATTTATTAAACATTCATACTTCATGAACTCTCTTGATACAAATATTAAGCTGGTAGAAACAACTGTCATAAAGGATTTAGGTCTGAATGTAGAGAACCAACTAAAATTTAGCATCCATTGTCAAATCCAAGTATCAAAAGCTAATAAGATTTTGGGACTGATAAGAAGGTCTCTCACCCATTTAGACTCTTCAACTCTAGTAAGGCTGTACACTTCGCTAGTTAGACCTATACTTGAATACGGGAACGGTCCATGGACTCACATGTTAAAAAAAGACAGTCTAACACTAGAAAATGTGCAGCGAAGAACAACTAAAATGATACCCTCAATAGGAAATTATACTTATTTAGACCGGTTAAAATATCTGAATCTACCTTCTCTCTACTACCGTCGATCACGTGGGGATATGATTCAAACTTACAAATACATTCATGGCCTTTATCGTGTTCAGTGCCCATTCTTGGAGATAGACAAACAAAGCATCACTCGGGGACATAATTTTAAACTCACTAAGAGCCGAATTAACAAACTAATTAGGCATAACTTTTTGCAAACCGAATTACGAATAGTTGGAATAGATTACCAAATGAAGTAGTTAGTGCCATAAGCCTAAATATCTTCAAAAATAAACTAGATTCATTTTGCTCAGATTTTTTGTATTCGCTAGAGCCAGTACACAATCGTTATCTTTCATTTACCTCGAAACAAATTAACTAAGCAATAAGCATAATGTAGCCGCCATCTATCTACAGGCATTTTGCCTATAAGGGTAGTATATGATAAGTATACGTATACTTACATTGTACATGACATAGAGATTAGCAGCATACTTCTGTTTTCTTTCTATTACATCATTCAATTTCCTCGCCAGGATGTTCAGCCAATGTGAAGATTTCTCTGTGAAAAAAATGAAAAGAATAATACATAGAGATGTACCCTATGACTTATTGTCCTATATACCCGACCTGTCCTTATTGCTTGTGGCCATGATAGTGTTAATATTACCTACAACATATATTAACACTTGGCCTGGATCTTCTTGTGAGAGTGCTGGCATTGCTATCGTCGCTTACACTTATGCTATGGCTGTCTCGCCAATGAGAAAGTTGAGTCCCGTCATAAGCGACTCGATACCTTTGTATACATATGTTCCTATGGCAATATTGTCATCTCAGTAATTCATGAAACACTGAAAGAATCATCAGGTGATTGGCATGTTCAGAAATACTGCGAATTCCGTTTTATAAAACTGTTTGAGTGCACCAAATCAGTTATGAATTCACTGAGATATCAATTAATAAAGAAATCAACATCTTTGTATATCATCCTCTGCATCTTTACCTTTTACCTGCATCCATACATTTTTCACACACAATCTGATTTGCCTCGGCTTACCTGCTAGCCTGAGTCTGATTGGTCGAGAATAATGGAGGCAACGTCTGGACCGGTATATAAGGCATTGCGAATTCGTCATTCATCAGTTTAGGAGGTGTCGCCTTGGGGTAGTGGCTAGCACTCAGGACTACTTAACCAGGAGAACCAGATTCACGCCTGAGCATTGTGTTGCGTGTGGTCATAATCATAATCGTAGAGTCCTATTGTATTCAGAAGCACCTCATGTCATGAGTACACTATGTTTTTACACACTTATCGACTTGTATGCTTTACATAAGTCAATGCCATTTGCTATCTATATGAATGGTCATCTTATTGCATTTGTCAGATTGCTGTATATATGCTTCCGCACATTCACTTCATCAACTGCTTTAGAGTTTTGGTTTTCATATTGTGAATTAATTGGAGGTACTGTCGGATTCTATGAGTTATGCCAGTTATACAAGTATATGTTTTCGCTGACTTGTATTGGTTGAGGATGAAGGATGCAAGGTCGTCATTGTTTCTGAAGATTGTATGCAGTACTTGTTTGCAATCATGACAACTTGTTGTTTGAAGTAATAATACGGATTCTTCTCAAGTCTGTCGTAGCCAATTGCATGTGGTCAGAAAGTGGATTTAGGTTCTTCTCTACAGAGCAGGCATTGAGGATTAATAGCATCCTGATTGAAGAAGGCTCTATCCGTTTGTAGAATATATTTTTAGTTAACTAACTTAAGGAGTATGGGCCACATCAATGGCAACTGTAGTGGAAGAGGTAAGTACTGGATGAGCGTTGCCAATTTTAAAATCTTTCTGGTGTAGGAATCTAAGTGAAAGATATAATTTTGTCCTCTGTCCGATAAGATTATATGCCTCCTTTAATTGTTTTTCTCCACATCTATTTGATTGGAGGGGTATCAAGCTGGAAATAGATAGTGGGTGGTCTGTACTGTGCTAAAATATTTCTCACATTGCTGAAGGTGCATGCGCCACTATGCCCCTTCGTGATGGTTTGCCAAACACACATATCAAAGAAGACAGGTAGATGAAGAGTATTGTATGTAATCCAGTTTTACTCCCATTCTTGGATGGTCTTGTTTGAGTGAGCACATCATTAATGAAAACCTTACAGAGGTTCTGAAAGTATTCCTACCCGACGAACACCTTGCTGTATCTCAAATGGTTTTGGTAAATGATTCATCCAACCTACCATGAAATAGTTCTCCTCTTTGTATATTAGCGACAAGTTGCCAGAGTGAGTCTGTAATCCCTAACTCATAGAGTTCCATGAATAGATTATCATGATGTGCTGTATCAAAAGTTGCTTTTGCATCAAGTAGTGCTGCATAGCCATGTGATTTGTCAGTTCCTAGAGCTAAGGCAATCTCTTGAAGCAGTAAGGCGCTATACTTGGATCTCAAATGAATCCAAATTGTAACTTCTGTTGTGATTTAGCAATATCTCACGTAATTGGAAACACGGCCAAAATCTTTCGCTCCTTGCCTATTTCCACTCAGGAGTATAAATGGGTACAGGTCTAAAAAGTTAATATACGCCAACCAAACCAATAACTTCTCATTCCGCAGTGAAGAATGGGCAATGTGAGGCACATGGAGCAGGACTGCAAAAAGTTGGCTACCACTTGCGAGACATAATTACGCCTGGTACTGTTTGTTTTATAAGAATCCATGCCACCACCTTCTGGGCAGGTGATGGCCTAATTTTGCAGCAGAAGTTAACCATTATTTTGTACACTCATCTGGGATGGGCAACAATGAATTAACTGTAAGAGCACTAGCATAAACAGAATGCTCTACGTGCCACGTCTTATGGTTCTGCAACTAACCACATTTTCCTCATTGTTCCTCTACCTCACCACCATCAGCAAGCTTCCAAGCTGCTTCGAATGGCTCCATGGGGAATGGGAACTTTCTGTTTTGCGACTTCTCCAGAGTTAAGGAATCTGTAATGCCAACGAGTTGACCAGGAGTGTTGCACCAGGTGGGACCCACTTCGGCAATGGTCGGAGTCGTGAACTTACTACAATTGTTATAATACATGAACACGCAACCTATCACTCTCCCAGAGAAATAAAGTAAGGGCCCCCCCCCCCTCTCCCACCCCTCACTTATATGGCATCCAACAATAACACCCTCAACAACAGCTCATTAGGCAGCAACATGCAATAATACACCCCTGGTGTAGCGCGGATCGACCGGTCAGGTACGAACCATCCCAGCTCGTCTGGGTACAGAACGGCTGGACTGGGTACATTCCAAGCACGCCACGCCCTGGGTAGGATAGTATGCATGTAAAAACCCACGTAAGAGAGGGTCTTAAAACGACAGTCTGAGAGATCGCCTAGCACACATGCACGGGCATCAGAGCTTCCCAGACAGTGCACGTCAGCATTGGGAGCGAATGCATCTTAATTTGTACATAGTTGGTACACGTAATTCCTTTAAATTACATGTTCCTCGACGTTGTTGGTACCTATCATTACCAGAATGAAGCGAGGATTCCAAACCTTTTACTATTTTAAGATTGGACCAGAAATGACCGAGTTATGACCGTATGACACTGTCAAATTATCCTCAAAATAGTTCTATAATGCCATAAGCACATCTGTGGTACTCCTCAACTTTATTATTGTATATTTGTATTAATGTATTTATGCATTTTTATAGTTTATACTTTTTTACTGTATATATTATCTTTATTTTGTGCTGATGACATTATATTTTGACTGTACTGTGATAGTTAGTTATATGGCAGTAGCCATCCTAGTTGCTAGTTTTGCTTATTTCATATAAAATACTAGGACCGCAGTTCACTAGGCTACACTATATAGGAACAATAAACACACCACCTCCCCGCCCCCCGCCCCCCGAGCATCACTTTTTCACCGAGTCCCCAGTTCGCTAAGGCAAACACGCCCGCATTCAAGATTGTGGAAGCCATGCTATAGACTACAGTTTAAAGCTACTATATAGCTGCCCAGCGACGGATATGTATGAACCAGATCCAGTCGAGGATATAGATGATGAGGACTATGAGGAGAACTATGACAAGGATGATTATGATGCAGACGAGTACGATGTAGCGGATACCGCGGGTGAGTGTGATGATGTAGAGCATGAATCCCGCAAGCTAGTACACAGAGCGAAAGGAATCTATCGCACTTACGTAAAAGGTTCTATCGGGCCGCTGGCAGCAGTTGGGGCTCTGAGCGCTCTGTTCACAACGAAGGCTGGCGAGACGGTCCGCAAGATCACCAACAGTGCTCTCCATGGTGTGGAGAAGATTTCTGAAGCCATACCAGCCATTGCCTCAGGAGTAGGTACGTTCTTCGGCGTCGCAGGCCCTTGGCTACCGTACGTTGCCATAGCACTTGCGGCCATCTGGGCCGCCGAACATTTAAGCCATGCTATATAAGGATGGCGTCTGTGCACGACCTGGTCAGGATACTTAACTTCCGAGAGTTAATCGATAAACTACCGTTCAGTGAGGATCCAGCAGAGACTGGACACCAGTGTACGGAGGTGTTTGAGGAGGTCTTCAGTGATAGTCGAATGAATGACGGCCGTCTGTTCGTCTGTTTAGAGTTTGCCCAGGCCATGCGTGACAGGACGGGAGAGGACGTCAGTGATAAAATCACCCAGGCCATGCGTGCCAGGATGGGAGTGGACGTCAGTGATGAAATCAAGCATCTTTCTTGAGGAACTCTGCCTGGTGGATATTACCGTGAGCCCCCTCAACTACTCAAGACTGCACGTTGCAAGGGCCACAACTTGGAGACAGTTAGCCAGTGGCTCAGCCGCCAGGCGATGTGGCAGATATACAGACCTCGTCCACGGCACATCAGGCATGCCCATTGCGAGGAAACTGTCCCGAACAGAGTTCACCAGGCAGATGTTCTACTCCTTCTACACAACTTGGTTGGTCGTAAGACCTACAAGTATGGCATCACCATCGTCGATGTCGCCAGCAGGTACAAGGCGGCAGTACCGTTCACAGACAAGTCAGCTGGTCAGGTGGCCCAAGCATTTCAGGGTGTCTACGAGGCTTCGGAAAATCCCCTCCAGTGGCCGGAATTGTTGCAGGTGGATGAGGGTAAGGAATTCAGAGGGGAGACTGCAGCCCTCATACGGAAACACGGTGTGGCAGTTGGGCGAGGCGAGGTAGGGCATCACTGTGTCCAGGCTATCGTTGAGCGGTGGAATCGGACATTGGCAGAGAGACTGTTCCCACACCAACACGCCCAGGAAATGGCCGCACCGAGTGAACGTTCTAGAGTATGGGTGAGAGGGCTGCCTGCTGTGGTGGAGAGATCCAATGCCGAGGTTACTAGGCTAATCGGGAAGAAGCCGGTAGAGGCTATCAGACACTCTGCTGGTCACAGCTCTAGAGGAGCAAACAAAGGAGAGGAGTGCCTACCACCTGATGCTCTGGTTCGGTGTCTGTATGAGCCTGGTGAGCTGGAAGGTGGTCGACGGCGTGCAACAGATCCTAACTGGTCGATAGTTGTTCACAGGCTTGACAGGTATGTGGAGGCGGAGGGCCGGTCTACACTGTACTACCTGGCACGCCAGCACGGAGTGCCTAGGCAACAATTTGTTGTAGAAGAGCTTCAGCTAGTCCCTGAAGACACACAGCTACCACCCCTAGGGTGCTAACATGATACTCAATGGGCTCTGTATGGACCCCATCTGGCAGCACATGGTGCTTATCATAGTAAGCAGTCTGAGTTTTTCCTGCGCATACGTCACCATACCCTGGTTGCGCATGCGTAGGTCTCAGTTTTTAGCTCTGTCCACCCATGTAGGGTGCTGTAGAACCTCTGCCAAGAGACCTCATTCTGCCGCGTTGACATTCCCTTAACTGAGCACTTACTTGCAGCTGCTCTCTCCACGTAGTAGCATTTGGAGCAAAGAGCGATGCCACAAGAGCCTTCGAACTCGAGCTTGAACGGTCCCGGAGTCCATCCAGACTATTTGTCCCAAGCTAGCCAGTCCCGCTTATGAGCATGGTACTCTGCTCACATCTCACGGCGAATGACGTCGTCGAGGTTGGAGACTGCTATAGTGATATACGCGGAGTCCGTGTCCATCTGCAGGTACTCAAAGCTGTCACAGGCTACGTAGCGATCGAGGAAGTCGTAGTAGAACTCCAGCATTCGCAGCTTCGCGAGCTCATAAACGGCTATCCCCACCTGGAAGGGCCTTCGAATAGTGATTCTCGGATTGCGACTCTGGAGCTCATATGACTCACCGATCTCCTCAAGATCTTCGAACCATGCACTACGCAGGGCCTTGTCTACCACGCGTTCATCCTTCGTGAAGCTGGTTTTGCTATGGCGTTCTAGGGCCTCGATGAGCTTCCCGTAGGCACTGTCGCTGAGGAGTTTGAAGAGATCTACCAAGAGCGCTTTGCTCTTATCTACACCTCCTGAGCAGCGGGCCTCTGTAACATTCTCCACGAACCACTCGAATGGGTGCTTGGCCTCATAGTCTATGGTGCGGTATACAGCAGTGATCTCCAGGCCATGGGTTATATACCACTTGAGTGTCGGTGATTACAGCAGCCGCTTCTTGCCAGAGAAGGTGCCGACCAGCTTCTGGGTGGTGGGTCGCTTCCGCCCTGTATGCTCTAGATATGCTTGCATCTCAGAAGAGACGGCCTTCCCCGAATTTTGCCAACAGAGCCTTAGGGACCTCTATATCCACCTCAGCAAATTCAAACCAGCGGTCTGCTAGGAAAACCTCCTCCTTAGAGCTGGCTACACCACTGGCACCGGACCAATGGCGCACTGTCTCCTTACCACAGGGCATCTCTTTGGCCATCGTTGACATGTACAGAGCATTTGCGTCGTAGCCGAGTAGACGTTGGCAGACCCGCTCACTCTGGTGGATGCATGTCACACCTGCCTCATGGTATCTGGTGAACACTATGCTGGGCCCTCCAACAACCGCGTCCTTCAGCATCTCGTAGGCGTCCTTGCCCGGAGAGTGGAGGCTAACATCTGGCATGTGCTGAGCGGTTCCATGTAGGAGGTACTGCAGTGACACACCTGGGAGAGACACCGCATCTTTGAGGATGTCTATTTCTCGTTCTGTGTAGAACTCCCGCATCCGCTTCGATGAATGGACTGACGTCGAGGTTGTTGTAGTATCGCAGCCAGTCGGCGAATCTCCGCATTCCGTGCTCGCTGAATGTCTGGTTACATTGTTCCCACTCTGTTCACGTCAAGAGGTAGCCTTGAGCTTAGATGTCCATGCTGAGTAGTCAGGAAGCCCTGGATAGTTGAGCTTCTCATGTGTTGCACACCATTCATACGGGAGCCAGCTCTTCTGCTGTGTACACCTGTAAGCTTTGACCCATACCTCGTATGAGACTCCTGGACCGAGGTAGTTCAGCCATCGAGAAACCGTAGCTCAGGTGTTATGAGGAACATGGTCTGACTAGCCTTCTTGGCGACTTTCACTGCACCTGTACTGTCAGTCAGCTCATCGACAAAGTACTTCTTGATGAGGTTCAGGTCATACCACCCAGAGTTGAACCCCAGTACAGGCACTTGGTCCCACCACTCGTTGATCAGTCACTGCGTCGCTTTGGGAGCTTGTCCAGATCTGTCAGTATGTACTGTGCCCTAACCCTTGTCCGGATTAGAGATGCTCGCCGTTGGATCACCAGTATGAACTCTCTGATCAGTTCTTTGGGGTCAGGATTGCAGAGGTGAGTGGGCTCACTCGTGACGCCCTCTAAGGAGCAGCCAACTGACAAAGAGATAGGTATGTGAGTACCCTCGATCATGAGTCTCCGTAGGATGAGTCTTGATGCCATCTAGGAGTGCTTCGAAGTCGTAAACTATGAAGTGTGGGTATGGGACAGTCCGAACTCGTTTAGGGACGCTTGGACAGCGTTTTATACAGCTCTCCCACTATACCACAAGCGTGCATCCAGACGATCTCAGTTTCTCCTCTCTCAGGACTGTCTTGCAGTATCTTTGTTCGGCATCCTCACCTCGCTGGTGTTGTGGACACCCGTGCCAGTGACAGCCATGGAACTGGTAAACGGTGTTGGTGGTCAGATCATAACCATCTACGGGAGCACCCGCCATCCAACGCTCTCCACCATGCCCACACTCTACATGGTGTATGTGTATGCCTCTGTTTCTCGACTCATACTCGATCCACCGAGTAGCTGCTGAACTGGATGGCTGGGGCGGATAGAAGGCTTTCTCATACACAGACTGTGGCGCCTCAACCTTCTCGCCAGGACACCCGATTGTTGTTTTGCCGCCTGTACAGCGATCAACGTGGCGTTGAAATGGCATGCCTGTGTAAACCTCTGCTGACAGTGACTGCAGACTAGTGTATGTGCCAGCTTGGATATGTTCTTGATGTGGAAGGCGTGGTGGTCCCACACTCCGATGGTCATGGTGTCACGGTAGTGAGCCGCTTGCCTGATCAAGTGCCAGGTGCCCTCTTCGGTTGGTTCATACACACGAATCCCGATCTTGCCGAAGAACTTGTCTAGCTGATCCAGCGAGGTCTTGCGGTCATCAGGTAATGTCGCTGTCGTGCCGTAGAACTTTGTGGCAAGCTCTCGTGCAGGAGCTGTACTTCTATCAGCTCTCGCTCCTTGGTAGACTGCTAGACATCTCCAGAGACACATGTTGTCCCTGTAGGTGTCGAGGGAAGTCATACTCTTCTTCTGTCGTAGCCAGTCTGGGGGGGAGGCCTGTCCCAAGCAGAGGTTGGCAGTTGATGACAGCCCTGACCTCAACGTTGATTGATCGAACGAAAGCCCACTTGGTGTTGGGTTGATCGATATTGTCTGGGTCGAGGCGGGCTTACTCTCTTGCTGCTCCTATCGTGTTCAGCCACGGGCTCCCTGGAGCATTCTTATGGAAGCGCATTACCCTAACGTCTTCGATGTGACGGATGTCATAGGTATTGGTGTGTAGCGGACGTAGAAGGCGTTCTGGACAGTCTGCTGGATCTTTTGCATGATCTGACCTGTGAGGTCTCCTTCTAGACCTCTGAAGAATGTCCAGCATACTGACCGGCATCCTCTATCCTCTGTCTCCCTTTCGCCGAGACGCTGGTCAAGAATGTGTTCGCCTTTTCGCCTCATGCTCTGGGCTAAGGGTTCAGACCTCGGCCCCCTCATCACTCGGTTAGTGATCCTGCATAGGAGAGGTAAGCGCTCCAGTGGATGGTCTGCCCTCCGCCTCGCTACAGTCTTGGCTCACAAGCTAGCAGTTACCTCCTCGTCCAACTGATGAAGCTCACGTATGCACTGCACTTTCTTGTGGGGATTCCAAGGATCAACTTTGGTATGTGCTGGAAAGCTTCTCGTCTTCATTGCTTGGGAGAGTCGCTTCTGCCACTCCTCGGCACGGACCTGTCTGATCACCTGGAGCAGGTCGGCTTTCCTGGCCTTGCTGTGCAACAGTAATCATGGTGTATGTCCCTGTGAATGCCTGGCTCTAAATGGGCGTTCAGACACTATTATGTGTGGTGATCACAAGGCGATCAGTACTTGTGGGGTGGACCATCATGTCGATGTGATGTGGATGCGTGGCTCTAAATGGGCTTTCAGACCCTATTATGTGCGGTGATCACAAGGCGATCAGTACCTGTGGGGTGGACCGTCGTGTCGATGTGATGTGGATGCTTGGCTCTAAATGGGCGTTCAGACCCTATTATGTGTGGTGATCACAAGGCGATCAGTACCTGTGGGGTGGACCGTCATGTCGATGTGATGTGGAAGCTTGTCTCTAAATTGGCGTTCAGACCATATTATGTGTGGGGATCACAAGGCGATCAGTACCTGTGGGTGGTCCGTCGTGTCATGTGATACCGACGGAGACTATGTGTGAGAGAGTGTATGCTTATATTGTACCGAGAAATCACTTTATTCTCGTCGTTCCCCAACACCGCACAACACAATGAGTAAACTACCAGTCAGAATCACATGCCCAGAGAAAGAGATCGTGGCCAGTCCCATTGGGGAGGCCACAACAACGCCCCAGGACGCGGAAACAAGCACAACAACAACAATATGAGGAATCCACAGGATAGATTAGAAGAGATAACTAAACAGCTCTCCGCACTCACCATTTTACCCTCAGTACCGGTCGCCACACAACAAACTACACGACCAGCACCACACCGCACACACAGCTGCCTAACACATGTTTTGGATGTGGTCAGGTAGGCCACTGGAAGGAACGATGTCCACACGGTCCTCCCTCCACTACTCCAGCAACTGACCGTCGCACACCGCAGCCTGAGCATCTGTCAAACTAGAATGGGTACTGATTAGAGGCACTTCAGTGCCCACTCCTGCAACCCGACTCAACTAGGGTCCATAGACAACAACGACAGGTGGATACATCAACAGCAACCACCAACGCTACCTCAACACGGTTAGACATTACACAACACCCAGTTTTACATAAGTCGGTGCCTACCATGCGCACTGCATCTGCATCACCGCCAATACACCCCTCTGCAAAAAGTTGTGATCCCGCAATTACCGCATCTATCAAACCCTCTTTCCTTTGTAAAACGGCAGTGGTTCGTTGTAGCACCTCCACTGAACCAACGTTTATCTAAGCACCACGACCCACCACCAAGGCACTTAAGACACGGTGCCCTGTGGTGGTATGCAATTCACACCCCCTATCAGCAGCATCCATCGCACCTAGCAGCAGTGATAGTGATACGGACGATAACAAGCAATCCGCATCATGGATCCGCAAAGGAAACTACCACAAGCAGCACAAAAAGTGGTGGCTTCGACACTTTCTTTTGTGCATCTCCCAAACATCCTATGATGCATTGTCCAAAGTGGCTGGCGCAGGTAACCCTCTATTGCCACTGCACTACTCATATCCAAATTGCGGTTTACACAATCTTGCAGTACACTCCTCCAGCATCAGATATAACACCACTGCTACCCCCAACTCCGTCGTCGCCTAAGCAGAATCAGCAGCAACGACGACGAGTTGGTCCTTTCCTCACTCAGCCACCTATAGCACTCACGGAAGCTATAGAGAAACAAACTGACTACGTACTGTTTCGTACTGCTAACTTCAAACGCAAACCCAAGAAGTGTCATTTCTTCAGACAAAGCATCGAGTTCCTGGGACACATAATATCCGCAGATAGAGTGACCACTTAACCCTCACAAACAAAAGCTGTAGCCAAATGGCAGACCCCCACTTCAGTCACTGACACACAGAGTTTCCTCGGCCTCTGCCAGTATTAGCATCGTTGCATCCGTCATTTTAGCGAGATTGCATCCCCCATTATTCCAGATCACTGAGAAAGATCGTCCATTTGAGTGGACGAGTGAGTGTGAGGGTCCCTTCAGGGCGTTGATGGAACAATTGACAACCGTTCCGATTCTTGCTCATCCTAACCTTAACCTCGCAGGTACTGGGTTATGGTTCGCATATTTTGAATAAGAAAGAGAAACGTTATGCAACCACGAAGAGAGAATGGTTAGCTGCGGTGTATTTTGTCAAATACTTCAAGCATTTTCTGTATGGACACCCATTTACACTCCGTACAGATCACGCCTCACCATGCTGGCTCAGAAAACTCTAAAATCCAGTGTGTCAGATAGTGCAGTGGCAGGAATCCCTTCAGAGGTATAACTTCAATGTTGTTCATAGACCCGGCAAGCTGCATGGATGCCTTGAGCAGAATCGGGTTCGAGAATGAACAAGAAGTGGCCACCAGTGTGACATATACAACACAGCCAGTTCCTGTATTTCCAGAGCTGCGGGGTGCAGACTGGGATGCAGAAAACCTTGCTCATGAACAAGCAACAGATGTGCAAACACGAGAGATATATGCGTCGATCCAGGAGGGAGTACATCATTCCTAACAAATCTGTAGGCTCACCATCTGCAATGGCTGAATATTATTCTCAGAGGTTTGGCGAAGGTCATGTGTACAGTGGCATGCTTTAATAACCAACCGGATAATAATTTCTGAGCGTTACACAGTCATATTATTACAACAAATGCATGGCAATGCGGGCCATTTAGCCGTGGAGAGGGCATGAGAGCGGATCAAGCAGAGTTTCCACTGGATCGGGATACGCATGAAGGCATGGGTCGCCAAATGCATCCCATGTCAAAGACGCTCTGTTGGCCCACACCACACTGCACCATTGCAAATTAAAATTGTTGGTTCACCATGGGAGTGAGTGGCTATTGATGTGTTCGGATCCGTGAATACGATGGATGAAAGAAACAAGTACATCCTCGTAATGCTATACTACCTTACGAACATGGTAGAAGCATTTGCTTTACTGGACCAAGAGGCATCAACCAAGTAAGTAATTTTGAGAGCCGACTGATCTCCGAGCGCTGCAAATTGTTTCACATAGTCAAAACTCGTACTACACCATATAATCTGCATGGAGACGGGATGGTAAAGGTTCAATAGAACTCTCGCAGTGATGTTGACAAAGGAAATACACCTTGATTGTCATGATTGGGATCTGTGGCTCCCATATGTGCTCATGGCATACCGCACTTCGATACATTCCAGCACAGATTATACCCCTGCTCGGTTAATGTTAGACCATGAATTAACCAACCCTTGGATCTGGCCATGCGCAGAATTCTTGGGGAGAAATATTCAGATAGAGCAAGCCCATGAGCTAGTGAGAGAATCCTTATCTACTGCACACTGCCGTCAGAAAACATGGCATGACCAGCGTGTGCATGGAGATCCATATGAGGTGGGAAAGATGGTTTGGGTTCACGATATGCGATGTTCTGCAAACGTGCAGAGTAAACTAAGTTATCAGTGGAAAGGCCCCTATGTGGTAGTAGATAAGAAGTTGGACATGACCTACCAAATCCGCGCCTCGGATGGCTTGACCTCAGTCATCCCCTTCAATCGTCTTAAACCTTGTGTTAGTGACGGACCAGTGCCAGAGCTCGAACTGGGCATTTCACGTAACACCGGTACCGAGACCGATGTCCTTGCAGAGACACGTATTCCCGATGATAGTCCTGAGTACCGCTGTGCCAGTTCAGCCCCAATCCAGGAGTGCAGTGAACATATGGCCAGGGCTTTAGATTTACCTCATTTGAGCACACAACCTATCTGGTCCGGGATCCATCAATGCTATTGGAAACTAGAGAATTTTGAAATCTGAGAGATTGAGTTTTGAGCCATTTTTGGTTTTAATAGCACTAGTTATAAGACCTCAGAATGGTCATAAAATATCACAGCTTCCATCTCTGAGTATTTACATGTAATTTCAAACTGTAAATCAGTTAATTAGTGTTCAGAGCAGCCAGTAGGATTTTAATTTGGGCTCACTAATATGGGAGGATTTCATTTGGGCCTGACTTGTAAAGTCATAGCTAATGGATAATCTAAGGCCCTGATATGACTAACGCTGAGGATGATGATGAGTCATGTACTCGCCCTCTCCCTCCTCAGAGTGGATCTACAAGATCTGGGAAGTCGTATCTGAAGACTTTCTCATTTGTGCTGTCCAAGGGCAAGGATGGAAAATTTGTTCCTCCGACCTCTTCCAACTCCCACCCACTTTATGCTATTACCCCAATTATAGTTACCACAAGCAGAGGCTGAAGCTGTCCCAAGCCCTAGTGCCTCCTGTGGGGTGGAAATGTAATAAATAGCATGGAAGTGATACGGTTTGATGAGACCTTGCTCTGTTCCCCTCAACAAGAAAACCACACAACTCGGTGCACTCCCCCCCCTGCCACCTCCAAGCCCAGAAACTGTGAGACCACCCCCACTCCATGTCACACCCCTTGTGACACCACCACTACTGAAACTCACGTCCCTCAGTTCCGCACCGAGTTTGGACATTGCACGTCCCGTCCTTCTCACACTCCACCCGTCGTCTGTTGACTGTTCATCTTCAGATATGAGAGTTCGCTACTTCAGGAGAGGTGGCATCCAGCACCTCAGTCACTCCCATGGATGTTGGTGTGCAGGGAAGCAGCCTGTTCAGCAGACTCTCAGCTCGTTTATTCCCGGTACTTAAAAACTATGACAGAGTACCAACTGCTGTGTAATGGGAGATGACCATCCCCATTCAAGAGCACCCCTCACCAAAACCGCCTGACCAAGCCCCCTGTGAGTAGTCAGAATACCACACCAAAAGACACAGAAAGACAGGAGAACCAGAAACACACTTGCCCTCAAGGCTGGGTACGTCAATTATTCGTTGCGCGAATACTAACATACAAATCCGGTTACAGGAGGTATAACAGAGACAGTCTACACTCCACCACACATGCAGCATAGTCGTCACCACCCTATGTACGCCACCAACAGTATAAACAAGCATGCCCCTACCCTTTGCAACAAAAAATGATAGAGACACATTTTCCACAACAGTCCCATCCGCATGTCTGCGGTAAGCTCATCACTCACGGCACCCTGACTTCCCTACATCAAGTCACCACCATCATCAAAACAGGACAATATTTTCCGCACATACGCGCACCCCACCCCAGTATCTGGAAAACTGATTATATGGTGAGAACAACGACAATTATATCAGCACTACGCACAGCTAGGATACCCCACCCCTTGGAAACCACATACAGAAAAACAGCAAAAGATAAACACCTCCTCTACACGTAATAACAAGCAACTTTATTAAGAGAGCAAGAGACCAGCAGCTGTCGTCAGTAGCAAGTACGATTTTGCCACCGAAAATGAGGATCGATAATGGAGTGTTTTGTACGACAGCATATCATTTATGGTCATCCATGCTCTAAAGTAATACCGGCCCGCCTTATGCTCGGTTCAGTACAGAGTGAAATACATCATGTCCGAAAGAGTTGTCACCGCAATCACTGCAGTACCCCTCCCCCAACTGCAATAAAACTTTGACACCACATTACAGTGCAAGTATCATCCGCAGAGAATCAGCCACGCATATCAATCAACCTCACCAACATAACAGACACAGACACTCAGGATGGCTGCTACGCAACTCTCCAAACGACGGTAAGTTTTACAACTGTGGCACGCATTTTCCGAGCTGTACTGTAACAATTGAAGTTTGCATCTAGTTGCGGTGGGACTAGTCCTATCCATAGAGGAGGATGCCTGGCAGTCTGCCCACTTGGTAAATACAGTCCTTCTTGGCAGTGTCAGTAACTTGTCGCCCGAAAGAAATGGATATGTTTAAACCAAACAATAAGTTACATTCAGCTAAACTCTCATACTTTTGATTAAGAACTATTGTTCTACCGCATATACAAATCATTAGTGCGCGGGCTGGCAAGGCAACATCAAAGGTTGGAAAGTTACAAACACCATAGAGAACTTCAAAAAATCTCTTACCTACAAATTCTGCTCAAGAATCAACACGAGCAGGAAAATTAATCAAGACACAGAGGAGGGCGCATGTTAAAAATAATGCACATATAGGGACGCTGTTCTAAGGAACAGATATTTAAAAAGCAATGTTTCTACTTTCCGCATCCATTATCCATTAGTCAGCAACATTGAATAACGACGCATAAACAGAAACACGTTAGTTTCCAATCAACCACGTGCTTTCAAAATACAGAATCATGTGATCAACACCACTGCTTTCCGATAAATTAGATCAAAGACTATAAACAAATGAACCGCCCCCCCCCCCCTCCCACCACCACCAACGTGGCTACCACACACACGATGGAGGAGCCGAGATGATTGACGAGTCGGGGTCATAGACTGCTGACATATATATTTATCGTCTTCCTACGAAGGGAACATAGAAACAGACTCAAGGAGAATAAAATGGACAAAATCCATCTATGGAGATGACCGACTCACCCAGTTTTCGGGCGTGGTCATCTGCTCTCCTGTGACGTAACCAACACCTATAAAAGGAGGAAAGTGCATACTGAAACTTCATCTTCCCATCAAAATTGACACCAGGGAAGATCGGGCATTAGGCTACGTTCGTATCGCAAACCAAATTCTGCCGCTTTATTAATATTCTTATTCTTATTTCATTATTGGCCATTTGGAAAGTTCCAGTTAATATTATTATGAAGGAAAGTTAGGAAGAAGTTAGATTAGGAGTTTGCGATTCCACAACAATCACCATGCAGAGTTAGAATGTCGCTCGAAAAAGATCTTGCTTTATCTGATACCTCGGCAGAAGAAATGCAGATGGGCACCGCACGAAGATATCCGTGTACCACACTTTTATTCAATGGACAACCCTGTAAACATGAGTTCTTCAGGAATTCGGATTTGAAATTACATGTAAACCGGGACCATTTGCACCAGTGAGTCTATTGCGTAGATTGTAAATTTCTGTTCTCGGCCTCACGTTACGGAATAACACACGCCAGAACCACTAAGCACTGATAGTCATGCTGAATCCTGGAAAACAGGACAAGACTATTGATATTATCAGTCCGTGATTGGAAGTGCGTCAGCCCGTGCAAGTAGTTCCGACCACCGGGAAGATGGTGAAAGTAAAGAGAATGAAGAGACGACAACTGCTCACACGCCTTCCATAATAGCTTCCGCATCCTCCAGTAGTATAGCCGGTAGTAGAAAAATATCACCTCCCTCAACTGGATTTTCATTTAGACAAATGGCCATGGTCATGGCCAAGAATATAAAACTCCCATGCGGACCCCACTGTCCAGATGAACCTCCTCAGGATACCGGCCAGTGGCCGGCCTTTCTTATTCTGGCCGGCATCCTGAGGAGGTTTTTCTATCCGTGGGACACTTTTCTACCTATCCTACCTATCCTATCCTACCTATCCTACCCCACCTATCTCCTACCCCACCCTGTTGCTATTCCAGCTGGCTGCTGTGTGTGTGTGTGTATCTGTGGTGCTTTTACCTCGCACTGGATAGTGTCGCGGTGGGTCTTTATCTGACCTGGTCATATTACCCGACCTAGCGTCTTACCTAGTTTCGAAATTTCATGTAAGTTCTAGCAAGGTTTTTTGAGCGGATTTGAACCCCAGTCTGCAGCCTGGGAATTCTATGCAATACTCTAGTGAGTGACCCACCGCAACACTACTAAAATCTCGCCTCTTAGTAATCTTATCTCTGAGCGTGAGTATTGCGGTTACTGCGCTTATAAGTCTGACGTCACTTCGAGATAACGCAGTAACAGCAATGCATAACTTATCAGCTATAATTACTAATGCATACATGGCTGAGGTAGTTAAGGCGTGAGATCCTTGTTTTGTGTTTATCAGCAAACTTAAATTCACAGGTTCAAATCTTGCTATTACCATTTGAGGATAACTCGGCCATTTCTGGTCCAATTTTAAAATGGTAAACAGTTTTGAAATTCAAGCTTCATTCCAGTCTTAATCGGTGCCAAGAACGCCGAGAATGAAGTGATTTCTCGGTACAATATAAGCATACACTCTTACTGACACATAGATCTGATGCGTGCACATTAGTAGTGTCAGGTTCAAAATGATACCACCTGGATTTCCATTTAGACAAATGAGCCCCACCACCCTCTCAATCCCTGGGGGGGGGATAAACGCCCATTTAAAGACAAGCCTCCACGGTGATATACACCACTGATCACCATCAACCACATGACCGGCCTCTCTAATTTGTGTGGGCTCAGAGAAACACGTAGTCTCTGCCAGAGTCGCATCAGCATGATGGGACCACCCATAGGGGCTTCCATCTACCCTGAGAATGCTCACCTGGGAGGAGACTAAAGTGATTAGCATGTGAACCACGGCAGACTCGGGCATGTTCACATGTTACGCAGAGAATCTGGTGCTGAGCAGGGGTCTCCAGCAGACAACTACGGCCTACCCTCTCCACCCCATAGAAGTGGCAGACAGACTCGACCACTTTACGTGGGTGAAAGCGGTCGTAAATGTTTCTCCCCAAAGGGTCGACCCAAGGATTGTACTGGGGGTCATCCCGGAAGTTGGCATCCAATATCATGGCAGTCTCAGCGCCCTGTGCCACTGCTGTAGACGCCAGCACGAGCAGTATGATGAGAATCATGGCTATATATGAAGTTAAACTGAACAAAGTGAACCTTTCAAGAAATATCTGTGCCAGATCGAGCCCTGTTCCATCCTGATCGATAGTGATCTTCATCCCCTCAGGGCCAGGGGCTAGCTGCTTCACTCTGCCGCCGGCTGAGAAATGTAGCTCTAGGACTATATGAGTCGTTTGCAGGCTAGTGAGGCCGACTCGCTGAAGCAGTTTAACAACACCCTTGACTTTGGAGACATGTGACACACCATCTACCCATGGGTGCCCTCCTGGAGGTTAACAGCTTCTTCTGGTCCATCGAATGGACGATGCAGCAGGAGCTTCCCACCTGTAACCCCGATCCGGTGACCCACCCTCACCTATGTAGGTGAGGAAGGATGATCCCCGATTGTAAAGCTTTCGAACTGTCCCATTCTTTTTCACAACAGTGGAGAGGGGAGTAACCTCTATGTCAATGACTGCGGGAGGCCTATATAGGGGCAACCATGTTTGCCAGTCACCCCCAGGTACAGCGCATTGCCACACTTCATTCTTCTCAAATATGAACTGCAGGTTTTTTGCCAGGGTCAATAGGAGGCCATCATGGGCCATCGGCGGGGCATCGCTTGAATAGGGTTTGACCAGATGAAAGCTGAGGTCGTTATTTAGGGTGTTGATGTCTGCCACCTCTGTATCCGAGAGCTCAATCAATGGCTCGAGGATGTACTTCCTCTTCGGGAAATCATACCGAAACACGATCTTGTTGCCATCTATGTTGGGACCCAGGCACTCCTTTGTCACATCCTTGAGGTCTGTGAGCAGCTCCACCCCATCACCACAAATGGGGGTGGAGGGAGAATGCCTTTGAGCTTGCTTCGTACTGTAGGGCGAATGACTTGCCATCGCTCTCTTCTACCTTGATAGCATCAACTGTGTACACATCTGCCAGGTCAGCAAGACCAGTCGAGTGAGCAAATATGGGTTCCATAGCACGCTATAGAAGGGGTTTAAACAGGAGATATAACCATGCCGATTGTCCGACTGCTGCTCTCCGGTGGTGAGAACGTAATCTCACCATCTCTAGAGGGGAGACGGGTGGTACAGTACCATGTACAATGGGTCCTCTTCGAGGTGCCCCAGTGGCGCACAACATACATACACGCCGATGTGCTACATCAACCTGCGGGCAGTGCACACAGCAGCGCACTAGTAGAAGTCGGCCGGGACGTGACAGAGTATCTCCCAGGTGCCAACATCAACCTATGGAAAGCTGAGTCCTAGCCTGTTCACACCTGTAAATCACCTGTTTGACAGCCCCTCCATTAACATATATGCCAGCATGGATGGGATATCGGATGCCCATTTAGAGTTTACACTCTTATTACTCATTGACCTGACGGCAACATGATATCATACCAGCATTATCTGACCTTGGCCGAGATGATGAAGAAAGAGGTTCGCCCCTTCATGACCCCTGCACAGTTAAAGGCCTTAAATAAACAGAGGCTCGCACTGCAACAAGGAGAGCGACTACAGTGAGAGAACTGGTATCAACAGAACTCGAGCCTTGCAAGGAGGCTAAGGAACAGTGAAAATTTCCGATACTGGCAGGTTCTCCTGGAGGAGAGTAAGTGGGACGCAGGAGTCTTGACAGACGACGATGCGCTAGATGTCTTCACAGACGAGGATGAGCCAGGTGTCTTCTCAGACGAGGATGAGCCAGATGTCATACAGTGGAAAGAGGAGAGGGCGCAGAAGTGTAAGACCAAGAAAGCCATCCAGCGGCGGACTTACTATCTTTGTGATAAGGTGAAGTTCCAGATGTCACATCTCAGAAAGCTACTGGCACCCGACATAATGCTGGATGACCTCTGTCTAAGAAACGTCGGTCTCGAAACCAGCAAGCTGGCACGGTTCGCCAGGCTCTCCAAAATGTACCCTTCTAGGACCCATGAGCAGATTCAGCAGGTGATGCAGGTTTAATCTCCAGGTATGCTATAGCAAAATCAGAGTGGCAGAAGGAACCAGAAATATACCCCTTCCTGACTGCTAATGAGGGGGGTACAGTACACAGCTGGCGACTCCAGCAGATAGATACAATCAGACAGAATCTCGGCGATGAGGCAGAAAAGTACAGCAAAACGTGCAGGCGATATAAGACAGCCTACAACGTTCTCGCGCGTACAACGACTGCTGCAGGTGTGACTGGAGCCAGTGCTGGGGTGGCAGCTGTGGCCACTCTCGCTACAGGGGTGGGGACCATCGTCGCCATCCCGCTGGGTGGCATGACACTAGCCGCCACTGTCTTGCCCACGGGCTTGGGGGTGGGGCAGCAGCAGATCACAAGGAAGCTGGAGAAGCATGCTAAGTACGTGGCACTGGCACAGCGTATGCTATGGACTATCGACGAGTCTGTCAGCAGAGCTCTCTAGGATGGTCAGGTCACCGATGAAGAGTACCACCATATATTGAAGGTCCAAGCCCTGTACCACACTGAGAAACCTAAAGTGCGACAGCAATACCTCGAAGGCTCCAGCGGGCAGGTTGATATGGAGGAGTTAAAAAACGAGATGTTACGGCGAGGTCGACTCGCTGGTCTCTGGAGTCGAGACGATTACAAATAGTGTACTGCCTGTACGGTAGCTTTAAGAACACCAGTATAGATGGCCTTCCCACTGAACCTCACGACAGCCATCCGGAGCCAACCGCCCCTCCTGGGTACACCCTTGACTGGCCTGAGAGGTCTACTGGATGATAAACCAGAGCTAACACCATTCTCCATCACAGTGGATGGACGGTCCCGAACTAGTTTCTCCATCAACCCACAACTGCTGACCAACCGCCCCATCACCACCAAGGATGCAAAGCCTCTCATACTGGAATCAGCAGCTGAACTTTGCTGTGTGGTGTGCCACGGCAGGATGTGGAGTAAGTTCCACACTGCTTCACTCCTATTCTGGTACTCCTGAAGCTGTGCTCATCGCCAGCTGTCTCAGATTCCACATGTACTTCATGGTGCGACGAATCCTCCATGAGCTCGGTGCAAGCCTCCCTGATACAAACGCCTTTGACCCACAGCTCAACAGCCATAGCGTCTCAGCGGCCAGCAGACTACAGAGAGAGTTCAGCGCTCACCCAGACTATCGGTGGCATGGTGGTGACAACAGCGGTCTAGGGGTTATGTACGGTGACCCGAGACGTGACTACTCAGGATTCCCCTATCGAACCCTCCGACGAGTAGGCCATCAGAAAACAGCGACATTCTCATTCGATCCAGACTCCGACCCTGGAGCGCTGGTGCAAAATATGCACATCACTGGCTTGTGGCAGGACTATCCAGATGTGTGGAAGTACTTTATCCCACACACCACCTCAGGCCTCACACCAGCAGGGATCCTTGGGATCAACCAGTCCCTGGAAGCACTGTGCTACTGCCTCCTTATGGCACAGACCCAGCTGCGGCATTCCATAGATGGTGTCAGCGGAGCAGAGGTCTAGGCCATGTTCATCAGTCTCGTTGAGGATATGATCATGGTGGCAGACCCCAGTAGTCTTCTTGCTAAGTTCCAGCAGGGGTTGCAGAAGGCCCGTCGCAAACTTGACTTTGCGATTTCGCCACACCTACGGTTGATTCCGAGCAACATGATCGTGAACATCGAGGACCTCCAAGTCAGGGGCTATAACAACTTGATAGTTAAGGGGAGTTCCCCCGGTGTCCACTTTGGCTTCAACACTGCCATCAACGCACCTATGCGTAGTACGAGCCATACAGTCGTTCCGACCCTGACACTGCAGCCAGTCGACAAGGCAGCTGCAGGCTCCCCGACACTGCAGCCGGTCGACACAACACCGCTTCCCATGGCAGCTCTACGTGTGGTGTCGGGCCTAGCTATCATGATGCTCGGGATCAGCCTACTCCGCTGCCAGCAAATCAGATATAAGACTATCCTGACTCTCTACAGTAGCAGTGGGGACGATGGTGAGACACTGTACCAGCTTGGCATGCCCTACAGCCCCTATACACGCTGCCAACATGCACATCCAAGGGCTGGAGGGTTCGGCAGCGCATCCTTTTTCCAGCTTGTAGTATCGCAGAGCCGTGTTCAGCTCTGAGTCCGGTGAGGCCATGACGGTCTGCAACTGCTGGACCACATCTGACAGATACTCCCAATCCTTGTAGAAACCTTTAGCTCGCAGGAGCTGCTCGACGATACTCTTGCCCATGATAAGGTATTCGAGGAAGCAGATCTCTCCCTTGCCAAATCCTAGATAGAGCATCACAGCTGTCAGCTCCTCTGTCAGCTCAGCACCGGAGAGCTGAGCGAGCTCATCTGGTGTCTTCTTCTTGTAGTCCTTCAATACTCTCCGGAAGACATCATAGTACTTCTCGCATAGCATGACCCTGGACATGTTTAAGATGTTTCAATAGAGAGATGAATATTCCTGAGTACCAACCCGGCCACCAGGCAGACTCAGACTGGGAATATCGTATTAGCTCTCTTGACAGGGGATGCAGCCGTTTAACTGTGTTGTATACTCCGTGCTTAAACAATGATGTCAATGGTACAGATTGTGAAGCAACTGCCTGAGAGCCAGGCGAGTCTTCAGAAGGTGTAGAACATGCTGCAAACCAAGACACAGAAGTTACTGACCAAAGCAAAACCTCTGGCAGTCCATGTCGCCAGTAACGTGGCGGCGAATGTGGCCGTGGTGAAGATGACAGGGGGAAGTGAGGTTCTTCCTGCTGCCACTGTGGCTGTTCTCGCTACAGTGGTGAGTGAGGTGGTCGGGCACTGTCTCGAAATAGCTCACCCCCCTCCCAAAGATCGCCCTCAGTGGTGTCTCCTACACTGTTGCCGCCAAGATCATGGGTGAACGTGTTACACTAATGGAGGCTGCGGCTCTAGGGCTTGCAACGAGTGCAATGGCTGAGATCATCGTCACCTACGAATAGTGAGAGATGGATCATGAGACCCCTGCAGCATATGAGGCATGGTATGCCGGAGGGTGGTATGTAGCCCATAGTCGAGCACGCGGACTGAGGATTGCCAATGCCTGGGAATGGTGGACCGCCCACAAGGCGTGCCCCTGCAGAGAGGGCCAGTACCCTGAGCACTGCTACATATTATGACTAGAAGGTTTAAGCCGTCTTTATATGACTATGACTCTGTCAATCACAGACCTAGAAAGCAAAGAGCTAGGCGATCTTGCTCACCTGGGCGAGGCACGCCTCGGTTCAAAGGACACTGTTGCCTTTATCTCCTTCCTAGACTTCAATGAGAAGGGAGATCCGCGGGAGATCCGAGGTACCATCCCAGCCCTAGATCTCATCGGGATCAGATACGGTAGGACAATCGGCCATTAACAAGGCCAAGACTGTATACAAGGGGATGGGCATCAAGGAGATGGCGACGATGCTCGGTATGCTTGGAGTCGATGAGGCTGGTGCCATCAAGGTTATGGCTGAGTCCTATGCACAGGACCTGGTTAAGGATCTCCTGAGACCACGGAGCACATTCATCCAGGATGGAGGGAATCGCAAGATAGGCACCCTCAGCCTGAACAGTATCACTGTCGACGGCCAAACAGGTACAGGTGCTATCGACAGCCTCCGGCCACCAGAGGTGATGAGGACAGGGTTCTTGAATTTGCTGCGTAAGTAAGCCCACAGGATAGTCATGGCTTTGCATGTATCATAGAGATACTGGATGTACTAGACACTGTGGGTGCTGACACAGGCCCTCTACGCTATCTTCTCAGCTGCTGCTGGGATTTCATGCTTGACGCCTCCATCGCATCCTTCGTATCCGCCGGAGGTGAAGGATGATCCTCCGGCTACCAGAGGTGAAGGGGTCAGGGCTCTTGAATTTGCCATTTAAGACCACAGGATAGTCATGGCTTCCCGTGCATGTATCATATATCTGGATGTACTAGACACTGTGGGTGCTGACACAGGCCCTCTACGCTATCTTCTCAGCTGCTGCTGGGCTTTCATGCTTGACGCCTCCATCGCATCCTTTGTATCCGCCGGAGGTGCAGGATTCCCCGCTCTGCAGGCGAAAGAGCTGGTGCAGGAAGTACTGCCGTTTAGCCTTCCAGATATAGATGAGGCTACCGCCAACCAAGTGCTAACCATCCTCCACACGCATGTCTGTACCATTCGACAGTAGGCCAGCCGATGCTGGCCAGGGGGTGCTGATCATTGCCCCATCAGGACACTGGAAAAACATCTTGCTGCAGGCTCTCCTGGCCGAACACCTACACTCTCAATACATCCTTCTGGTGTCTGACTCCGCCACTGAGGTGGTTGACAGTAATGATCCATCGTAAAATGGCCCAATCACCAAGACGCAGAACCTGCAAGCACTGATGGAGAAGCTGCTGGCAGCCCGACTGACAGAACCACTTGTTCTAGTTATCGATGACCCTGCAATGGACCAGAAGACAGTCACCTACCTCAGCAACATCACCAGGCGCATCCGGCACACAAAGATACCTGTCTTCATCTTCTTTCAGAAGTACACCCACGAGATCTCACAAGACATCCGCCACAATGCCCGGTTGCTATACTTCAGCTCCTAGTGTGGACGTACCCTGCTCGAGACCATATACGACAGCCTAAATCTCAAGGAGACCAAAGGGGACTTTCAGGTGTACAGCGGGCAGCTGAGCTGTACCGCTTCATCTTCAGCAACATGGAGACAGGTGAGCTGTCACACTTCAAGCCATCTCTGGAAAAGGCGCAGACCTTCACCTACAAGCTGAATCTAGCCAGGAAACTAGCCTTCTCTATGCGTTATTGCTGACGGACTGTCGCAGCTGGCGCAACTTTTTTTCATTCATCAGAAGGCTGAGGAACTTCGTCTGCAGTCTCTGCTACTTCGTCAGATGCTTGAGGACCTTCGTCAGAAGCTTGAGGAACTTCGTCAGAAGCTTGAGGAACTTCGTCAGTTTCGTCAGAAGCCTGTCGCTTAAACTCTACCCACTGAGTGTCAGAGTCTAGGGCTCTCTTCTTCTGGAACATCTCACAGAAGATCCAATTTGTCCATGTGCGACGAGCATCTGATTTGCGAGGAGATTTGATGAGGTAGTCCTGGTAGTTATCTGGGAATTTCAGAAATGCTGGCAGATTACTGGCCAATCTCCTGCGCCCTTCTTCAGTGAAGATGTGCTCAACAGCCTCCTTGCGGCCAACAGTGAACCCCTCCTGAGTAGCTTCTGCATGACCGGTGTCATGGCTCTCCACTACGGTGGCACTGACCTCCTCCCTGAAGTAGTTATTTGCTCCAGACTGGAGGCTATCCAGCATATCTCGCTCTTCCTGGCTATGGAGGCTAAATGCAGCATCCCACTTCCCGACCATTAGTAGATCTTTGGGGTCGACCCTCGCTCTTTGGAGAGCTAGAATAAAAGGACTGTTGGTTTGGGCCACAGGAGGTAGGTCGAGTGTCCTGCCCTGGGTGCTGTCAAACTTCCGGTAGCGTATCCGAATCAGGAGTCCTTTTGTACTACGATCTGGCACTCATTCCTCCATGGCGGCCAGTATCTCCGCATCAGACGGAGGTGTGACCTTGGCTCGCTCGTGGATAATGGTGATGTCATGAAGCAGTCCTCGGACCCTGTCATGCCGACTTGTCCTGCTGCCTATAGACAATCTGCTGGAGAACTTTACCTAACATGGCAGCCGTTTAACCCCTCTATATACCCAGACCTTAAACATGCTGCAGTATGTGCAACATCCAGACGGGGCCATTGAACCCGCGACATCACACCGCACTAATCCTCAGAAGGACTGCCTGATGGTAATTCGACCCAGTATACACGATGAGAACCCGTTGTTCACTGCTGGGAAGTACATTGACTTTGCAATCTCGGCACAGATCCACGAGATCAAGAGCATGACACTCGAGTTCAAGCTTCAGAGCAACAGTAGAACAGACGGTAGAGCTCCCGCAGGTTCTGAACAGGTGGGAGATCGTGCAGAGCAACAGCACTGTGGACACGACCTATGTGAACGATGAGTACAGAGTCCTAAGTCCGCTGGCTCGTGGCCCAACCTATGTGAAGGGAAAGGGGTACTAAGCTGTGGGGTGCCATGAGGGGTTCACGGAATTCGAACTACAGGCAGGTGTCGAGAAGCCTGTGGCAGTTCCAGGTGAGGTATACGAGCTGGCTGATTGCCAACTCTACAGACAGAAAAGTAAGTCATATGCACTTCTGCGCCTAACCAGTGGAAGCAACGACCTTAAGTCGCCACTCGAGGGCCGTCACCACCTCGGGGGCAGGGACATCCTACCTAATCAGGGCAACCGGCTCCGCTTCAACATCGGAACCCTCATAGCTGGGACTCGCTCATTAGGTGTGATGGTACTTTACTTTGCTATGCTAAGGTATGTGTGTCGAACACATCAGGTATTCAGCTTCAGCGTGCGTAGAGCACGACTCCTGTCGTTACCGCTGCAGCTGCCACCACTACTATAAGCTCTGCGGTCTTCTGACCTGTCGATGCTTCATAGTCGAGTGCTAGCACAGATACAGCCTCGTACTACCCATTGAGACTCTCATCTGCCTCTTTGAGGCTCTGATTGGCCTGAGCTCGGAGTTGTCATTGGCGTGCCTCCCTCTGGCGCATATGCTCAAGTGCTTTGCTATGCTCAAACTTCTCCTTAACAGCTTCTCCATCGCCTGGTTATGATGCTCACGCTCGACCTCTGCCGCATTCTTGTCGGTGAAGCTGAGTCCCCAGTTCGCTACGGCAAACACGCCTGCATTCAAGATTGCAGAGGCCATGCTATAGACTAGAGTTTAAAGCTACTATATAACTGCCCCAGCGATGGATCCCCAGAGCGATGTATGAACCAGAGGCTGATCCAGTCGAGGTTATTAGATGACGAGGACTATGATGAGGAGGATGATTATGATGCAGACGACTACGATGTAGTGGAGACCGTGGGTGAGTATGATGATGTAGCGAAGACCGTGCGTGAATCCTGCAAGCTAGTACACAGAGCGAAAGGAATCTATCGCACTCATGTAAAAGGTTCTATCGGTCCGCTGGCAGCAGTTGGGGCTCTGATCGCTCTGTTCACAACGAAGGCTGGCAAGACGGTCCGCAAGATCGCCAACAATGCTCTCCATGGGGTGGAGAAGATTTCTGAAGCCATACCAGCCATCGCCCCAGGAGTAGGTACGTTCTTTGGAGTCGCAGGCCCTTGGCTACCGTACCTTGCCATAGTGCTCGTGGCCATCTGGGCCACTAAATATTTAAGCCATACTATATAAGGATGGCATTTCTGTACGACCTGGTCAAGTCCCTTCACTTCCGAGGGTTGGTCGATAAACTACTGTTCAGTGAGGATCCAGCAGAGATTAGACACCAGTGTATGGAGGTGTTTGAGGTCTTCAGTGATGGTCGAATGAATGACAGCCATCTGTTCGTCTGTTTAGAGTTCACCCAGGGCGTTTGTGACAGGATGGGAGTGGACGTCAGTGATGAAATCCGGGAGTTTATCAACCGTCTTGCTTGAGGAACTCTACTATCAGCCTGGTGGATATTACCGTGAGCCCCCTCAACTACTTGAGGCTGCACGTCGCAAGGGCCACAACTTCACATTGGAGACAGCTAGCCAGTGGCTCAGACACCAGGCGATGTGGCAGATATACAGACCACGTCCACGGCACATCAGGCATGTCCATCTCGAGGAAACTGTCCCGAACAGAGTTCACCACGCAGATGTTCTATTCATTCCACATGACTCGGTTGGTCGTAAGCCCTACAAGTATGCCCTCACCATCGTTGATGTCGCCAGCAGGTACAAGGCGGCAGTACCGCTCACAGACAAGTCAGCTGGCCAGGTGGCCCAGGCATTCCAGGGTGTCTACGAGGCTTCGGAAAATCCCCTCCAGTGGCCGGAATTGTTTCAGGTGGATGAGAGTAAGGCATTCAGAGGGGAGACTGCAGCCCTCATGCAGAAACACGGTGTGGCAGTTAGGCGTGGCGAGGTAGGGCATCACCGTGCCCAGGCTATCGTTGACCGGTGGAATCGGACACTGGCAGAGAGGCTGTTCCCATACCAATATGCCCAGGAAATGGCCGCGCCGAGTGAATGTTCTAGAGTATGGGTGAGATGGCTGCTTGCTGTGGTGGAGAGATCCAATGCTGAGGTTACTAGGCTGATCGGGAAGAAGCCGGTAGAAGATATCATACACTCTGCTGGTCACAGCTCTAGAGGAGCGAACAAGGGAGAGAAGTGCCTACAACCTGATGCTCTGGTTCAGTACCTGTATGAGCCTGGTGAGCTGGAAGGTAGTCGACGGCGTGCAACAGATCCTAACTGGTCGATAGATGTTCACAGGCTTGACAGGTATGTGGAGGCGGAGGGGCAGCCTACGCTGTACTACCTGGCATGCCAGCACGGAGTGCCTAGGCGACCATTTGTCGTAGAAGAGCCTCAGCTAGTCCCTGAAGACACACAACTACCACCCCCTAGGGTGCTAACATGATACTCGATGGGCTCGGTGTGGACCCCATCTGGCAGCACATGGCGCTTATCATAGTAAGTGGAGTCCGAGTTTTTCCTGCGCATACGTCACCCTACCCTGGTTGCGCATGTGTAGGCCTCGATTGGTGGCTCTGTCCACTACACCATGGAGGGCGCTGTAGAACCTCTGCCAGGAGATGTCATTCTGCCGTTTAGACATTCCCTTGGTCGAGCATTTCACTTGCAAGTTTCTGCTGTTCCAGCGGTCTGTATTCTCCATGTAGTAGCACTTGGAGCAGAGAGCAATACCACGAGTGCCTTCGAACTCGAGCGTGAACAATCCCGGAGTGTGGTTAGACTATTTGTCCCATGCTAACCAGTCCCGTTCGCATCTCTGGGCGTATCACCTCATCTAAAGCAGAATCGGTGTCCATCTGCTGGTACTCGATGCTGTCACGAGCTACGTAGCGGTCGAGGAAGTCATAGTAGGACTCCAGCATCCGCAGCTTCGCCAGCTCGTATACTGCTATACCCACCTGGAAGGGGCGATGAATGGTGATTTTAGCCTTACGGCTCTGCAATTCGTAGGAATCACCGATCTCCTCTAGATTCTCGAACCATGCGCTACGCAAGGCTCTGTCTACTGCTCGTTCATCCTTAGTGAAGCTCGAGTTGGTATGACGTTCTAATGCCTCGATCAGGTTCCCATATGCACTGTTGCCAAGGAGTTTGAAGAGATCAGCCAACAAGGCTTTACTTTTGTCAACATCCCCGGTACGATGTGCCTCAGTAACAGTCTACAAACCATTCAAAAGGTTTCTGTGAAGTGTAGTCTATAGTGCGATAGATAGCAGTAATCTCTAACCCGTGGGCAAGGTACCACTTGAGAGTTGGTGCATACAATACCCTCTTCTTACCAGAGAGTGCACCAACGAGCTTGCTAGTTGTAGACTTTTGTCGACCTGTTTTATCAAGGTATGCAAGCATCTCCGAAGGTATAGCCTCTTCTGCGATCTCACGATTATAGAAGATGGGAGACATCTCCTCGAACTTTGACCATAACACTTTAGGTACCTCAATGTCGACCTCAGCAAACCCGAACCAACGATCCGCTAGCAGATCCTGCTTAAAGCATTCAATATCACTGCTTACACGCCCACCCCACCGTCGTACAGTTTCTTTACGACAAGGCATTGCTTGGGCCATGGTTGACATATACAGAGCATTTGCATCATAACCAAGGAGATGTTGACATACTCGCTTACCTTGGTGAATTCGGGTTACCCCAGACTCGTGATATCTCGTGAACACAATGCTCGGACCCCCAACAACAGCACCTTTTAACATCTCGTAAGCTTCCTTGCCTGGAGAGTAAAGTCTAATATCCGGCTCATGGTCATCAGTACCACGAAGTAAGTACTGAAGCGACACACCAGGAAGTGACACCACATCCTTCAGAATGTCAATACCTCGTTCTGTGCACGGATCGTGGAGGCTCGTAGTTGGATCTTCTGCATGAACTCTGAGATCAGCACTTTGGAGTTAGCATTGCAGAGGTGAGTTGGCGAGCTCGCGCTACCATCTAAGGAGCAGCCGACCGACACCGAGATTGGTATGTGGGCACTCTCGATCGTGAGACTCTCTGTAGGGTGGATCTTGATCCCATCTAAAATGGCTTCAAAGTCATAGACAATAAAGTGTGGGTATTGTACTGTCCGTACAGGGGTGTGGACACAGGGGTGTGGACGCATGGACAGTGTTTTATACAGCACTCCCACTGTACCACAAGCGTGCGTCCAGATGCTCTCAGTTTCTTGTCTCTTGTGACCGTCTTGCGGTATCTTTGATCAGCATCCTCACCTCGTTGGTGTTGTGAACATCCATGCCAGTGACAGCCATGAACACTGTGTCGGTTGTCGGATCATAACCATCTACGGGAGCCCCCTCGATCCAACGCTCACCACCGTGACCACACTTTGTGTGGTGTATATGAATTCCACGGTTTCGCGACTCATATTCAATCCAACGAGTAGCCGTGAAACTGGCCGGTTGGTATGGATAGAAGGCCTTCTCATATGGTGACTGCGGTGCCACTACCTTCTAACCAGGGAAATCGATGGTCGTTTTTCCCCCTGTACAGTGGTCAGCATGGTGATGGAGACTACATGCTTGGGTAAACTGCTGTTGACAGTGCCCACAGCTGAAAGTCTCGGCCAGCTTGGAGATGTCCTTAATGAAGAAGGCGTGGTGGTCATATACTCTAATGGTCATGACGCTCGGATAGAGAGGAGGTTTCTTGGCCAGATGCCAGATGCCCTCTTCAGTGGGCTCATAAACACGCATCCCTGTCTTCGCAAATACCTAGGGACGTTCTAGGGACGTCGTTGGTACGTCAGCCACAAGCCTGTTCAGGCCATAGAACTGTTTAACAAGCTCTCGTGCAGGAGCTGTACTTCTATCAGCTCTTGCACCCTGCTGGACTGCTAGACATCTCCAGAGGCACATGTTATCTTTGTAGGTATCGAGTGCCACAATTCCCTTCCTCCATCGGAGCCAGACCGGGAGGGGGCCTGTCCCTAGCAGAGGCTGGCGGTCGATGACAACCTTTACCTCAACGTTGATTGATCTGATCCGAGTTGCCACCGCTTTGGCCCGTAAGCTGACATTCGTCTCCTCATACAACTGATGACTCTCACGGAGCAGCTGTGCTTTCTTGTGAGGGTTCCATGGATGCTCAGAGGTGAGCGCCGGAAATCTCCCTGTCTGTTAAATTATGTTACTCTTAATCAATATGGCAAAAATGGAAGCAATAGATATGTTTTTTCATTGGTCCTCCAAGTCACATGGTTATGAGTTGGAATTACCTAATTGACCATATATGGAGCGTCGAAAAGGGGTTTGTTCTGGTGAGGGTGTTTATACAAGGCCACCGACACAGAACACGCCTATTTTGGTCACTCCATATATGGTCAATTAGGACACACACACAATCATAACCACGAAAAAGCGTGTCTATCGGCTCTGCCTACTACTTACGGAACACTCATAACGCAGGGTAGCCTACTAGGCTTGTACTGGGCCAATACCAGGCCGTATTGGTCCAGTAAATATTGGCCCAGTACCGGCCCAGCAACCAGCGTCATCAGAGGACAATGACATAATGAATGCTATCTATTAGAATATAGTATTGGGATATATGCACATGTATATTAACACAAATTTTACAATAAAATAAGTTTAAGTCATAATCTAATAGGGCGATCCGAACTGTTACTCAAGTGTCTGACGCTATGATCCAATACGCATGTGTTGATGTAACGATCACAATGACGTATCTCTAGCCAAAAATAGTGGCGCGGCTACTTTTCTCGGTCTCGTATCGAAGGAGATCTCGCGAGATACGAATGTGATACGAATGTGACGTATCGCCATCACGAAAATGGAAGTCTATTACGAAAGTGTATGATTTGGATTCTTATAAACATTATGTTGACTACTTTGAAACTAATTTCACTGGGTGCTGTTGGTGCCATAGGCAGCAACAGCATCCAGCCTGATTAGTTCCAAAATATCCGACAACTTATCTGCATATAGCTACCTTGAAAATAGGCCTCGGCGTATTCAGTTTCAGTGTAAAACTTGACCCCAACACGGGCATAAAGTGGGCGGAGCATCTGTAGAAATGGGCGGGGCATAGTTAGAAATGGTTACCTAGATCGAAGACATGTCAGCAATGCATAATTCAGATATAGAATACAATACCGTATACATACCAATGTATATGCTCTATAATAAATAAATAAATAAATAAATAAATAAATAAATAACAAGTAGGTCTATCGCATTTTACACATATGAAATTCAAATCCCAGTATCTCACTTTTAATCATGATATACGTAAACTGTTGACTATTTTGAAACCAATTTGACTTGAAGCTGGTGCTACTTTAGGCAGCGCCAGCTTTCAATCAAATAAGTTTCAAAATATTCAAGTGTTTTGGCACATCCGTAACGGACTTTTAAAACTATTTGGTAGTAGTAGTAGTAGTAGTAGTAGTAGTAGTAGTAGTAGTAGTAGTAGTAGTAGTAGTAGTTTAATCCGGGTCTGGACTTACCTATGTAGATGCTCTTGTGGAGTCCTTCCACGCGCTCCCTAAAGTCATACATATTACATTGCAGTTCTTCTAAAATTTGGCCAATTGTTTCAACAAACCTGAAATAAACGTCATATATTCACCAACACAACAACGCTTTAACCCTCGAATTCGTTCAAGAAAATTTCAATTTTCTCATAGAAAATGTCCATCAGCAGATGAAGAGAAAACAATTTTTGATAATGTACCACTGAAATGACTGGCTCGGTTATCGAGCCAGTCATTCCAGTGATAAATTTTCAAAAATAGTCTTCTCTTCGTCTGTAAATGGGCATTTTTCAAAATCACTGCAGAAGCCATTTTGGCTGATATGCCTGTTAAATGGTTAACTCGAATAATACTAATATATTGCAGATGATTTCTCGCATCCCACCACGCATACGGCCACATCATCCACACCTCTTGCTAGCAGCCCAAACTATCCTTGATTTGTGTGTTGCATAGGAAAGACAGTGTTCTTTGTAGTTAATGAACTGGACCAAATCGTAAATAAGGACAAGAGGCTCAAGGGTGTAAACGGTCACCTGGATCATTAGCAATTGAACCAGTAGTATTTGAACAGACGTAATTCTTTAAATTAAAGGTTCATATTCATACCAAAATGCTTGACAACAAAATTGTTAAAATTGTATACTTTTAGCGACTTAAACTATGTACCTATGCGCAATGAAACGAAATAAATCTTAACATATTGTGATTAAATTACATATAAGTTAATATAATGTTTCTAGCTTTGAAATTTAATTATAAACATCTAGAAAATTATATTAATTAATCATATGTTAATTATTTCGTTTAATTACAATGAGGTACACATTTTAAGCCTCTGAAAGTGTACAATTTTAACAATTTTCCTTTCAAACCATTTGCTGTAAATATGCACAATTAAGCAGTAACAATACAAAATTGGAATTCAGTATGCACGATATTTAGTTGGAAATCAATGATGGACGCTGATCATACGATCAGATCGAAACTTAGGTTCCACCCACCTAATTAAGAAATCCAATATGGATATCAACCGCTAAATGTTAAGTGGTCATTGGAAGTAATGTTTTATCACGAAACGAGTTCTCTTAAACTATAATCGCTATATTTACTTGTATAGTTTTCTGGAAATTGATAGCCAGGGAGTTCAGGGATCGATGGATCCCAACACAAGCGAGGGGATGGTGGAGCTTAACTAGAGATGTGTGGGGCATAGCTAAAACTGGAAACGTCCATTATACCGCCGTTTAGCTATGCCTCACCCTTCTCTAACTAAGCTTCGCCCACGCTTAACCTGTGTTGGGATCGATCGAACCCTGAATTCCCAGAATCCCAATGTAAAGGTAACTAACACAGGTAAGCTGTTGAATATTTTGAAACTAATTTGACTGGGTACTGATGCTGCTTATGGCAAATTAGTTTCAAGATATTCAACAGAATGTTAACTACATTGTAAAGACAGATATAATTCGTATGAAACTGACGGACTATTCCAAGCTCATGCCAGCATATTTCTGTCAATTATGATTGTGACGTCAGCTTACGTGTGAGGTCGTTGCTTATGACGTAATATACGCGATTGACAGGTTGGATTCATCCATTACGCCATTGATCATATCTTTGCAGAATCTGAGTAGTTATATCATTTTCGCGACACCATCGGACCAATCGTACTAACATATGCGCACTCACATCGCTCCGCTGTTTGCGACTCGATACGGGAGGGCGAGATCGTGCAATAGATGTATCGGACCGTACTAATTACTTCGTAATTCATCGTACATTACCTCTGGTTGTTTTCTCCCAGAATTGCCGCTCGCAGCCGCAGAAAGTAGGTTTCACTCAGCCAATTAAGTCTTTCAAAAATTTCTGCAAAATTTCTGATTGAATACCTATTTTGCTGGATATTTTGAAATGAAATTGATAGGAAGTCACGGTTTCATTCAGCAATTTGTTTAAGGGGAGGGTTGGGAACTTGGGGTGGCAACTTAATTGAGTACCGATACAGAGACTATACAGATTAAATTAAATCACAAACGATGTGTAAATCCAGAAAAATCATGGAGCTGCCGTGGGGTGGGGCATGCTACCTCAATGGGGGTTGGGGAGGGAATGCCTCCTCACCCACCCACCCCCCACCCCACCCCTTGGATAAAACGCTGGTATATATTGCTGCCTTAGGATCCAAGCAAATGATTTACTTGAAAAATTCTGCAACTTTCATGTGCTAGGCGAGACCAATTTAATGTTTTGTTGGCCTGCAAATCGTTTTTATCATGACCGGCTTGTCCATTAAAGGGTTAACAAAACTACAGAGAACAGTTACAGAAAATTCTGAGGAATTCCGAGTGATTATAGGACTTGCCTAGCAAAAATTCTTAGATGGAAAAATGTTGAAAACAATGCCTTAAAATGTCAGCTTTATTCCCGCCCCCCCCCCCCCCCCCCCCTCCCGAGATTTATATGGAAAAACTAGGTTAGCAAGGTTTGTAAAGCAAACAAAATTAATTGGTGTTTTTTTGGCAATGACATGGAAAATGTCAAATAGCTACATGGATGCCTGAATCGTACACTAATATTGCGGCAAATAGCCTACTGATGATATCCATTATTTCAAGCCACATTCAGTGTTTACCACATTTGAGAATGCGTAACTCAGAAAAAATAAATAAACAACATTTATAAATGATCGCGTCATCGCGTGATTGTCAAGGTCACTAAAACAGCCACGGCAATAAGCAGATCGACTAGCTGAGTCATTGATTTCATCTGATTACCAAGCGCTTACCACTGCTATCTCAGGCATTTTATATTATTTCAATAAAACAGTGTTATATTATATGTATACTACCAAAAACATACTAGAATCTCGACAAATTGTTCTCAAATATTACCCCTTGCTATTGTCGCTAGGCCTACACATCCATCGCTCGTGTATTTACACTGATACAAGAGGCGTGGTTTCTTCACGAGAAGTCGGTCATACTGCCGACGAAATGTAGAAAGAATGACGATTTTGATTGGGTCGCTCAATTTAGTAACGATGCGTGTTGATTGGCTAAAAACGATGCGCAGGAAACATGCTCGCCGTGATTTTGGCTAGGCAGAGGGTCTGTTTGGAGTTATGACGTAACGGAGGATTAAATAATTACACTTTCCGCGTTTAACGATGCGGGTAGTTTGATATTCGTTGATGCTGTATGCCTATATCCAATAAAAGGGTCACAAGATTTCCAACATAAACTCTGTGTGTGAATTTCACCATCAAATGTGTATGGTTTATCTTTACTATGCTTGGAGCACAAGGACTCCTATCTAGTGAAAGAATTGACATCATATATATTACCCATCCGCTCCACTATAAACAATAATAATAGTTATTATAGATATCATAGGAGTCCCTGTGGCTTGGAGTGTATTTTATAGTTTAGTTTTGCAAATTTTTGCACACTCAAAATGTATGCGATCGTTTCTGAGCTCGACTATGTTTAGATTCTGGGTGGATGGGTGGGTGGGTGGGGTGGGCGGTGTGTGGAGACCTTATGGATCACCATCAATGCGAGGGCGACGCCACTGGCCCGCCGGCTGGGATGTGTGGGTGTGTGGGTGGGTAGCATTTGCAAACCCCACTAGCCTACCTGTAGTTCCGCTGCTGTCGTTATAACAAAAAACAAACAAACAAGAGAGTCAAAGGCCTGTGACGCTCACCTGGACCATTGCAACCATTTGCATTAAAAAAGACATGATGGATTAGTTTAAGAGAATTCAAGATGATAAAGAAATTGACCAATTAAAATTGTCGTTTGAAATGATGAAGCCTACTGGTATGGGAGCGTTCCACCTACGTTTCATTGAAATCGGTCCATTGATTAAAGAGGAATAGCGTTTTAAATGATTCCGGAAAATGTCCAGCCAAATTTGGTTGAAATCCACAGAGCATTTAAAGCTGAGATGCGCTTTGACAAATTCCGGTAAATGCTTCATAAAATCAAGATTTTCTAACCAAAACTTGATCAATCAGGATTCTGAATAGAAGTTCTTGAGCCGACCAGGATATGGTTATTCTACCCAAATTTGGTTGAAATCTGTCAAGCAGCTAAGCAAGAGAAGCGTTTTGACAAATTCTGGTAACATTTATATAAAATCTAAGATTTTCACACACAATTTTGACGTATCAATGTTTAGAATGCATGCTAGATAGTCTATCACCAGAGGATCGAGCCAGGCATTCCAGTGATACAGTTTCAAAAATAGTTTGCTCTTCCACCTGGAAACAGAGACGTCTAAACACCATTGCAGCTTTCGTCATTGATATGGTATTGTTGTCAATTTGGTAAGAAGCGATTTGACAATTTTCGGAAGGCCTAAGTTTTTCATAAAATCTAAGATTTTCACCCAAAAATTAACAAATCAAAATTATGAATGGGGGTTATAGAGCCTACCACCGAATTATTGTTCTAACCAAAAATGGTTGAAATCGGTCAAGGTGTTAAGGTATTAGCGATTTGACAATTTCTGGTAAATTGTTCATAAAATCTAAGATTTTCACCCAAAAATATGACAAATCAAAATTCTGAATTGATGTTCTAGAGCCTATCACCATAAAATCCTTTCAGACCAATTTGGTTGAAAATCTGTCAAAATGTTCAGAAACAATTTGACAATTTCTGGTAAATCTTTAATAAATCTTTATGTAATTTTTTCTCCCTCAATAGATGAAGGCCTGGAGAAGCATAAAAATAGGCTTCCGCGATTACGTGATTAAATCGAATATCGCGATTATTTTTTAAGCCGTGAAGTTAAGTTATATGATTAAAAACTAAATAATCGAATAATTGTGCACAATTTCTACTGCATGGAATATTTCAATACCTACCTTATGATTACTCTTTGATGTGACCGCTCAAGAATACTGACATTTCGATCAGGGAATGCCCATTTCCAGACCAAGAGAAGACTACTTTTTTGAAAATGTATCACTGGAATGACCGGCTCGAACATCGAGCCAGGCATTCCAGCGATACAGTTTAAAAATAGTTTACTCTTTGACCTGGAAACGGAGACGTCTAAACACCATTGCAGCTTTCGTCATTGATATGGTATTGTTGAACATTGTCTGGGTAATTTGTACTCAGGCTGATTAATCGAGTAATCACGACTATTTTTAAATAATCGATCGTGATCACACAAAGTAATAATCGCACAAACCAACATAAAATGTCGTCCGCATTATGATCGTAATAAGCTACAATCGATATTCACTGAAATATCGTTTATATAAAATTAGAAATAAGAGCAGACTAATGTAATGTCTTGTTTTACGAATAGTTCTAACCCAAAACACTCGATCGGAGATAATGCACAATTTCAAGCTCTCAAGTTTTAAAATATCTTTAACGAGCCAGCCATTCCAGTGGTAAATTTTCAAAAATAGTCATCTCTTGGCCAGTAAATGGCCTTTTCTCATGACCATTACAAAGCGCGTGTGGGGGGGGGGGGTGGGGGGGGGGAGGGGGCGGGAAAATGTTGAAATCTACCGGTACATTCTCTCAGATGGTATCTCATTTATTTTCAAAGGTAAATATGAATTATCAGTTCGCTGTTAAATTATTCTATTTTAGAAATTTATTTTTATTTTTTTGCTCACTTAGATTTTTTAGCCGTTCACATCATGATTATAGTTATTTTATGGTACAGAAGAGTTTGCGAGTTTGCGCAATATCCCAGTGCACGGTGTCTCTCTTTGCAAACGGAAATGCGTCTCTGGACATAATGTCCATACAGCTTTTGTAGAAGAATGCGAAACTGCATAAAACATATTTAAACAAGTACAAATTCGTCCAATAATCACGTCGTTGATATAGGTTTCAATCGGACCGCCGTGAGATCAAGATTTAATTTTGGAAAAAGATGGTACTGGAAGGTGTTGCGATTTCAATTTTGGCACCAATATTGGCATATGTCTTCAGGATTCCACGCAAGTTGGGAGAAGATCCTGCCATTAGAACCAGAGTTATTAAAAATGTCTGAAGAGGATGAAGAAAAACCAACCAACAACCAACCAACCAACCATACAACAAAACAACCAAGAACCACAACAATCAACAACAATAATCAACAACAACAACAACAACAACAACAACAACAACAACAACAACAACAACAACAACAACAACGACGACGACGACGACGACGACGACAACAACTTGTACTCCATGATCCTCTGGCGTCTAGCGTCGTGCGTAAAATTCGAGTAGCTGATCAAGTTCTATGGTCATAAAAAATCGCGCACTTTGCCCCTATTATAATCTTGTGCATCCATGGTTTTCTTGACACGTGTAGATCAATAGCTAGCTTCTATATGTGCAGATCCTAATGTGAGTTTCATTGTAGCCACGTTATAGAGAGATATAGCTTAAGTCTTGAAAGAAAGAAATTATTTTAGTAATTAGTAACAGCCAGCTTTATGGTTTTCTTCCAGCTCTACTTACTAGCCTAGGTGGTGAGTGAAGTATGACAGGTATTGAAGGTAGGTCGTATAGCGCGAGCACTTTTCTAGATTCACAAATCCAGCTCTTCCTCACGAACCCTTTCATTAACGATTGTCTGATGCAAATATCATGGAGGATATAATCTTCATTTGAGCAGATGTTCCGTAAGAGTGTGACATTGGAAGATGGATGCATGCTTCTATTGGTAGGACACATAGTAGTATATACGGTGCTGGATTTGCCACTCTATCAGGGAATGATACACTTTGCTTCAGAGTTTTCTTGTAGAAGGTCTCGAGCTGTTGCACGTCGACTTGAGATAAATGTAGTGTTTCTAAACCATATGTTAGAACCAGATTTATGTTGATTTCTATCAAGTGCTGTGCTGTAAGTGGGTCAGGATAATTGACATCGTGCAGACCAATGCCGAGTAGAGAGCATAGGGTTCTTCTTGCCTGTTTTATATTGCTCGACACAGTTAGGGATGCACTAGTTAGAGAATTATCATGCAGAAAGTCAAAATGAGCTGCAAGCGTTGGTTGCAGGAATAAGTCAGTCACGGATCATGAATTCATGGGACATATTCTTGTCATTGGATAGTCACACTTTTTGTCGGCTGTAATTCATAGTGGTGATTTGTAAGCCATGAATGCCATCTTCGCCATTAGTTATCATGACTACATCATCCACGCATGTTTGAGAGGCAGATGACACTATACCAATGGTGGCACACAGAGGCTAGAGTGAGTACATTGTTTTAGCAAGTCGTTGATGAACACCTTGTCACGTGTCAAGTTGGTCGATAAGATACCAATATGCCGAACACACTGATGAATCATAATTGGGTTGGATAGTTGGTTTTTCCACCTTACACATGTCTGTACATTATGTTGAATATCGATGATGAGAAGCCAAATGGCACTGCCTATCCTTAAGGAGAAGTTTCCTGAACATAATTCTCATGATTTACTGTGTCGAAAGCTGGTTTTGTCATAAAAAAGAGACACGTATTTGGATATTCCATTGTCTTTTGAGTACATTGTGTACATTGTACAATCAACCGTATTAATGGTTCGACCATTAAGCCAATGCTGTCCATCTCCGATTGAGTTATTCATATTGTGGCACACGCGGATTTCAAACAAGTTTCCAATCATAATGGACCGTTCTCTTCTCCACTAGTGCGGTTACAAATATTCTTAACAAATTTCTCTCAAGTATGTTCACCTATCGCCATCGAAACTAGATTTAAAGGACTCAACCCCAATAAAAGCAATGGCCCGGATGAAATATTAGCGAGGATATTAAAGGAAGCTGCTAAAGATATTAGTGCACACTATGCATAATGTTTAACAAGACTCTAGATGAAGGTGTATTACCTGACATCTGGAAAATGGTAAATGTATGCATAAAAAGGCTCCAAACGACCCAAGCAATTACACGTCAATCAGTCTTACCTCTACCTTGTGTAAGGCCCCAGTGTCTTTTATAAGAGATACCATTGTACATTTTCTGGAACAGACAATCTATAGTAGCCTCCGGGGCTACGCGCTCGTCTGTCCGACTGTTCCACTCCGTTGCACCGCATATACAGGATACGAGGGAGGACTGGTTAGCTTCGGCTCTCGGGGTTATGCATCTCGTTTCGTGACTCTCCGGAAAATACAAAGACAGACTTCTAGAGCCGGTGGAACAAATAATGTCCCAGTGGGGTCGTGCGATCATTGCTGCCGAGATTGAACCTCGCTGGTTCGTCCGCAACTATTTGTGTCACCGGTATGATGGTCCTTAACTCAGTTTAGGAGTCTAGACATAAATACTGTAAAAACTATACAAACAATGCTACTCGTTTGCTAGTACGAGAGAAAATAAGCTGGTGTCTTGTTAGAGTGGATTCGTCAGAGGTACCTCACCCATCTCTAAATCCGTGAGGTATCCCTGCAAGGGAGCGTCCTAATGAGGCTACTTATGTAGTTTAATATAAACCATTATATCCCTAATAAAATATTATTATTGCGAGAGGAAAGTGCCTCACGTGGGCTTCCGTCACAGGAAAATGCCTTTAACGTCGAAGCGGAGGAAGAGAGCTGGCAAACAGGGCCACTCTCTTGTTCATATGCTGCGTGTAGTGTGAGTCAACCTAGTGAAATTATAATTAATGTGCTGCACGCTGTATTACGTGAAGATGGGGTGGATGATTTCCGTAGAAGTCAACAGCGTCATCTTATGTAGGTCAGGGCTTCTACTGATTTCTAAACAAAGGAGGTCAGGGACTTCCAGGGTAATGCTATTGGGAGTCCAAACAAGAAATTTGGAAGTCTAAAATGGTTCAACTAAAATGGTTAAAATCATTGTTTTCAGATATGTCAGGGCTAACAATAGGAAGTTCAGGACTTCCATGGTATGTTTTTGAGGAGTCCAAACATGAACCTTGGCAGTATAGGACTCCCGAACTTCCACTAGTGGAAAACCTGATGTAGGTCCAAGATACTGCATTGGTAGTTTCCGCTTTATTTATGCGCCCTTCTGCTAGATCCTAAACTAACATTTAGTGGTTAGGTCCATGTCCAGGCTTTTGGCCGCAAGTGGCAGGGATTTCTACCTATCTTTTCTACCTATCTTTAATACATGAGCCTGACTGGCGAAGATGCTCGGTTTCCGTACAGTCACCCTCAGAAAGACAGTGTGCGGACATGTTATGGAGTGACAGCTCCAGAATCATATAACGATCCTGTTACATATCACACTGCAACCGCATACAACATCACTAGGACAAATCATCATTACATAAGCAGTTGAAAAGTGCATATAGATTTTATGGTGGGGAGTGAGAGGCAGATATCCAACTATAGCGACCTTCTGTGAGGGCGTGGTGCATTCCAAAACCGCACCCAGTCACTGTACAGAGTTAGATGGAGATCTGCATCCTATCCATCACCTGCTGTGTCGGGGGCGGATCATGTGAGATCCGAATCCAGGGACTAACATTTGCCTGTCGTTAGGGCTATGCGAGATGGCATGATTCCGAGTTGCTGGGAAATATCCACAGATGAACTGTTGATGCGGCTCACTCTCAAAGATGGTGAAGAAGAACCATTGTGGATGCGGATGTCTATTAGATAGTCATATTAGCGTATATAAATAAATTAAGCAGTGTGTTGAAAAGTTCCGTACTTTTTCAGAAGTTTGAAAGCTGGCCCGAAACATGAAGGTCTACAGTTGAAAGCTATAATAATATAATGCATGTGCATCTTCTGTGTACACAATACATGGTGCACCGCATAGCTCTTGCGGCACACCAGGCAATGTCCCACTAGAATGTTGTCAAAAAGTTAAATTATCACATACGATACATTGCGCGGATTTTGCTGCCACTTTTCAGCATGCTTCAGCAGATCTGACGAGTTGCCCACCACGATTCACCTCTTGTTCCACATACTACGAGCTGTTACATTTGGGCCGCGAGGCCCATCCGCAGGAAGGCTCCTCTAAAGTTCGGATGTGAGGGACTCTTCTTTTATTTACTTAGTTGCCCCAAGATGGCTGTCCGAGGGCGTACACAAACTTGTTTAGATGTGGATGTTGCGGTTGCGGGCCAGGCGCTTAAGAACTCAAATCCGAGAGGCACTACTGTGGTTGTAGGTAACCAACAGTCAGTAAGCAGTTGCCCACGTCTCGCACTGCCCTTGCTATCTCTCGTCCAAGTGTGGTCTCGATTCTTGGTTCTGCGCTCCATTTATACTACTTGTGACGTCATAGGCAGGGTGATCAGCCAATCAGCGGGCGATCTGTAGCCAATCAGCGTGCAGCTAAGAAGGGCAAGGATGTTATCACATGTTGGAAATCCTCCCCATTCATTCAGTACATACACACGTTTATGACGTTTTCAATATTTTGAAGATAATTTAAGGAGCTAAATATGGATAACTCGGCCATTTCTGGTCCGATTTTAAAAAGGTTAACGGTTTTAGATTCCGGTCTGATAGGCACAAAGAAGGATCAAAACAGTACAGTTTAAAGAAATTACATGCACCAACTCGGTACAGTTTAGTATGCATTCTCTCCCAACGTTGACACATGTTGTCAGGGAAGCTCTGATGCGCGCGCATGCACGCTATGCAATCTCACGGACGTAAAACATTTTACAGAAACCTCTCTTATATGGCTTTATACACACGTACTATCCTACTAAGGGGGGCATGCTCGGAACGTACCCGGAGTGGTGGTCCCATACCCAGCTAAGCGGGGACGGTCCGTACCTGTCCGGCTGATCCACGCTACACCATTTACAAAGTGCCAGCATGGATCCAGACATAATAGACCGTGTAAAACTCAACTACTAAAATACGTCGATGATATAACAGTGAAACCTGGCTGAAATGAACCTGTCAATGCAGTATATTTAGCCTTCTCAAAAGTATTCGATACTGTACCACACCAACGACTCCAAACAAAATTGATAAGCTATGGTGTTGGCAACAATCTAGTAAGACAGATAGTAAACCACCTATGTAACATACGCCAGAGAGTAAGGATCAATGATGCACCATCAGACTAGATAGAGATGTCTAGCGGTGTGCCACAAGGAAGTGTCCTGGGACCAATACGTTTTCTGATATATATATATATATATATATATATATATATATATATATATATATATATATATATATATATATATATATATATATATATATATATATATATATATATATATATATATATATATATATATATATATATATATATATATATATATATATATATATATATATATATATATATATATATATATATATATATATATATATATATATATATATATATATATATATATATATATATATATATATATATATATATATATATATATATATATATATATATATACACCTGTGCAAAAGTTAAACACCAGCAAAAACAATAGAACGTAGAAACATGATGGTACAACTAGGCTGCCATACTTTTTGTCCCCGCGTTAGCTGACATAATTCCAAGTACGAAATGCACATGCATGCATGACTTCACGCCGCTTGATGTCCGTGCGTGGCGGGAAACAGCACACGTGTTCAGTTATGTAAAAGTCCAGTTTGAGGTGTAGAACATTACATACAGATTTAGGCGACAAGATTAGGAATTTTGTGTTCATGACCGTGGTTTATTTGTACAGAGAGAATTAGCTCTTGATTGTGAACCGCTATGGCAAGACGAAGGTTAAGTGATCGTGTGAAATGGCAAATCATAGGCATGCATACCACTGGTATGTCATGCAGAGAGATTGGCAGACAGCTGAACATTAACCATACTGTAATCAGTCGTTTGATTGCAAAACATGGGCAAACTAACGAGGTGAAGGACAGGCCTAGATCTGGAAGACCGAAGAAGACTACTGCCCGTGATGATCGAGCCCTAGTACGCCTTGTTAGGAGATCTCCATTCACCAACAGCAGAGTGCTCAGCCAGCAATGGGAAACGCGCAATAGAGTGTCAATGTCTACCGTCAAAAGGAGACTGTATGCTGCTGGCATGAAAGCTAGGAGACCTGTCAGACGTCCTCTCCTCACTGCACACCACAAAGAGGAGCGTCTGAGGTGGTGCAACGAAAGAAGACACTGGAACATGAGATCCTGGAGACGGGTACACTGGTCCGATGAAAGTCGGTTCCTGCTTCATGCCACAGATGGTCGAACTCGTGTATGGAGGTCCAGACGCACGGCGTACGACCAACGTAACATCATGGAAGAAGTTCCATTTGGTGGAGGTTCCGTTATGATATGGGGGTGCATCTCATTTGATTGTAAGCTGGATCTGTTGACTGTACCTGGAACACTAAATGGACAAAGATATCAAGATTCCATACTGGATAGAGTTGTGGTCCCTCATTTTGTAAATCATGCACCTGGAACCCACCCTATATTCATGGATGACAACGCCCGACCACATCGTGCTAGAGCTGTGCATGAATACCTCCGCCAGAATGCCATCGAAACCCTACCATGGCCAGCAAGGAGCCCTGACATGAACCCTATTGAGCATATCTGGGACATTCTGGGAAACATGGTGAGAAGGAGGGATCCTCCTGTGCAGAACCTACAGGAATTAACAGACGCACTCCATCTTGAATGGCAACGAATACCACAATGGCGTATCAGTCGGTTGGTGACCAGCATGAGACGTCGTGTCCAGGCCGTAATCCAGGCACAAGGTGGATATACCCGGTATTAATAATGACAGTCTCAAACTCGTGCACAGATGTTAAACTTCGTTTTCAGACACCATTAATGACAATCTAGCCACGTGTGTCAACTGTAGGGCAATAGTTGTCAGTTGTGTCAACGTAACCATATTCAGGCCTCGTTTTCAAGTTCAAACAAAAACATACAGTGTTTCCCCACCATCATAATCAGCATTCCTCTAGTTGCATTATTACCTCTTGCACTAAGATGGATGGGTACATAAATGTTTATGCTATTGCTTTCTTCATAGCACATGAATATACCCTCGCATGTGCGTAAAAATAGGGTGGTGCTTAACTTTTGCACAGGTGTATATATATATATATATATATATATATATATATATATATATATATATATATATATATATATATATATATATATATATATATATATATATATATATATATAAATGACCTACTTGACCGACTAACCTGCCACTACAAATATTTACAGATGACACAAATGGCAACCTAGCTACCAGCACGATCCAAGACAACATAGGGAAAGTACTAAGTGGTTGCAGACCTGGCAACTATCTTTCAACACAGATACAATGCATGCCATACACTTCGGCAGAAATAGTGCACAAACCAAATGCTATATGACAGATATACCCGATATGCACCCTGTATCAAGATCAGAGGTGGACAAAAATGTAGGAGTGCACATTGACAGACACCTTTCTTTGGATACACATATAGGTAACATTCTATCCAAAGCGAACAGCACAATAGGACTAATCAAGGGAATATTTAACAACATTGACCCATCTACTTTCACGCTCTTTTACAGGTCTCTGGTGAGGCATTTAATCAAAACATTCACGCTCATCAAGGATCTATATTAATATTGATGAAGACTACTGTTTCGAAATATCCAGTATTACAGTCAACTTAATTCATAAGTTCACACTCCACATAAAACGTAGCAGTAAAGATTTTCGCAAGCACGTTTTGGCTAATAATGTTACCACAGTGGAATTCACTGCCAGCTACAATAGCCAAAACAACCATCGACGTTTTCAAGAGCAACTAGATATCTACGTCAAAGAAAGAACATTTGAATTTGACTGAACAGGTCATACATATACCAGCCCATCACAAAGTCAAACTGCAATTCTGCCAATACAGTAGACTGCTCTTGGAGTAGCCTGCGCATCGGCAAGAACATGCTCAGTAACAATTCTAATTATCTGTAGATAGGTCTCTGTTTTCCACATCTACACTTTTGTGGGAGCGTGAACTAGCATAGAGAAGGAATTCCAGTGATTTTTCACTCTGTTAGGGAAGATGTGTTGGCACAGTGATGTGTTGCACTGAAATTTGGGTAGGATAACGTTAAAGAAACTACGTCCTCCACAAGTCAACATGTAACCAAATGCTAGGCGAATCAGAGTGTGACCATGAGTGTAGGCGGCACACTGCAGCTAACCTGTAGAACACCCATCTGCAACTCAGCATTTCATAACACTGCTAAAGTCTTAAATCTAATGTCACTGATATATTCAAAGACAATTTCGAAGAGACGTAATTAAGCGCCAACAGTCACACCATTCAAGAACAAACTAGATATCTACTTCAAAGAAAGAACGTTGGAATTGTACTGAGCAAGCCATACTATAACAAAAGCACTGAGGCAATACCAAGCCAATGGCATATGCCTCATATAATGTTGCTGCTGTTGTTGTTGATGATGATGAAGCACCCCAACAACAAATATACATGTTATGTAACTGGGCTACTACTTGGAGAATGCCTTTCAAACAGCAAAACGCAACATGATGAACCTAACCAGAAAAAAGTGATGAAATTTGACTACACACTAAAGGGAATCAGTCTCTGCTTTGTTTCATCAGTAAAGTATTTGGGCGTCAACATCACAAATGACCTAGCAGAAAATCATGCAAAACCTTAGGACTATTGTGGAGAAATTTATTATTCTGTTCCCAAGAAATCAGACTCCAAGCATATGCGTGGCTGATTAGACCAGTTTTGGAATGTGCAAGTGATGATATTGTAGATTCGTCCACTGTCTGGAGAACCGCTGTATACGTATTAAGTTAGTAGAATTCTTCTTGTTGTAGCTATTTTGTCGTCTTCATTATTATGCTATGCAAGTAAAAATCCAGGGAAAATGCGTATTAATCATGTCACTGCTTAATGTAGCAATGTTCTAATTACTTGTGAGTCAATAAATAGTATAGTATGGGCAATTGCTTTTTCTGATGCCAAGATACAGTGAATCATAATTATTGCTTGTGATCTGTAGGAGTGGCCTGGTCCGTCGACATCACAGTGCCAAGTGGCACCATTTAGTTAGATTCCTTAATAAGAGACTTCCTCTAACGGTGAAGGGCATAACAAAGCCCTCTACTCAGGTTCTCGATCTGTGGTTTCCGGTGATGGCGTAATGGAGATGAAATGTATACGACCCTCTATGCCGGCGTTACATAAGGGGCAGTATACCTTCACCACATGCTGTTTGAAATTGCTTATATTCGCTTGCAGGATGTAGGTTCCGAGTGGGATTTTGCACTTAAATGAAGCTCTTGCAACCGAGTAGCCATCATAGCCAGCATTATTCCAGATCGGGAAAACTTTGCCGATCTTAAGGTCACGAAGGTTCATGTATTTTAGTGATGTCTTTATGCGAGCATCATCCTTTAGTTTACTCTCACAGTAAGTGTTGATAGCCTTTGATACCAAGGCTTTCCACTGATACTTGGTGGTGGATCTAGTAATTCATATGAGAATGGTAGATTGTATGGCAGCAGGATTTCTGTAACAGCAAACCAATCATGAGTTTTTGGTTTTGACTGCGAGCTGACGTTCAGCAATGTTGTGCTCAACTGATATCTTGAAGGGGATCTGGCCTAGGAATAAGTAGACTGCTGCATTGGGAGCGCTCTCTGATAAGTGCTGAAGTTGTCGAAGAAGCTGCTTATTGAATCTGATTGCTTGATACAAGTCCTTTGTAGCTATATGTATTGCGTCGAGGCCGTATATAAGCCGCGGAAGGACACAAACGTTAAGGATGTTAATGGAAATCTGGGGATTCAGACCATTAGCTCCAGGGCGGCTAGCGCTCATCAGGGCATAAACAGTTTTTCTTGCTATGATGATCCTCTCCGAGATAACATCTTCTGTTCCGAATTTGGAGTTGTTGTCTCTAGTAATGCAATGATGTACGTCTGTGTTCTCAACTGGGAAGGTCGATCCATTTAACTGCAAATTAGGATTTGCGTTATGATGGTTATAGCAGACAAATGCAGATTTTGATTCGCTGATCACATAGCACTCATGATTATTGTACGTTTTGTTGTATGTTTAGCAATGATTGGATGTCATCTACGTTGTTTGCAATAAGGCACACACCATCAGCAACAGTTGGCGAACTGTAGGGGATTTTACCAATCATACTGCTGATATCTTGGTTTCCAATAAGATTTAACAGAGGGTTGATGAAAGGTCTGTATGCTGTGAGAGATCAGATACCGTCTTGACGCACCCTTTTTTACTCTCGGAAACTAGGTTAAAGAGCTCCTTCCAATTTAACATGAGACGGCATGCCTGTGTACCATTCACTCAATAATAACCAGTTGGTACCACTGATATGAACTAGCATCGACTGGTGCCATACCATGGCGAAATGCTTTTTGAGCATCACGAAAGGTGATGAACAAGGAGGCTTTGTTATCTTTAACTTCAGCAATAAGTTCAGTTAGTACGATCGCAACATTATTGGATGAAGTGCCTCTAGTAAAACCCTGGTGTAGTGGGTTCTGCGCTTGATCTACTGCATAGTGGGATAATCACAGTTGTGCCTTTTTCGTGATTTTGCCGCCTATGACGATGTTTGTTAATATTTTATATGAATTAGGTCATCCATGAACATTCCCTTCTTATACAATGGAGTAATTCTACCAAGTTTGAAAGATTCTGGAATTTTCTTTAGGCAGAAGACTGTGTTGATCAGAATAGTTAAGATCTTAATAATTTTTGATCCACCATTCTTAAGGTGCTCGCTGGTGATATTTAGATGTTCTGCGGCTTTACCATCATTCAGGCTGAAGACTTTAGTGATATTCTCAGATATATTTGGTGGGCCGACTCTTCTGCTGTGTTGATTTCTTCAAGTAATCGGTGGTCAAGCTGGGCTTGAGTTTTATAGTTATTATTAAAGTTTGTGTCTTCTAGTGGGGCTGCCAGTTCACTGAAATAATGTGTCCAACCCTCTCTGACTTCTCTGGCAGTGTTAAGTTCTTGTCCATAGCAGCTTGACTAGCAACTTAGTGGTGATGACTGAGTTCTCTTCTCTACGCTGGTTTTTAATAAGCCATTAGAAGAATTTTTTGTTATTTTGATCAGCATACATGATCTCTTCATACTTGGCTTTTCTTATTTCAGCTTCTTGCTGTCGCTGTGCTGATTGAGTCACTTTTTAACCAGTTTCAAAGATTGGAAGGTGTCACATGAACTATTAGTAAGTGTCGTCGCCTCTTCTTAGCAGGTTTCAATTTAAGACACTTCCTGGCTGTCATTTTAATGACGTCATAAAGGTTATGCATAGCTAGATCTAGAGCTGTTATGGATTGTACATTTTCAAGATCCAGTTTACCCAGACATTCGATGAGGAGTTGCTTATATCAAGTTATATTTATTTTGTCCCATGTGATTCTGTAATTACGGTACTTGGTTCACGGATGCTACTATGCTGAAGATGACGGCAGTAAACTTTGATTGTTGCTGATATTGGATTGTGCTGTGAGGTAGTAGTACCTTCCCTTTTGTACGTATGGTATCCAGTTAATAGAGTAGCACAACTTTGAAGAACATAGTCTATTTGGGTTTTATTTTCTCCATTGGGATGAAAATTGGTGAATATGTCATTAAGATCCAATGGTGTATATAGACTGTACAGTGCCGGATGTGTAAGCATAATCAGCTGACTCGGTTGCAGTGCAGGGTGGAATGTAGAAGGTTGAATTGGATTGTAATATGATAGTATTTTATTCAGGTTGAGTAGTGGTTGGTGCTGATGGAAATCTGCGATTGGAACTTTGATGTGAGATGGAGGAGGGACCAACAGCGGGGCTGGTATCAGCCGACACGCTTCTAAAAAATGATGATCTAGATTGCATACTAGTCAAGCATAGGTTGTTGCCGTGTATAGCCTCACGAATTGTGATTGTATGTTCTCTGCACATGGTGGGTCTGGTACTACATTGCTGACTATGTTTAGCCGGTGAGTTTCAGTCGCATTGTCAGTGTCCTCAGTGGCCAACGTAACTAAGCCTATTGCTCCTATACGAATTATGAATAGTGGCATGAGGTGGCTGATGAGGAGTTAAGGTACGGGAAATGTTTATCATAGTACCGGATTGATGAACAGGAACCAAACTGTTATCATAAGGTTGGCTAGTAATGGTTGCTGGAAACTTTGAAATCTGCTCACATAGTCTAGGCTGGAGAATTTCAACGGTTTCCATCTCAGTAACTGCTGCATGAACATCAGCATTTTTGTGTGGTAAATCACTGGCTATAGTGCAAGGAGATTGAGCGGAATTCATAGTAGGTGCAGATGTCAGCATGGTTAGCCGAATCTGTGACGTTTGCTGGAGTTTGGCTAGGCATAACAGCAGAGGACACATCAGCGGTCTCAGCAACTGATGTATGACGATTCATAATTTTCAGAGACAAGCCATTGATTGTGTTGTGGAATAACTGATCCGAGTTTTCAGTTAAAGCACCCATCATCATGGCACTTGGTTGAGTGTCTGGAACCGAGTAATACATTCTAGATTGGCTGGGCATAGTTACAATTGGTTCTGCAATTCTCTTACCAATTCTAAGCTAGAAAGTGTCAACGCTTGCAGCAGCTGATGTACGTGGATCTGTCATTTTAAAGACAAGTCATTACTTGTTACAGTGGGTGGCAGTAGAGGCATCTGTCAATGCAGTACTTAGTTGAGTGGTTGGAATCATGTTGTTCACATGAATATGAGGTTGGTTAGGCACGATTACCGAAGGCTCTGAGTTTCGTATCCATTGTCTAGGTCTTGCGTTTGGTTTCCTAGTTCGAGTTGATGAATTATGATTCTTATATGTAGGATATATATTATAGTTACCGTCAAGGGCGTTCATTCTATCGAATTTATCCACTAACATGTCCAGTCGAATACTAATTCTTATATTTTCCATTCCTAGCCCATGCATTTTCTGCTCAATTTTTCAGGATTTTGTCATTGCATGGTTAGGCCTAGTATTCCTAAAATCAGATGGTGCATGAGATGGTTCATTGTGACTCGATCCCTCAATCAGCAGTAATTTCTTTTGAAGTAAATGTTTGACTCATTAAGCTCATTTTAGCACAGCTCTAGATTAGCGATGACAGCCGTAGCTGTTGCGATTTGCTTTTACTGCTGCTGTATCTCAGCCTCTAGTTTATACGCTTTATTGTCCCTTAATCTGTTTATTTTATGTTTTTATTTTATTCCAGTTGTGCGGTAGTAGTCGAGTCGTGAAGGGCTGGTGCCCCAGAGTGATGTGCGGCAACTGCAGATACATAAATTGGCATAGCGGGTTGTGGTGGAGTTAGATTATGACGTCGATTAATGTCCAGTGTTTGGTATTGATTTGGTTGGGTTATTCTGTTTACTGGTGAGGAGGACGCCGTCTCTTGTCAGAGCTGGTGCATTGGATGTTTGAGAATACACCATGGTATTCGGTACTATGGATTGATGTTGAACTGATGTAGGTTGGGGATTCACAGTTGTATTAGGTACTATTATCGGTTGAGGTTGGACTGATGTGGATGAGTTGTTAGAGGATGAATGGTTATTATTATATTGTGTGTCTGTTAATAGAAATGTACCTTTGCCCCCCCCCCCCCCACCCATCTCTAGCTAAGCTCCACCCAGGCCACATTCATGTTGGGCTCGATCGTTATCGAACTCCCTATCAATTTCCAGAAAACTATAGAGGTAAGCTGTTGAATATTTTGAAACTAATTTGACTGGCTGCTGCCATAGGCAGATTTGAAAAAGCACTACGTGAAATAATTTCAAAATATTCAACAGCATATTTATTAAACAGCAAAGCCATACAATTCGTACAACATGGGACTATTAAGTGGTTAAGACAGACTAAATCGAGTAATTCACGACATGATTATGACGTCATCATACATGTCACACACTTGATTATGACGTCATATGATGGATGGATAAACTGAAAGGTCCATTCAGGAAGCTCATTTGAGCTCTTTTTAGTTTTGGCACTATGAGGGTAGACCTTGTCCAGGTAACTAACAAGAAATACATGAATATATATCATTGAAGCTGCTCTCCAACACATAGATGTTTGATTTAGTAAATCTCTCACATTTGTAGTGATACCAATTGCACCACGTAGAGCATTCAATGTCCTCAATTTTTCAGGGGTTTTACAGGGTGGAGAAAATATCATTTAATCCGACAAATCTGAATCCAGTTTTTGCAAAGTTGGAGATGGTGTCGGCTCTGCACCTGGGTCCCTGTTTTGTCTGTCTAACTGTGTCAAGAATAATGGTTCCTTGTTGTAGTCACAGTAACCATGATATAACGTGTATTAAGCAAGGCAACCTGATGCCAATTCATTCACAACAGCCACTTTCGGCTTTATTCCTAGTATGATAACTGACGGATTGGAACAAACTATCACAGGATCTTCTAAGCAGTTCATTAAACTCTGTAAATTCTACTAATACATTTACAGAATTAATCAGAGGGGAAACGAATCTAACCCAGCTACTTGAACGCACAACGAAAAAATCTCCTTTGGAAGTTTTGCCACAGCTAATCAAGAACCGAGTAATGTTACATGGGAGTAATGTTTGTAGTGGCTCCTGATCACAGCTGTTTATGTGATGGTCCCTTAGGTTGGTTGGATCGCTCATTTTGTCAGCAACGGCTTGGACAAATGTTGGACCTAATGTGGATGAGTGGAGGTGCAACTCATCAATGAAATCTTCAAGCAATCTTCTTCATCAGGAGGTTACCACTAACAGACAGATCACAGTTAAGGTCACCAACAAGCATGAAGGTATGTGTTAGTTCTTATTTGACTAATAATTTGTGGAGATCAATAAAGTTGGCTGAATATTCCTTATCCGCTATTTGGACTTATCTTGTGGATGAATAAACTGAGCCTATGGGGGAAATGGGATGGTACTGTCGCTATTGTGATGCATTGTAAACGACAGTCTGCTACTTTTTCAAGCATGTCAAGGTTATGTTGATATAAGTCGAATAGGCATTACGGTAAATCGCCATACCAGTTTCGGCGAACATGGTCATGAGCCAAGTTGGGCTGTTGATCAAATTTGTCACCTCCTGGTGAACATCGGGAAGTGGTGAACTTAGATAACATTGATGAATACTAGGGGATACACAGGATGTGTGCAAATATCTGTTCGTTGGCATCGACCATTATGTGGAGATTATCTCTCCTCTTTAACTGCCAGCACAGTTCGAGTCTTTGCATGAATTACTTGAAGTTATCTTTGTTCTAACAGTTCGGCACTGTAGAAAGTGACACGTAATGGTCTCTAAAACAGTCATCTGTTTATTTTCTTACTTAGGCCGGTCCAAGTAGAACTGTCGTTATTGTATTTGGCAGCATAAACAACTAGATGCTAGTGAACTAACATCTAGATGCAAGAATGGAGGGATTCAGTTCTTGTTATTCCCCACTCATTTCTAGCCAAGCTCTGCCCAATATTTACTTGTGTTGGATCGATTTAAAACTTGGAAACCTGAATTCTGATACTCTAAATTGCAGGGTAACTATACAGCTAAGCTGTTGAATATTTTAAAACTAAATTGACTGGGTGCTGTTGCAGTCAAATTCGTTTCAAAATAGTTAACCCTTTAATGGCCATACCGGGCAAACCAGCCCTTGCTATGGTGTTGTGGAATGCCCATTTACAGGTCAAGAGAATAGATTTTTTTTAAATTTATCACTGACATGACTGGCTCGATATCAAGACAGTCATTCCAGTGATACATTTTCAAAAATTCTATTCTCATGCCCGGTAAATGGACATTCAATACAATATTTTAATTTTCTTGACCAAATTTGACCATTAAAGAGTTAATATGTTTTTTGAATTACTGGTATACATTCATTAAAGAGATACTATTCCTCCATCTTAGTGAACTTATTTTCAATTTGATTATGACGTTAGCTAACATGATCTCGGTTCATTGACTGGTTCTAGCAACTGGTGAAACCAAGTAGTCATCTCTGAACGATTGACTAGTGATCAGTTACTAAATGACACAGAATCTATGAATCACTGCATTCAAAAATACAAAATTGCAGACCGGTACCCAACATAAGTTATTTCTAAGCTAACTGTAAATACATAAACGATCATGATTCTTTCTTTGTTGGTTAGCGCTTGGGAAAACTGGTGCAGTTATCAGACACAATGTCTGTTCCAATTACAGATATGATAGAACTTGGTGTGGGTTCAATGGAAGTATCACTGTGTCAAATAGATGGCATAATTTCTTTTACAATTTTGAAAACAGATCTGCTGATTTCAAAATTTACACATCATTAATTAACTGTCCCGCTGCTGCAAGCCACCAGACAATAATTTCAATGATCACTAACTCTTCACCTGCTGAATAATTTGAAAACAATTTGACTGAAAGTTGTTGGTGACTTAGCCAAATTGTTTACCAAATATTTAGCATGTTCAGAGATATAACCCTGGAACGTGTTGTATGCAAAAACTCAACAGTCAGTGGGGTAAAAAAAAAAATTGGAAAGGCACCATGAGTCTTGTTTTCAAAATTTAGGAATTTATTATTTTAAAATATCGTGTTGATTGTACATATTATCAGATACATACATATGGCTCTGATATTATATTAATTTTAATTTTCAAATTTGTAAATATTAATGACATTTAAAATTTTGGAATCGGCAGAATAGATGATGTTATCATATTTGACACCATAACAAACCAAAATTTGAAAACAACCCTAATGCTTTCAAATGTTTTTTGATTAATGACATTTAAAATTTTGAAATCAGATCTGTTTTCAAAATGTGTAAATAAATGATGACATTTATTTTACATAACACAAGCAAGGCCGCTGTAGATGGTATGATAAATACTGCCACCTCTCTAGTAACACTCGCCGGGAGGGGCTATGGGAGTTCTAAACTCCTGACAATACATACATGCAGACATGCATACATACATAGACATGCACACTTACACACTCGGGCACAAACATGCATGCACGCACGCACGCACGCACGCTCGCTCGCTCGCACGCACGCACGCACGCACGCACGCACGCACGCACGCACGCACGCACGCACGCACGCACGCACGCACTCACGCACGCACGCACGCACGCACGCACGCACGCACGCACGCACGCACGCACGCACGCACGCACGCACACATCCGTGATGAAGGTTTAGCCTTTTAATCATGTGGCCACCTGAGACCCTAGAAGAAAAACTTAAGGGCCTCAGACAATTCTTCAAGGGCCCAATTTTGTCATTATGATGCATCGGAGCACAGGGTCAAACATTTAGAAATACAGGATATAACAAATTTAGCCTTTACTAATGTAGAAAGTGTTTAAAATGTTGTTTTCAAGCTTAATAATATTGGCTCAACCTACAATAGACTCATCAGATATATAAAATGATTTCTGTTCGCAATCTTAAAATTTGGATCGAAAAATTTAAGTCGGCACCTGGAATAGTGAGTTTGAAATTTTGGCAGCCCCGCCTAAAATCTAGGGGCCATGGGCGCCTGCTAATCTACAACACTGCATATGTACACACGCATACATGGTTACGTACAAACATATATCTACATACATATGCACAAGTGCGCGCGCACGCACGCACGCATGCACGCACGCACACACGCACTCACTTTAGCAGACATACACATACGTAAACACACATAAATATACAGATACAAAGACATGCAGACGTACACATGTAGATACATAAACATGCAGCCATACACATGAGTGTAGATGTAGACACATACACATAGACACATACAGTTGTACAAGCAAGAAGACGTTGACATCCAAACAGATGTACATATACACACATACGTACAGACATGCATATACATGCATATAAACATACAAATGCATACGCATACTGTACATACATGTACACTGGTAGACACGCATACACACATACATCTTACATACATGAAGATTCAGGAATGATAATCTCGAGACAGATAAGATAAAATTAAGATAAGTTATTACAAAGATTCAACATAACCGTGTACATGTACATGACAATTCAAAACAAACAGTCAATTATATGCAATAAACATATAACAAAATAAGAATTATGTATAAAAGCTAATTAAATATATTCATACAATATATATTGTAGCATCTATGACAGATGTTATGCTGCATTTTATAGAGTAATAAAAATCACAAACCCACAAATCATCACCGCTCAGGCTCTCCTTAACCATTTCACGGCTGAATTCCCAATATCTCATCTCACAACGCAACCATACATATTCCAGTCAAATTAATTTCAAAATATTAAATATTAAATATTAAACAGAATAAGTTTTATATCCCACATAATTTTCAGGGATTTGTCAGTGAAAGGGTTAACTTAAGATTCTTTACAATTTGACTGAAATTTGTTTTTGGCTTACGGTGGTGGCTTGGTTGATTATTGCTATGAGTCAGATCACGATCGATTATTTTAAAATAATCGTGATTAATCAATTACTCCGCCTCGGTACAAGTTACCAAGACAATGCTTAAAAAACCCATATCAATGACAACAGCTACAATGGTGTTTAGATGTGTCCATTTCTTGGCCAAAAAGAAAATTATTTCAGTCACCATCAACTTTCAGTCAAATTGTTTTCAAAATATTCAGGAGGTTCAAAGTTATTGCCCATTGAAATAGTTTTCTGGTGGCTTAATGCAGCTGTCAGACTAGGTATGAAGAATTTTCGATACATCTGCACAGCCGATATTATATGACATTATAATGATGGTATTTTCAGGGCAGAATTCCGAAAAGAAGTTCTAGAGCCTACCACCATAGAATCCACTCATGGTGAGTATTTACTTAGTCTGTTAACCCTTTAACACTCAAATTTGTTGAAGCAAATTTCAATTTTCACATTGAAAATGTCCATTTGCAGAGCAAGAAGACTATTTTTGAAAACTTACAACTGGAATGACTGGCTCGGCTATCGAGCTAGTCATTCCAGTGGTAATTTAAAAAAAAAGTATTCTCTTAGTCTGCAAATGGAGTTATCTCAAGACCACTGCAGAACCAGTTTTTGGCTGATATGAGTGTTAAATGGTTAAATAGTTGAGTTGGTATTCACAAGGATTCTGTAGGCTGTAATAGCTTACAACAATACATATGTTCAACAGAATTAAATTTACAGAAATGGGGCAACCTGGAAATACAGTCAGGCAACCTAATTTAAATGGCACACTTGCCCCTGGGGCAACACCGGGGAAACACAATATTCTTCTAATTTTTTACCCCTGATTATAAAACTAAATTTGTCATGCTCATTACTACTTTAACAATCAAGCTGGTCTGGAAAGATATATATATATATTGCATTCTATATATTTGATTCACATTCTTGTGCTATTTATGTTATATCTGCATATATTATCCCACTATGCCTCACCTAGTGACCTCCATGTTACTAAATTGTATATTACACTATCCATCCATATTCTCAATATCTTATGGATACTATGGTGTCACACAACCAACTAATAAATGAACTGCCCATTTCTACTTTAACCATAATTGCCATGACAGAGAATTTATCAGGTATCCCCCTGCTCTCCTCCCACTTGTCAGAAACTTTGCTACGAAACTGTAACTAAATCCTTCAAACACCACTTCCCATCTTTCCAATGCCCATCAAATTCCCCTGTTCATTATGTAAAAGACCAGTGAAAAGCAATCAACGTGCTATCCCGTGTGTCCTGTGCTAAATTAACAACTACTGATTACAGAGTTATAGAGGACTCAGAGGAACCATGGTGGTGTATCAACTGCAATAGCACCCTATTTCCAATTAACCATTATGATGACGATACTGACTATATGCTAATCATTCTTGGTATGACCTACGACTATGACCATATTAACTACAACCCAGATATAAACCCATTTGTAAATCAATTTAAGCTCAACAAACTGTATCCAACAACCCAACCAAATGATGATGATAATGATGAAATGAACCTCCCATCACCAACATGTGAATATGTATTACAAAAAGAATTTAATGACACCATGATTACAGAAAAAGACACAGTAACATCTCACTTATCTATGTTAATACCCACTCTATCTTGAGGAACATCGACAAATTAGGCACCTTCTTAGACAAGAGCGCTCATGAATTTGATCTTATTTGTATTACTGAGACGTGGCTGAAACCTGTTTCACCAACTAACCTAATTACTATGCGGCATTACACATTTATTGAAGGACATAGACTAAAACAAACAGAGGGCGGTGTAGGCATCTACATTAAAGAACATTTACAATATATAATGCGAGAAGGTCTATCAATGATGGAAGAGTATATTGAAATTATTTTCATTGAATTACCTATAAACAAAGAAAAAAATAAAATTATTGGCGTTGTCTATAGTCCTCCTGGGAGTAATAATGAAAATTTGATAAAAGAACTAAATGTAATTCTGCAAACCGTACAAAATGAGAATAAAACAGAATATATCATGGGAGACTATAACATTGCCTTATTAAAACAAAACTGCTTCTATACACATATATTGCTAAATCTGCTCAGCACATTCAGTTTCTATCCAGTAATCACCAACCCAACAAGAATCACTGAATTCACGGCTTCCATCATCGATAATATCTTCACAAATAGTAACGTAGAAGGTAAGTGTAAGCTAGCGATTTCAAACGATGAACCTTTTATTCTATAATGTTCCAACCTGATCAGAAATGACTTTCCTTAATCGATTTTAAAACAAGAACATAAACAAATTTAAGAAAGGAATTTTGAGTACGTCAAGATAAGGCCAGAAATTTAATTTATTGAAAAATGAATTCGTCAGCTTTACGAGATCTTTAATGCGTTGTATATTAGGTGTTGAATGGCGGACAACTTTGTCAGAGTGAATGGGATTCACAACAAGATAGTGATTGCAGGTAGACTAATTTTTTTCTTATATTACTTTTAATCAGGTCTATATAAATCTATGAAATATAATGTATGTTTAAATTTCAAAAACTAAATATACTACCTTCGTAAATGTCCTATGAGAAAAAAATTACAAAGGAAACATGACAATAATTTAAAAAAAAAATTTCTATTACAATAAAAAATCTTCCATCACACAAGGTGATAGGTATCGTTAAACTAATACAACAAAATACATCCCCTGCTTTTCCTTCCCTCTAAATCTTATAACCCAACCCCTAAACCATATTAATCATATCCATATATTTCCAAGATCACTTCCACATATAAATTTTCAAATTTAATTTATCCTTAATTATCTAAACAGTTTTAAAATTTTGACATTATGCTGGGTTTTTTCTCTTATTAAACTAGATTTCCGGATTTAAATGTTCATAATGTCACTTCCTAAATGATCAAGAACTGCACATCAACTGCATGTCTCAATTCCGCCCTCTACATTGGCAGTTGATTACACCGGCTATGCCGAAAACTGCTCTTCTTTCCCCAAAACTCTTAAATTTTTACATCATTCCAAATCTGCCTCAACCACACATTCTGGCCTATGTTGAACACAGCCCCTGTTGTACAATTTGCAAGAATTTTCCTGTAAATCAGTGATATATTCATACGCCGGCAGTGGAGATGGCTATTGCACAGACTCATGCTTGAAATGACATCCACATACATACGTCATCAGGCTTAAAGTCACCATACCCCAACAAAAATATGAAAAACCAAAAAAAAAAACCCAATGAAAAACTGACAACCACTGTGACGCAGTCACTTCACCAGCGGTGAAATCACTCCATCACATAAGAATCACCTAGGCATTTTTGTAACTGATATTTCAGACCACTTACCTATCTACTGTATGGAAAAGGTTAAAGCTAGACAAAAATCTTTTGAAAAAGAAAAAACAATCTGTAGGGACTTCTGTACTGAAAATAAGGAAAATTTCAAAAACAAAATTTCTCTGGTTGATCGGAATAAAATAACTGAACACCAATCATGTGATGTTGCCTACAACACATTCCATCTTATCTGCACTGAAATCTATGAACAAATCTTCCCACTAAAAGTAGTTAAAAATTTAAAAGAAACCCTACTAAACCTTGGAAGATGAGGGGACTGATCGTTGCCTGCCACAGAAAGAACAAGTTGTATCTAAATTTCATTACAATTCCAACAAAATATAACAAAACACAGTTTAAAAAGTACAGAAACAATTTAGATCAAATAATAAGAAGGGCAAAAATAAATTATTTCCAGAATAAATTTAGTGAACAGAAAAACGATATAAGGGAAACATGGAAACTCATAAAAACACTGCTTAACAAACAAAAAAAGGAAAGCAGAATCAACGATTTGTTTACAAAAATAGGATTATAACTGATAGTCACGAAATTGCCAATAACTTTAATGAATATTTTCCCAGAAAATTCAAACTATTTCAGATAAAAACATACAAGACTATCTAACTGGCAGCTATCAGCCCTCAATGTTTGTATGCCCTACTGATACAGAGGAGCTATACACAATTCTCATGAAAATTAACACTAACAAAGGTTCTGGATTTGATAATTTTAAATTGAGTGTTTTCAAGCCCTGCATCTCACATATCCTAACTTCACTTGACCACATTTGCAATCTTTCCCTAGCACAGGGTGCATTCACATCACAACTAAAAGCAGCACGTGTGACACCCATATACACGGCAAAGGTAACAGATTTTACTAACTACCGGCCAGTCTCAGTACTCCCCCTTTTCTCAAAACTCCTAGAAAGACTCTATTATAATACGCTGACAAATATCTAAACAAAGATTCAATAATTTACCAATCCCAATATGACTTCAGAGAAAAGCATTCAACCTATGCTGGAATTTGTGGATATGATGGAAAAGATTTCGGCCTGTCTTGAAAACAAAGAACACATACTGGGTATATTTCTAGACCTCTCAAAAGCCTTTGATACAATCGATCATGAAATCCTACTTTAAAAATTAATTTTCTATGGAATAAGAGGCATTGAACTAAGCTGGCTTCAGTGTTATTTAACTAACAGAGTGCAATGCGTTCAATGCAATGAAGTCTTATCAGGGAATGGCAATCTAGAATGCAGAGTTCCTCAGGGATCAATTCTTCGCCCTTTGCTGTTTTTTTTCTTATACATGAATGGCCTTCTCAAAATCTGTCACCATCTATCCTTGATACTGTTTGCAGATGATAGCAATGCATTTTGCCCCCATAAGAACTATCACTAAACGTCTGAAAAACTAATTACATATTATTTACTAATGCATAAAATGCCGATCTCCCAACAATTTATATAGATAACCAGGGGATACATATGACGCCCAAATATGCTAAGTTTTTAGGTGCATATTTAGACGAGCATCTCACATGGGAGAAGCATGTAGGAACTATTACATCCAAGATAGCAAAGAACATTGGTATCGTGCGTAGACTTAAAACCTACCTGCCAATTAATTTAATAAAAACCCTCTATAGCACACTAGTACTATCACTATTCACATACTGTAATACTATTTGGACGAATGCACATCAAACAAAGATAACAAAGTTAGAATCACTGCAAAAGATAGACATTAAGTCATTCTCTCAAGCAGCAAAGGGCCAACACATTTTCAACGCCAAGAAATTAATAAAACTTTGGCAAACTGCAACTTCATTCCATCCCAAGAGACTTCCATAGCAGCAATTTACCAGCCCCTCTATCAGATCTCTTTACACACAGCACGGAAATACACTCTTACAACACTAGAGCCAACCATAACTTACATACTCCAAACTGCTGCACAGAAACATCCAGAAACAAAACATCAACACAAGCTATAAAATTCTGGAGCTGCACTGACAGAGACACACGCACACAGATTATCACCAAAACATCCTACAAACGAAATTAACATTAAAAACACGATAATAGAAAATTATTAGAGCAATGTCGACCACAATGACTATGTTATTATATTCGTGGACATTTGCCAACATCTAGAATTGCCAGTGTTACCAGAGTTAGATTACCAGGGCCACCGCCATGGCTGTTAAAAACTATAGACAACCGGATTAGCCTAGTCATCACACCAACATTATTGTCACTGTAGTGTAATAATAATAATAATAATAATAATAATAATAATAATAATAATAATAATAATAGCACAGGCTGTGAGATTTGCTAAATCTGCATAAAATAATAATAGATTATGGGTATTTTAGTGACGTAACCAATAATCCTGTTACATGCCAGTCATATGCGTGACCTGATTATATGTGCCGGACAGGGTTCTGGGCCTCTGGTTAATGTATACACTTTTGTACCTCAGATCTGAAAATAAATAACGGCCAGTCCCACTAATTTGGGGCCAGTCAAATCTATTATTGGAAAGAAAATCAACTTTCTAATCGGTAGTAATGAAGTGTATTACATAAAAGTAGACATGCTGGAGATATCTGCTCAGAAAAATTTGTCATCCGATCTCCTTCCCTTCGGCTGCACCACCATGTTGAATTAAGTGAATGTATGTGCAATTTATACCATGTTAATTACGTTATCTACGTATTCATGCTTGTTTACACAGTGTTCTGAGATTCATAATTTACACTTTGCTGATATTTCTGATGAGGTTCCTTTCTTAGATGTATTATAAGCAAATGGAAACAAAAGAAATCAAACCAATTCAAGAGTATCGGACTATGGCATATCTTTGGGGGAGCTAATATCTGCGTCGTGAATAATATGTGGAGAAGCCAAATTTTGACCATCCTCCAAAAACTGTAGTTCAAGCATAAAAGACTAGATTGTATTTTGAAAGTATTTGGTTTACAAAGCAATGCCACTTCATAACATGTTTCCTTATCAATCCAGAGTAGGATGCATACATTTTTCACAGCATGCCTTTGGTTATGGAACGTCCACGGATAATGTAATAAACATATTTTGTTCTACGTATAACAGCGAAATTATACCTCGTATTATAACTGGAAAAATCTTAATTAAAGTTTTACTGATTTTTCCATAGTAGTAGTATGACTCTCTATACTTCAGCAATTAAATTCAATAAATTACCCATAACTGATTTCAAAACATGAGATAATTTATGGAAAATTTCATAAAATATGTAATACAACTTGGTAGTAAAAGTTAATCCAAGTACAATACGATTGCAAATTACATGTGGTGGTTTTGTTTATTCCAAATACAATATATATATACATATATATATATATATATATATATATATATATATATATATATATATATATATTGCATAGAAAGACAAAAGCTAACCCATGAGAATTGTCAACTGTTCATCTAATAGGACAACGTAATAAACTCGGTAATTGTATATGACCAGTAAAATAATCAGTTTAAGAGAATAAACCCTTGGCTTCGTCAACTGACAGTTTAAACAAGCGGTGACACCTGCCTGTGGGGATAAGGCTGACTATTTTTTTAATTATCTCGTCTTCTGCGACCCAAAGTTCATCATCATTGCTAGGCCAACGAAATCCACCACGGACCTCCTCCATGAAGGTTATAAAGTAATCATTATCATCTTCATCATACTCTAACACCATCCCCAAGTAGATTTTAGTGTTGTATCTTACGGCACCATAGTCCCCAATGCTAATAACTGGAGCATGTCTTGGAGCATCGCCTATGTCAGTATTAGATTCCTCTGGCGTGTGTACCTCAGCTACGACTGTCTTAGTTTCATCTACCTCAGGTGTCTCAACTGTCCCAGGTGTCTCAATCTCAGCTTCCCCATGCGTCTCAGTCACCTCAACCAACTCAGTCTGAGCTGCCTCACGTGACTCTGTCTCACCATCTTCCTTCACATTCCCCATTTTCTTTCCATCCAACCATCATACATTGGGCTGAAGTTGCAATCTTTCCAACAGCATCGATTAAAGCAGGATCTGGCATGCATATATAAATTATCCACGACTGCTACCACATTGTGTACTTTCATGTTACTAGGGATAGGTAGAGCACCAAGTGTCTTGAGCTCAGCTGCTGCTTCTGCAACTGCATCCTTATCCAATAGAACGTACTCACAGTTGACGAAGTATTGTCCTTTCCCCATTCATAAAGCTCCTGGGCTCTCTGGATAAGTCTTCCTTTCTCAACAGCAAGATCTGCACTCCTCTTCACTGCACCCCTTAATCCATCACATGGCCCCTTGCCGTGGCCACTCTCTAAATACTGCCACGTAGCATCAATATCAAACAGCTGCTTATGAAGTGAGACAATTGGAAATATATGACAATTTCTATACTGGCTGGTGGGCGAATCACTAATGTAATGTACTCGTTTTAAACCCCCCCCCCCCCCACAAACTCTTTTATCCACGATGTAATTCGCTTCAGAAATGCAAATACTGTTGCGGCCGTGTGAGCATTTTCATCAGAGAGAAGCACAACACTTTTGTTCTGTAGTGATACCTGTGTTTTCTGCGGAGATATTGCAACCTTATAGTGGATTACTGCTGGATGGATTGTGATCTGTTGTTTCGAATAGTATGCACTGGATACATCCTCTGCGAAATGACACTCATAGTTTTCTGCAAAGTCGATTTGAATGGTAACTTCAGAAGGAAGGAGGTTTTCTTTCAACAAGGTGATGTTCTTATACTGCAGATCAACTCTCTCGACATGCTCTTTGAAGTTTTGTAAGATGCTTAGAAACTCTTCTACAAATTCATCCTTAGTTTTTGTGTCATCAATGAGGGTTGTCTTCTTGATGGTTGTTTCTTTTTAAGGCCTCTCAACTTGCTTCCAAACCCGATATGTTATTTCCTTGAGCTGTATTGCTTTTACCATCTCCTCAGCCTCATCAAGAGTTGTATCCTTCACAAACTTGTCTGGATTCTGTGAACACCCTTCTGATTTCAATGCCCAAAGTTTTAGCGCAAAGTTTTGATGCCGCTGACAGAGACATATTTTCCGATTTGCATATGTGATGAGAAGAATGTTTTTCGGTCGTGCACGAAAGAACACCGAACGTGAAACTTGAGACCCAGTATTTTCTTGGTTGTATTTCTTGTGCAAATAATCCATATTCTCAGTCAACACATATTTTTTAGCTTTGTCTTTTCCAATTTTCAAGCTATCTCGCTTGCCAGGCAAACATGTAGAGCTGTCTTCTCTCTTTTAAAAAAAGGATGATGGCCCTTCGTTGAATTGCAGATCTCAAAGCTCTACTTGTTTGCAGTAACTTGGTATACACTTTCCGGCTCATGGGCAGTGATCTTGCAAGAAGCCGTGAAGAATGTGTACGCTTTACAGACCTAGTTGCCTTCTTGCATGCGTGCTTTCCCAAATCCTGTAAATGTTTTAACATTGAATTGTGAAGTATCAATACCTTAAAAGCCTTACGAGGTGATATGCCAGATGTACGTAGGAGAATATCAGCATTCTTAATTGGGGTGAAAGTTGGACATTGGGGCCTGTCTACAACAATAGGGTCATTATTTTCATTCTTTTTCCTAGCCAAATGCTTTTTAAGCAGCCACACCCGACGTTGCAGTTTTAGATTGACATCTGCTGCCTTCCTGTACTGTCTTTTTAATCGTGACACTTCCCGACTTATTCGAGTGTGCTTGGTTCGCCATGGAAATTATACGGTCATCCTGAAATTCAAGATATACACACTTATCATCCCTCTACCAATACATTGTTAGGTTTGACGACGATGGTAGGATACAGACTGGTATATATTTGTGAAACAATTTTGTGGACGTTGTTGCTGTCTTAGACAAAAACAGCTTACAGCAACATTGTTTAAAAATCTATACCAGTCTTTGCCAAACTAAACCAATTTAAATTTATTACAAAGAATGTAAATTTATTTTCAAGATCTTTAAATTTTCTTAAGGAAGCTAAGACCCCTTCTACTAAGCTAGGGAGGTCATGTCTATCGACATGACTTTCTTTAATTCGTAAATCTAATTGTGCAATGACATATCCATCCACTAAGATCGTGTGTTAAGATACATTTTCATTCGTCATTAGGTTGCATAAATGTCGCCCAGTCATATAGTTAAAAAATGCACTGCAGTGAGATGGGTGGGGGACGGAGTGAGGGACGGGGTTGGGGGAGGGAGGGAGTGCGGAGGAAGGATGGGCGCGCTACAGCTAACAACAAGAGCAATCAGAGATTGCAGACCATCGCCCTCCAATTTTTGTCACACTATAAGTTTTTGGATTACCCAGATGTTTTCAACTTTCCTGGATTTCTTCAGATCACACCAAAAATGTATGTTCTACCCATTTTCTTGTTAAGATATGAGCAAATTAAGATCAGTAGTTTATCGAGATATGCATATCTCCAAAATTTGAACTGATGCGTCTTCGGTTTCTTTTATCTGGATCACGGCCAATGCCTAGAAATCTTCTTGCATGGCAAGTTCCCTCCTTCTTTTAGAATTTGAGGCAAATCGGATCAGTAGTTTTTTTTTAGATGCAAGTGCGGTCGGAGACGCGCGCACGCACGCACCCACGCATACCTGTTCGCAATAGCCTCTTCCCCTTATGGGGCGAGGGTAATACAAAGCGACACGGCCCAGCCACAACATGTAAAAATGTCATCGTCATCATCATCAGACCGTCATCGCCACCACAACCACTACAGCAACCACCACCACACCACGATCACGACAACCACTACAGCAACCACCACCACACCACGATCACCACCACCACAACCAGCACCTACAACAACAACAACAACACTGCCATCGTATCCATCACAACCGCCACCACGACCTACACAATCACTACCACCCTGTTATCATGGTATTAAATAATACCGCTTGTAGGTCCATTGGTATGTCGTGTTCTCTCGTTTTTTTGCAACCCGTAGGCATATATATCTTTAATGCCTTGTTTTGCGTGTCTTGCTTTGCGATGGCGTCTACAAACTACACATTTGCGACTGCGTGGTGATCTAGCAGGAGGGATCTCAACAATGTAAAAGTGAGAATATCTGGACTGTACACCATAAAAAGTCCAGTCAATTCGTGTGGTTGTGAGACTTGGTGGTTGCAAGCCAGTCCGGTGAAAGAGTTTAGCCAAACGTTAGGCGAAAGGTGCCATAGAATTGCCAGGTTCGAGGTCCACTTGAATCGAAAAATTGAAAAAATGTAAAATTACATTCCAGATGATGAATGAAAGTCCTATAGTGACAGTGCGTTGTCAAAGACAGGGTTCATTGAACTAATGCTTGACAATAGTAAAAACTACTACTACTACTACTGCTGCTACTACTGCTGCTGCTGCTGCTGCTGCTGCTGCTACTACTACTACTACTACTACTACTGCTGCTGCTGCTGCTGCTGCTGCTGCTGCTGCTGCTGCTGCTGCTGCTGCCGCTGATAACGGTGGCAGTGCCCGCAATGGCGTCAATGGTGGCAGCGGAATCTGCTGCTGCTGCTGCTCGAGGAAAAGCGAGCAGATCTGACACGCCCGTGGCGCCACGCGGAAGCGGCTTATTACGGCACGTGGTGTGACGTAGCGTCTTTCTGTTCTCGCTTTTAAAAAAACTAATTCCCTAAAATGGGAACATTATTATGATAAAAAAAAAAAAAAATTATATGCCGGCATGCCGCTAGTCCTACACGCTTATTGTCCTCCCGTATTGTAGAAGTCCATAATACAGTATGCTATATATAAGCTGTCTTTAAAGGACACCTTGGTGACAATAAAAACTGTCCTTTATACACAGGTATATGGAGGGTCAAATAAATTGATTCTTTAGCTTGGGACTAATTAGTGTCCTTTAGGTATATTTCAATGGAGGAGTCTTTTCATAGACAGGTGTACTTTAGAGTAGGTTTAACTATAGGCCTAGTTTTAAAAAAGAAATTATAATAATTAATAATAATTTGGGGGTGGGTGGGTATTATAAGGGTTTAATATTTGACATGACAGAATTTAGAGAGTCTGATGAATAGTATTTCAAAAAGAGCAGGAAACGTGCTTAAATGACGAAACATACAGTAACATACAGCACAAAAGAAAAACACGTGCCTTGTCAGATTTTAATTCTAGAATGCGCTGCACGAGCATTGCGTTGATTTGTTGATTTATTATGCGTAAAAATTCGATTTATTATGTGTATTAAATCAACCAATCAATAACGAATACCCGCAATTCTAGCCTTCTGGTTGGCTGATTTATTAGGTATAATAAATCGAATTATTATGCATAATAATTCGAATTATTGTGTATTAAATCAACCAATCAATAACGAATACCAGTAATTCCAGCCTTCTGATTGGTTGATTTATTACACATACTAAATCGAATTATTATGCATAATATTTCGAATTATTACACATAATAAATATTAACGATTCTAGCCTTCTGATTGGTCGATTTATTACACATAATAAATCGAGGTATTATGCATATATTTATATTTACATGTATTCGTTTGTATAAGGCAATGTAAAATATGTTTCAGATGTTAAATAAAAATTGAATTGAATTGAATTGAAATACCGGGAATAAGTTTAGTGGCACGCCTTTGAACATTTTCTATCGCATTTATGTTTTTTTAGTAAGGGGCCCAAGCTACATTGGCATATTCGATGTGAGCCCTGACAAAAGATGTAAATAGGGTTTTCAAATTGTCTATATCTAAATAATTATATGTACGTCTAATTAGTCCCATTCTTTGGTTGGCTTTGTTTATTTTTTCGTTTATAAAATGTTTGTAACGTTGATTGTATTGTATACAAACTGAATATTCATAATGTCGGTAAATAACTATATGTATAATGGGCTCTAGAGCAGAAAGTCGTGTAAATTTGGGCAGAGCTGATGATGGTGATGAGTTGGAACGGTTTCATTTGGGTACTTCGTCGGGGACCGACGAATCACCCATAATGACCCATAACAACCCATAACGACCCATAACAACCCATAACGACCCATAATGGACCCATAGCAACTTCACGACCCGTAACGACTCATTTTATGAATACACTTTCTTTAGATCTGTCACCAGACTTTTGTAGATCTTTCAGAGAAAGTGAACATGTGGAAAAATGTGGACTCTAGAATGCAGATCGCTAGTCTTTTTCAGGGACATGATACATATACCGGTAGCCTACAATTATCATTGCATGTGTTTGCGGTCTCTGAATGCTCTTGTTATAGTTGGGAAACTATGTCAATATGTGCGTGTGTGTATGCATAATGCGTGCGTGCGTATGTGCATCATTGATACAATGCTGTCTGTCTATGACGTATCAGCATGACTATGATGATGCATGCGTGGATATAAATAAACAAGGACGAATTTTAATGGATATTCATATTTTAATGAATAACAAATCAATAAAACCATGAATGCAAAATACAAATACAGTGGTAAATTATAGCACAATGACAAGTAGTACATCTAGAGCAAAATAGTGAATATAAAGTGTATTATAGCATGAGTTTAGCACAATTATATTATAATACTCCTAAGTGAGCGAGAGGGAGAGGGAGGGTCTGGTGAGGAGAGGGAGATGAAGCAGAAGAGGTAGAGACCACGCACGTATGTACACATGCAAGCAGCTTTAACTACAAATTAATGCTCAATACTCATTCAAAACGGCTTCTGTCATGGTCTTGAGAAATGTAACCCTTATGTCAACAGCGCCTCCAAGCGCCCAGGTTGCAGCTCATATCAAACAACCAGTTAATTGCCAAGATTTTTCAATAAAATCATATTGTTTGCAGGCCAAGGAAACACTATTTTCTTGTAAATTCACCACTGAATATTACAAAATCGTTTTCTGTCCGCAAGACAACCACAGAGCACGTGTTTGACCAGGTTGACGCCCAAAGGGGAAATTGTTACGAAAGTTCGAGGGTTTTTTTTATTAGCCAGCGTCCATTTGCAGGTCAAGAGAATAGTATTTTTGAAATTTTACCACTGGAATGGCTGGTTCGGTTACATTCGGGACATTCTTAAGACCATTGTAGTGGGAGTTTATTGCCGTCTTGACCATTACAGTTTAAGGCGACACAAGAATTATTAACAGGCCAAGACATGACAATTTTTTTGGAAATCTACAACCGGAGTGACTGGCTCGATAATCTTGAACAAATGTCAGTTATACCGTACGTGGTCTGGCTTTTCCAGCCCTTGGGCGTCTAACCTGGCCCGGTTTCCTAGCAGCCCTTGGTGAGACTGCAGGAATTTCAAATTCAACATTAGTTGCTTTAATTTAATTACTTGTAACTGTCTTTCCGCTTAGGAACTTAAGGAAGTGTTTATCTTTTTCTTCCTTAGTTTTGGATAACCATACAGCACTTGGTACAAGAAATCGCTTATATGCTGCTGTCAACATATAATCACCTGTGCCATGCAAAGCTCTCCTTAGATCATTCATATGTAGCTGTATAATGTCTGCAATGTTGTCTACTACTACAGGTAGTTTCTGTGGTTTCCGCCCTGTCGTTAATTTCAGGATGTTGTTTAGGGACTCGGAATTATTATTGGTCCACCGATCGTTACCATCAGTGCCAGCCTGCATTGGTACACACACATTGTCCCATATAAGGCCTCTGAGTTGCTTCTTGAAATAACTTTCAAATGCAGGATTTTTTCCAAAATATGTAGCTATATTATGAATGCGCTCATCAAAGATGCACGAATCATTGCTCTTGGCAACACCCTGCTGTCCAAATAATAACTCAGTGATGGTATGCCTATCTTTGGTAGAGCAACCAACCTTGTCCATTAGATAACGTTTAACATTATCTTTCAAGTGTTTAGTGCATTAAAAAACGCTTAGCATTTGGAAAGCAGCTATGTATGGCTTTGGTAAGTGATTTTTCTTCATCACTTCCTAGTCGAATGCCCAGCAAATCAAGATCAGTACCGAAAACAGCCTTAACATGTGAAAGAAATAAATGATATGATTCATAAATGCTATCCCAGTGAAGAAAGATTGGACCTAACATAATAGGTGACTGTCCTGACTCTCTTGAAACAACTGTCTTACTTTTGTAAACAGTCGTCGTAACGAAACAGGCTCCCAAATTAAATGTCCTGTCTATACCAATTACGCTAGCATTGTCACCTATAACATTTCTTTTCATGTCTTGAAGCTGCTCAATTGAATACATTATAACACTTGGAGGTTTACCATTGGTACATATAACTAGTTGTCCATATGGATGCGTATTAACTTTGCCAATTACTTCTAATACTTCGTCGGCAAGGTTTTGTCGATGCACGTAATTGTCATTCGTTTTAGATTTGCGATATTTTTGTCCCTAATTTGCTGAAATGTTTTTGGTGCGTCAATTGAATCATTTTTGGCCATTTCGTGATATACTATCATGGGTGGTTTGCTGATTGCTTCCTTACCTGCACATTCTAAGATGGAAGGACGGGTACGCTCGTATGGGGCATCCTTCTTTGAATTACCATGCAGTCTATGGCATGTTATTATGCCACAGTATTCAACGATCGCGAAATTCTTTGTCGTCATATTGATCTGGAAGCTGTTCAAAGTTGGTTACACGTCTCTTTTAATTGTTATCACCTTTCAACTTGGTATAATACTATTAATACCGATGCATCTTTATTAAGCTTGAGGATGCTGGCTGAGGATCTATTGGTAACCATGTTGTTTTACTGTCAACCCTGTGTTGTGTACAATAAACACCATTTTTCAGCACAACTAGCTTCAATTGCCCGTTGGCTAGAACAAAGTGAGAATTGGCCGTTGTACCTTTTGCCCCATCCCACACACCACAATCATCCGCAAAGTCACGCTTATCATCTTTCTGTTTCTTATCAGTGTTGTTACTGTTGTCCACAACTACAAACACGTTTTCTTTCTTTCCTCGTTGTATTACATGTTCTGAACAATTCGTTTCACAAATAATCGTAAACAATTTACAGACTGCAAGGAATTTCCCCCGGTACAGTTAGCAGTTTAAGTGCTTCTATTGCTGTATTACCGTTTTCTACATTGATACTCACATTACCATCCACATTATCTGACCTATTCACTAAACCTACGGAATCTTTGAGTTCTGATGTTTCACTCTCAGAGGAATCAAGTTGACGAAGAGGCGGAGATGGTGGCGATTCTGGACTGGAGATTGTATTCTTGAACGCGTTTCTCTGGGGGAAAATAATAATAATAATAATAATAATAATAATAATAATAATAATAATGAAATTTCATGTTCAGATGCCTAACATGGCGCACTCATATGTTAAAAAAGTGTTCAGATCAATAGCTCCAAAGGTGGCAAAACGTATCACCAAAGTATTGGCTCCCATATAGTTTCAAATATTCGGCGCATAAGTCTCGAATTTCAGAGCGCATTAAATTACTTTCTATATGGTTATGGATCAACACACCTACATGAATGGACGATCATAAGGGCATACATGGATGCATCAGCATCAAGAACGCGCACATGAATACACGCATACCCATGACAATCCCGTTGGTCATGCCATTGAATTTTCATATATTTTCAAAAATAGTTGTGTAACCAGCTCCTTGGAATATATCCGTACAGTCTGCTGGGAACATAATTGATTCTCCTTGGCTTCTTGGTGTACCAATATATGTATGTATTGGTCTGGTTTATAGGAATTAACCTGTCCTTGTGCATCACTAGCTAAGCTCCACCAATACCTTGTTCGCGTTGGGATCCATCGGTTCTTGAACTCACTGACTATAAATTTTCAGAAAACTATATGGGTTTGCTGTTGGGTATTTTGAAACTGGTTTGACTGGGTGCCATTGCGGCCTATGGCGACACCGGCGCCCAGTGGGATTGGTTTCAAAATATTCAACATCATGTTTCTTAATTAGGAAAACCATACAATTCGCACATGTCGAACTATTAAGCGTTTTAAGACGGTGTAAATCGAGTGATGCATGCTGTATTTGATAATGATGTCATGATACACGCCTCGGAGTTGTGTATGGCGAAATATGATGGATGGATAAACTGGAAAGGTGCATTGTGATGTTACTACACCGAACTAATCTTTTTGTGACAGAGACAGTGAAATCGCTGAAATATTCAAACCGCTAGCCCTTTAACACTCGTATCAGCCAAAAAGGCTTCTAAAGTGGCCGTGAGAAGTGACCATTTGCAGACCGGGAGACGTTTTGGAAAGGGGTGTGGTGGTGGGGGGGGGGGGGGTGTAAGTGATATTCTAATTTGTGATATACTGGTTTGACTGGAAGAGGTTGTTGTCTTGGGCAGCGTTTGCGAGTGCTGTTTGTCTTAATGAACGGTCATCTTTTGGTCAACAAAGCCACTAACAAATATGGAAAAGAACATGAAATTTAATTAATTTAATTAACCCTTTAGTGACTACATTTTTCCCCCAAAAATCTAGCTATTTGCTTATCCAATGTCCATTTTCAGGCGAAGTGAAGACTATTTTTGAAAATTTATCACTGGAATAACATCCACCCCGGATAACGCAGCTTACTGGGCCGATATCGGCCCGATACTGAAAGTATCAGCACGGTATCGGCCCAGCATCGGCCCAGTAAGCTGCGTTATCAGGGACTGTGACCATCAATTTCGAGAAAACTACACAGGTAAGCTGTTGAATATTTTGAAACTAATCTGACAGAGCGCTGTTGCTGCCTGAGGCAGTAAGAGCGCCCAGTCAAACCAGTTTCAAAATTTCCAACAACATACATGTATGTGCGCGATATTACCATGTGTGCGAATCAAAACTGATCTGGGCGATATAAGCTGTATAATAATAATAATAATAATAATAATAATAATAATAATAATAATACTGAATTTAATTGGAGTTAATCCCTTTTAACAATTGTAATTCACACCGGTAAGTGAAATTCCAAATAGTAATAGACCCCTATTATAAAATCATATTCCTATTCGCTGACAAATACTTTATAGAATCACGCAATAGTAGATTCGTTGGAACTGATGTCAAGGTGAAGATCCGAAGAAAAATATCCGAATAACATTAAATTAAATTAGCACCCTTTCTGCTCGCGCAACACTTTAATGGCCAAGCTGGCCAAAACGGCGTCGACTTAGGGAACATTTACCACTGGAATGACTGCCTCGATAATCCAGCCGTTTGTGCGTGTGTGTTCGTACGTGCGTGCATGCGTGCGTAAATGTGTGCGTGCGTGAGTTCATACGTACGTGTGTGCGTTAGTCCAGGTGTTTGTTTGGGTACAACCCACATCCCCCACTCCATGCCCCCGACAGTTGACCTTCTGCAGCCGATCCTGAGGACAGCTATGGTAATTAATTATAATCAGAAATAGGCTTAACGCGAACATTGAAAAATATGATTTATACTTTTCAATCATGATCGGGAAGTGTTCAACCATATAATTTTCAGTGGGGGGGGGGGGATTAAAATGAACACGGGTCTATGATTGTGATGATTGTTTTGTCGTGGCTCTGTGTGTGTGTGTGTGTGTGTGTGTGTGTGTGTGTGTGTGTGTGTGTGTGTGTGTGTGTGTGTGTGTGTGTGTGGTGTGTGTGTGTGTGTGTGTGTGTCGGTGACGTTTATAAATATTTACATATACTACACAATAATGCATGATGTCACCAGTTTGTGTGTACCTATTAACGAATCTGTAGTTCTAAGTAAGTTTTCATATGTCGTTATGGGGACGTTATCGGTTCGTTATGGGTCATTATGGGTCGCTATGGGTCGTATGGGTTCGTTATGGGTTCGTTATGGGTTGTTATGGGTGATTCGTTAGACCGCTTCGTCGAATCCGCTAAAATCCGTCTCTCAGTATTACCCCTTTCTTTGACCCCTAGTTTTCGTTAGATTATATAATAATGTTGTCTCTCAAAATATTAGCGAGAAATAGACCAATAAAGAGCGTGAGTAATTTAATTATGAGTCACAACAGCTATAGAAATAGATTTTAACATTACTAACTTATTGAAAATTTATAATGTTACCAGTGTTCGAATAGTAACAACACACATGCTTACAAGACTTGATGTTGTGTGCATGCATGATGCATCACTTCTCAGGGAAATATACAACAGTGGAGTCGAGCAATCCCTCTGGTAAAACCATCGAAGACCTATATACTGATGCGGAAATGGTGCTTAAGCTTAAAGTGTACTGAGTAGGGGAGGTACTAACTAACTGAGTACTGGACGTATTCACACTCTGTCGTAAGTTATGCCCTCACAGCGATGTGCTTGGCATACACAGGATTCACGAAGATAGACAAATTTTTTATCGTAAGGTCTTGTCGTAAATAAACACAGATCTGTCTAGTACATGCAGACGACCTTGAATCTGACAGCTGTTAAAGTTAATATTAGACTAATCGCAATTCCGAGAAAAGCGAGTATCACGATGAGGAAGGGTGTGCACACTGAGCTGGCCGACTAGCGACTGCAGTGGGACGCTGGCTTTTAACTACTGCCAGGCTCTGACTTCTCTTTGATACCGTTAAGTAATGCGGTCCAGTCCCAGATCATTTGGGGAAAGAAACTACATACTTGTAGTCAATGTGATTATGTGTTAAATGTTTTAAGTGCCCTCTTCTTCCTGCTACTAGATACTCTATGTCAGGTTGGGGTGGTGGTGAAGTGACTCAGACCATGTCATTTAAAATTTAGTAGAGTAATGTAAGTCAAACTAGAGGTTCCCAGTCAAGAGTTCTCAACATGGCTGTTACACTGGATTTAGATCTATTGTCCCTCAGCACAAATCATCCTGCCTTACATTGAATGCGCTCTTTGCTGCTGCTTCCGGGTTAGGTGTGGGTCCCGTATTACCAAGCATATTCCAGAATTGACCGACACATAGTGATATACGCGGTTTCATGAAGCTTTTTAGGGCAGCTCTTGCACGGCTAAAAACCTATGGTTAGACTGGTTTTGACACACATATTTCCAATGTCATGAATGTGGGATGTGAAGCGCATGTCCTTGCTGAACATGACCCCTAAGGATGGGTTGGTGGTGACAGACTCCAGTAGGTGGTAGGCTTGTGCGATTTTTGCCATGGGTGATCGCGATCGATTTTTTGAAAAAAATCGTGATTTTCCAATATATTGATTGGGTATATGGCGAGAGAATGAAATGGTTTTTGTGTTCGAGTTGGGATAGGTATACAACTACACTTCTCATGCATTTACTTCTAATAGCATCAAAAAGAACGGCAGCTAAGGCTTAAAAGCCAGCTATTAGTTTCACTTTTACAAATTTGTTGTGGTTGTGATGGGTAAAATTATACCAGTCAAGACAATTCACCTTTCCAGAGTATCCATTCATCATCAGACATCATAATCAGCTCAGCACATGTATGATGACGTCATAATCATTACGTCACAAAGGGTTCCATATAGACCGTCACCAAATCTCAAATGGTCCGACACATTGTATGAATTGTATATCTTTGTAATTCTTTGCTATTTAATAAACATGCTGTTGCATATTTTGAAACTAATTTGACTGGGGGCTGTTGCTGCCTTAGGCAGCAACAGCACCCAGTCAAATTAGTTTCAAAATATTCAACAGCTTACCTGTATAGTTTTCTTGAAATAGATAGTCAGGGAGTTCAGCGATCGATCGATCCGAACACGAGCGAGGTGTGGGTGGAGCTTAGCTAGAGATGGGCGGGGCATAGCTAAAAATGGAAAGTTGCAAATTGATTACCTGAGATATCGAGACGATTGACTAAAGAAATTTTGACAGCCGGAAGGTGAGTACTAAGCATGCGCGAACTATAGATAATTTCAGATTGCATGGTCATAGAATCATAGAATAGCAATAATAATGACGCAATTTCAATATCAATATTTTATTTATTAATCATTAACGTTAAAAAGCTTACAAGATAACAGAATGTGTATTCATATGATGATCCAATATAACTAAAACGTAATTAATTGATTTCACTCTCACTATCGTCTTCATCGGTCCGTTTACGTTTAGGCTTTCCTACACACTATCTTACTGTATAATGCTACGTGGTAGACTTTCAGATGCTCCATCACATTAGACGTATTAGAATTAGGCACAGACTAGAGCTGGGCGGTATTGATATTTACATGACGGTATCGGTACCATGAAAAAATACCGCGGTACCACGGTATACCGTCATCTGAGCTTGAGGCATGCCACGAAATTAGAACACTTCCGTTTCCTTTTCACTTCCATCTCCAATCAATGGTAAATATAGGTAAAATAAATAAATTGGCTTCCTGATTTAGAGAAGAAAAACATGGCTATTGCGACTGTTTAGTTTCACGATTTTATTAGGTCACTATTTTTATTGTCGTAATATCATTCACGGGCATATCGGTCAAAGGGTGTGGTCGACTCGCTAACTATAACCCGCTGTTTGAGACATTGGGGTGCACTATTTTCAATCTGGATTGTTCTTGCTATTAATGCGTGCGACCAGCAAATGGTAAATTTTATTTTGACAGTCAAGCGCTTTGATAAACAGAGTCCAGGCAAAATCCGCGAGTATTTAAACGGGGCAAGTGTTATTCTCTTATTTCTGTTGGAGTCGTATATTCTGTTACTCGCGAAAACAGGCCTATACACATACATATAACACGACATTGAATATAGCCGATTCCAAAGCTTCTGATAATTACCGAGTACCCGATGTACAGACTCGTTACTCGCCATGCTTCACGTGAACAATGCGTGTAAAAAGCTATTTCCGCAAACTTCCGACGTGTAGCCAGTTGAAAAATGAATTACAAAAACTAAAGCACTATAATTTTTAGGTGTCGTTACTTAAACTGGATTTAATCCTTAAAGAAATTTCTTAAAACAAGCCAGAAAAATAAAAAATAACGACTTCAACGCTGCTCGTTGTTAATAAATTAGCACGTGATCAAAACGGCGCGAGCAAATACTATGTTTTAGTAAATTTTCATTGATAAATTCAGCATAGTAATGTATTTTCCCATGGTCTAGTTCATGAACAACCAATCAGATACATCTTTGCGAGATCGCTGTTGTGTTTGAATAGCACGCAGGTTGTATGTTATTTTGTTATTCTAGTGTATTTGTTCAGTGACAAAATGCTTGGAGTAATAAATTAAAAATAATAGAAACAGGAATAGGGAATATATTATAGTGTAATTACTACCGGTGGACGGCCAGAGAATGAGTTTAGATGTTTTAAATGAAACAATTTTACCGTGAGACTTTCAAGACGTACGTTTGACATACAATTCTGCCTGTCATTATTTTGTAATTGCCATCTTGATGTTTGTTTTACAACGACCCTTTCACATCAACTCGGCTAATAGGTAGGGATGCCTGTATTTTTGGCACTATTAGTACCTATTCACCCTTGGTCAAGTCGGATTTTATGAATATATTTCGCAAATATTGCGCAAACATTATGGACGGTATTCATGGTATTTGGCAATGTCAACGGTCACAGTATCGGTTCACGGTATACCGCGGTCCTCAAGGTACTACCGTCAGACCGCCCAGCTCTAGCACAGACACCACTTTTCTACAAGATCGACAGATCGCTTTGGTTTCATCCTTGGCCACCAGACCCCTTTCATCCACTTCAAAATCAAAATATTCCCACACAGGTGATGTTCCTTTCGTCTTTCGTATTAAATTTGATTCAGACATGATCGCATTTAAGAAAATTTTAAATTTTGGAAATTTGTATACTTCATCACGGGTTGACTAACCAATCAGAAATAATCTTATTTTTAAATACCCACGTGCAACACCTTAACATCTTCATATAAAAGATGATTAAAAAACTATAAAACCTATAAGACTTCATTCAACCAATTACTCTAAACAATTGAAACTGAGTATTGTGATCATTTCCGTGAAGCCATGCGCACAATGTAAAACTAATCATACTTGGTCAATATGCAGTGATTAACCAATCAGAGACATTGTTTTATAAGCGCTTCATGTAGGCAGCACAAATGATGGCGGTACGACGATACATGTCATTTACTCTCATCCTGACCATTCGATATGGGCTCACCGACCTCACGCATTCACGCCTTATTCTTTGTATTGCGGGACGGACTTGTTTACTTTGATCACTTGATCTTGTTTGCCTATTCATTGTGTTATTAATGCGTGCTTAGTCTAGTAACAGAGGCGTTTGTTCGAATAATTTATTTGACTCGCGTAGACAAAACAACACGGATATCAAAGTTCAAAGTTGTTTATTCATTTCATACCATATTTTACATATATATAAATCGAAAATGGGCAGTCCATCAAAGGCACAGCCTATGAGTTGATGGACCCCCTGACATACAATACGAGACAGTGTACATGCCATAGGGGATGAGAGCTGCTATGATGCTATGACATGTGGTACATAGCATATAGCATGTAGCTTATACTTACACCCACACACACACATATATATATATATATATATATATATATATATATATATATATATATATATAAATGTATACATATATATATATACATATACCATACATATATACACATATATACATGTGTACACATACACATATATCATAATATGAATGGATTAATTTCTTATTCTCGGTAAGTAGACATTTTTAATTGTTACTTTTCAAACAATTATGTACTCTTTACATCGAAAAAATCGTGATTTAAAATTTGACTTTGACAATTAAATTGAAAAATCGCACAAGCCTAGTAGGTGGTTACATAATGTGTAGAAGTGAGTAGACTTCTCACAGACTCATTTCATGGAAAGAATGTAGGATTCTGATGCATTAAACTTCATGTCCCAGTTCTGTGCCCATTCCTCAAGCCTAAGTAAGTCTTGCTGCATTGCATGATGGTCCTCAGGTGAATGAATTGGCCTGTATAACAAGGCATCATCCGGAAATAATCACATCTGTGATTTTATATTACTTGTGATGTCATTAATATAGCATAAAAATAGGGCTGTAATGAACATTCGTTGGTTCGGAAAATAGCAAACCAAGGGAAGACGAACCATGGTTCGGTTCGCTTGCGTGTGGTTCATGAACCATACATAATCTAACCCTTTCATTGATTATTTCATATATATATCTAACTTTAGGAAAACCATCCAGGAAAACTTGAATATTTTGAAATTAATGTGACTAGAAGCTGTATCTTCCTTAGGCAGCAACAGCTTCCAGTCAAATTAATTTTAAAATATTCAACAGTAAGTTTTATATCATAAAGAATTTACTTTTTTCAGGGATTTGTTGGTGATAGGGCTAATAGACAAGCCATCTCTGAATGTCCTCTAAGTGTGATTTATGAATCTGGCCATAAATGGAACTTAAGGTGGCTATGAATCAATTATTTTCTAACATTTGTTGTCAGAACTGGTCATTTGTGTTTTTCTATCATTTAGTCAGTAAAGCCATCCGCCTTTAAATGTTATTTTCTGTTAGGAGTAATTTCTCACATACTAAAGCATATTAAAAAGGTTCGTGAACCATTTCGTTGTTCATACTCTATGTCATGGTTCGGTTTGTGAAAATCTTCATGAGCCTGCTGAACCTCATCCCTAAAAAATAGGATGTAATCTAGGCATGTACCATGATGGAGAGAACGGGTACTGGTTTTGACGATACTCCATCCGGCATCCACAATTACCCTGTTTCTCTTCCCACTCAGAAGCCATTTATCCAGTTTCACAAATCACTGCATGTACTATAGCGATTCAATTTGGCTAGGAGCTTACGATATGAAACCATGTCAAATGCCTTGGAGAAGTCCAATATGCAGATAGTCGAAGGTCTTCACTAGGTCAGAGATGGTAAGGAGTAACGGAGTAACACAAGCTTGACGAAACCCATGCTGGAGATCTGTGAGAAAACTGTGTTTCTCCATGTGCTTCATCAGATTAGATACAACAATGTGCTCAAGTAGTTTAGAACATCCACACTTTAGTGAGACTGTGCGGTCATTGAAGTCCTATATAACATGTAGATTAGATTATATTGCATAACTTTGGATACATGTGTACAGACAGTACATGTATATGTACATCGACACTGTTATTTATCTTCTTTATTTGTGCTGCTGACACAGGGGTGTAGGAATGTATTCTAACAGGGGTGGGTGGGTGGGGGGGGGCTAAACTATGGATGCACGGTTTGGGTTACAGCCATATCAGTTTCAATATGTATGACTTCATATCAGTTTTAATCAAATATCAGTTTTATGCTGGGTTTGTATGGGTCATGGAAATTCATGGAATTTGAAAATTAAAATTCCAGGCCTGGTCATAGAAAATCATCATTTTTACCATACTCGTGGTACTCATAGAAATGTCATGGAAAATGGTAATCATGCAAAATAAAAGAAATGTGTTAGCATAAATCTTAGCATAAATTTCCGCCGTCACTTCTATATAATAAAGTTATGGCAACTACATATGAAGGCAAGACTCTGGATTGGTTATTATAAGACGCAATATGGGTATGTGGGTCTCATAGGGCGAAAATATGAACTTTCAAGAAGGTAATTTATTTTGTTAATTTCTTGATCTACAACATGTTGACCATAAATATATGAATTTTTACAACTCTGGGGCATCTATTTACATAGTTATCGCCATTGTTAGTACCATACCCCTTAGGCGGGAATCAAGGTATTTCACATCTAGTTTTTTACCCAAGTACATGAAGAAAATGTATTGAGGGGAATGCTTCTAACTAATGAATACAACTGTATTTTTTAGAAACTCCTAGATATTAAACATATTTTGAACAAATAATACTTGGTACTTGTTGGATATGGAAATGCCTGGATTTATATTGGGCATTGCATCCATCAGTAAACTCATGTAAGACATCGATCTGCACCCCTAGTTCACTAAGGTACTTTGCTACTTTACATCATACATCATGCACAGAATTGTAGTCATGTGTAAGATCAGAGCTAATAACAAATACATGGTTAAACAGAATATATTGGGATTGTTCTCTGCGCTATCAGATGCATGGTAGAACAAAAGGGTTACATGTATAGATGCTTGCTGTTGTCCAAAGTAAAGTGATTGTAGTTGATCCTGAAAGTCACAAGCATAGTTTTCATTGTAGTCATGAATAGCTATAGCTTGCCTCAGTGGTAGGTCTTGCTTAATTGAGAAAGAAACATCATGTTGCCACAGACTCCTGAACTTGTGGGAGGTGAAATCTCACAAGAGTCTTAACAAGTGTTCAACAAATTCTTTAGGGGATCCTGTTTGTTCATTGACAGTAAGCCTCTTTCAGTCTTGCTAAGCAACTCTGTAGTCAAACATAGACCACTTGACTGACTTGCCTTCTGATTGGAGCTCCTCCGGTAGCAAAGTAATCTTGCTTATGCCACACTCACTACATGTATCGTGCTCTTTTCTTTCTTCTTCATACGTCATTTCTTTTGTCTGATTTTGTCACTCTATTTTCTTAGCAGATAGATCTCTGCTTGTGGAACCTTCATGTGATAGAGGCAGTCTGATTTTTCTGATTCTTTGGCATGGTAATTTAACCAGGTTTTTTTTGCAAATAATTGTTCTTTGTTTTTCTGATAATACATTCTGTCATAGAGATTTGTTTTGGCCTCCTTTCTTTTCCTTGAAAGTTCAAGTCGTTCTTTCCCAGTGAGTTTGTATTTTGCTTTCCGCATTCTAACTGACTTATGCGTGTGTAATTCTCAACTGCAAAGGAACAGGGTTAGTAAGAAGTGAAAAGCTGTAGTTGCCCGCAACTTATGATGCCATTTCATGCATTTTCAGGTTGCCCGCCGCAGATTAAGGTCGCCCGTATATATGTTAAGCTAAATGACAAAGAAAATTAGAATCGCTATTGCTTTGTCAAGTAAATTCTGAAGAATGGCCACAATTATTGAGAAATGGCATTAAGCATACTGGTTACTCTTTCTAATAATTAAATAAAGAAATGCCTTAAAATGAAGAGTTAGTCAGTAGGTATCAAAACACAGTATAATACTATTAGTCTGAGTATTTATCATGGTTGCCCTGTGTACCATTAACAGCCAAAGTTTAGTTGCCCTGTTGAAAAGCAGGTTGCCCTGGGAAACAGGGCAAAGGGACATTTCGATCCCTGAGGAAACACAAAAAATGTGATCATAAAGCTACAATGTACATGCATAATTAACTACGCTAGATACTGTACTGTAATAATAAAATCATGTTATCTCTCTTTGTTCATGCAAACAGCAGGTGGAGATTGACACTGGTAGAAAATGTGACACTTTCGAAAATCTTAAAAAGTGTGACATTTTCTCTCAATGTCAATCTCCACCTGTTATTTAACAAAAGGAGAGAGAGAATATAGTGTCATATTTTTGGAAACTGTAAATAATGTGCATTCCAAAACCACTATGTAGAAAGTGTTTTTCACCACTATGCTGAAATTCACACATAATATTTCTGGAAGTATACACTTACACTTACACTTTTCCCTCAAGGTCTTAGAAATATCTGATGCAAATCTTATTGTACCTTTGATAAGCTATAACTGTGCTGAATTACATCTACAGCATGTGTGCATTGCACCTTAAAAGTTTGACAAACTATCACAAAGTATTTGGGTAGCCAGAATTATTTTAATAATCAAGGTTGCATCACTCCTGGCTGTTCGGAAACACTTCGGCTTATGGAAAAATTTTCTATTCTCTGCCATTACTCATAGGATATGCTAACACTGGAAAATCAAACTATATTTCAGAATCTCCATTTACTTCTGATCATTTTGATATGGCACACTTCTTATTTCAACAAATATTTTGTGCATAATGCACACTTTTACAATTAGGGATTTTGGTCGTCCGAGACCTCGGAAGTGTTAATTTTTATCATTTTAATAACTCGAAACTCTTGTTAGGGATAGAAAATCTATTTGCATAAAGTATTTTATAATCTACCTCTTAGCCTGATCAATTGCCTTTAAAATGATGTGTTACATGGCAGGGTGGGCCTATAACCTGAATGTACAAGAGAAGTTGATTACTAAAGGGGGTGCAAAAATTCAAATGTCAGGCAACAGTGTGAACATAGCCATATTCAAACATTTTTAAAATTAAAGCCAGATCGTCATTTGTGTGGCTACATCCTAAACATAAATCTCCTAGATATTAATTCTTAGAGGTCATGTCGTGATGGAATCTGTTAAACTGGGTCATGAAAAGTCATTGAATTTCAAACGCAAAAATGTGTATGAACCCTGAGACTCAGATCGTAATCAGTGATTTATTTTAACACTAACCCGTTAACCCGAGGATAGTAGAATTCATATAGGTTAGTAAAACTTAGGGCTGTAACGAACATCATTGGTTTGGAAAATCGCAAACCAAGGGAAGACGAACCATACATTCAGTTCGCTTGCATGGGATTCGTGTGGTTCGTGAACCATAGGCCTACATAAGCAAACACTTTCACCGATGAATTCCCATATCTAATTTGAAATTAATTTGACTGGAAGCTGTTGCTGCCTAAGGCAGCAACAGCTTCGAGTCAGATTAATTCCAAAATATTCAACAGAGTAAGTTTTGTATCATAAAGAATTTACTTTTTATACACCCGCGCAAAGCGGGGTCGTATTGTGTGATGGCGCTCGTCGTCCGTCCATGCGTCTGTCTGATTCTTGTCCGGAGCAGATCTCGAAGAGTTTTGAACCTACACTCACAAATTTTTTTCAGCAGATATATTACCTATAGACGAAGTGTTATGATTTCGATTCGGCAAAATCCTCCCATATTCGCTAGAGTTATCTCACCTGAAAGCTTAAAATTTGTCAAACTTTTCCAGTTAAATTAATTCCAAAATATTCAACAGGGTCAGTTTTGTATCATAAAGAATTTACTTTTTTCAGGGAAAGGGCTAATAGACAAGGAATCTCTGAACATCCTCTAAGTGTGATTTACGAATATATTCTAACATTTGTTGTCAGAACTTGACATTTGTGTTTTTCTATCATTTAGCCGGTAAAGCCACATGTCTTTAAATGTTATTTTCCGTTAGGAGTAATTTCTCACATACAGTAGCATATTAAAAAAGGTTCATGAACCAGTTCGTGGTTCGGACATCTGTATCGTGAACCGGTTCGGTTCGTGAAAATCCTCACGAACCTCAGCTCTAGTAAAACTACACCTGCACTAACCCGTCTGGGTTAGTAATGCTCTCAAAGGAGAAAATACGAAAAAATACTGTCAATGTTCTGAGTAGCCACCAAAAATTGACAAAAGAACAAACTTTAAATGCTTTAAATATCGAATATTCTGAAATTAATTTGTCTGGAAAGTCGTCGTTACCTTAGGCAGCAACGGCTTTCCAGACAAATTAATTTCAAAATATTCAACAGCTCTGTATGGTTGCCTTGGAAATGAGTTTTATAGGGATCTGTCAGTGAATGGATTAAAGAAGGGATCAGCTTTGGGCGTACAAACATTTGGTTAGTGAAATTTGCTGCGGGATAGCAAAATCAATGATGCACTATCCCATCTGGGTTAGTAGAAAAAATCCTTAAAATCTACCCCTGGTAATTTGTGTAGCTACATCAGAAACACAAATCTACTAGATATTAATTCTTGGAAGTCCTAGAATTTGTTAATTTTGGTCATGGAAAAGTCATGGAATTTCAATCATAGAAAGGTGTACAAACCCTGTTTAGGCGTGCACCGGATTCACTATTTTGCTATTTGGCCAGATTTCTGGATGTCTGACCATCTCGGGTTGGCATCGGGTCAAGGATCTCGGCGCGATCCGGCGATGGAACGGATGTCAGAGCGAGAGGCTAGCGCTTTGTCAAGTGGCTCTTCGGCCATGCCGACGCTCCCTTTGGACACGCAGACTTCCGACATGTTGGAGGTTGCGGCGTATCGTCTGGTTCAGCCAGATTATGCATTGCCCAAAGCCGCAAATGGGATAATGAGTAGGGTCCGTTTTCTGGAGCTGGCCTACCATCAGTATGCCCGGGTTCCACAGCTTTCCATCGGGAAGCGAGAGGCGCTGAATAGGCCGTTGGCTGGCAGATCGAAGGGGCGTTCTCGTCCCTTAGTTTCCCAGGCCAATAAAGATACGTTTAATGAGCTAACGCTCATTGAAGATGCGGCGAGGGCAGCCATGGTTGCGCTCTTGCACGGATGTACCGTCCTGCAGGGTATGCTGACCTGCGTGGCGGAAGGTGGACAAGTGCCAGAGGCTGCTCCCGGAGTTGTCCGGGACACCATGCGCTTGTCCCAGGATTGCCTGGCCAGGGTGATCACCAGATCATTGGCGGAGTGAAGGAGAATGGTTCTCGATTGTGTAGAACCAGGACCTCAGAGGGCTGCGTTATCTTCTACGCCTTTCATTGGTCCAGGCTTGTTCGGCGGCTCAGCACGGGAAGCCTTATCCAAGGTCGCGTCAATGGTCGCTGAGCAGGAAGTAGTCGGCAAGTCGTGGAAGTCGACTAAGAGGACACAGCCGCAGCAGTCCTACAAACAGCATCGGCATGAGCAGCAGAGACAGCGACAGAGATCGCCTTCCGTCCTTCTGGCCGTGATGTCCATCGGGCATCCGGATCGCAGGGACCTGGCCGTTCGTCCTCATATAAGAGGCCGTATGAGGAGGACAGGAAGGGTGGCGGTTCGGGTCGCGGCGGTTATCATAAGGACCGTCATATTCCAAGAAACCGCGGGGCGGCCGTGGAGGCTGGTCCTGACGGGTTTCCGGCGGAATCAGTTCCGGTGACGTCGGGAACGAAGGGAGTCGAGAATCTTCACCCAAGCGATTTAGCGTCTTATCGTGCAATATCGACCGCCAGCTGTGTGCAGATTCATACCGTCGGAGGCAGACTTCAACTGTTCTCAAGCCAATGGGAACGGGTCGCGCGAGATTGTTTAGTCTGTCAGTGGTTAAGAAACGGCTACGAACCGGACTGGCTCATCCGTCAATCGTTAGTTCCGTTAACATCAACTCCAGTGTGGACCCCCGTTCCAAGGGAATCTGATCGTCTAGCGGAAGAACGCAATTCATGTAGTCTGCAATCAGTCCTCCATAGGCTTCTATTCGATGATGTTCCTCGTTCCGAAAAGTACCGGAGGTTGGAGACCAATTCTCAATCTCAAACCGTTGAACAAATTTATTCTTTCTCCAAAATTTCAGATGGAGACTGTAGAAGCGGTGATGACAGGGCTGAGAAAAGGCATGTGGGCAGTGTCGATAGATCTGAAGGATGCATATTTTCATATTCCTATGTCAATTCCTTTTCAGAAATACCTTCGCTTTGCATTCCAAGACAATGCTTGTCTTCGCAGGAGAAACATAGCTGTTCATACTTACATAGAAGACTGGCTGCTGAAGGCGGGGAATCCAGTCACTCTGCGCAACAATCTTAAGGTAGTCCTAGCCTTACTAAAGGATCTAGGATGGATTGTGAATCTAGAGAAATCAGAATTGACTCCATCCCAGTGGTTGTTTATCTGGGAATATTTTTCAACCTCAGGGACGGCGTAGCTTTTCCGGCGGAGAGCAGAGTCAAGAGTTTGATTGCAGTACTGGAGTCAGTTTCTCTAGGAGCCTTTCTGATGGCGCGCCAGTTTCTCAGGATACTGGGTTTACTAGTGTCTCTGGAGAAAGTGGTTCCTTATGCGGCACTCAGGCGCAGGCCGATTTAGATGTATCTAATGTCATCTGGTCTCAGAGAACGGATCCGTTATCTCAGAAGATTCCAGTAAAAGAACCATTGATATTCCACCTTCAGTGGTGGTTATCAGAACAGAATCTCCTGTGAGGTGTTCCTCTACAACCGACTCAACCACAGATGTCCATCTTCACAGATGCATCGACAACGGGTTGGGGAGCGGTATTGGACGATCAGTCAGTGTCAGGGGAATGGGATCGGACCAATGCGCAGAAACATATCAATGTTCTCGAATTATTAGCAGTGACATTAGCACTTCGAAAATTTGAGAGCTTAATATCCGAGACAAGATTGTCCTAGTAAGGACAGTCAACTCAACAGTGGTGTCTTATTTAAACCGCCAAGGCGGAATGAGATCACCGGAGTTGTGTATGATGATTTGGAACCTTCTGCTGTGGTGCCAAGAGAGGAATGTTATTCTTCGGGCAGCACACATTCCAGGAAGACTGAACATCTTAGCAGATGCTCTTAGTCGAAGGATGGTTTGTCGTCCGACGGAGTGGCAGCTCAACCAATCGGTAGCGGAGGTTCTATTCAAACATTGGGGCAAGCCAAATGTGGACCTGTTTGCGATGAAACAGAACGCAAAGATGGTCACATACGTGTCATCGATCCCATACCCGCTAGCTCTAGCAGTAGACGCACTGGCGATAAGTTGGAAGGCAATACACACGTATGCATATCCTCCAACGATTCTCATCCCAAAAGTTCTGGCAAAGATAAGAGAGGGTATGTGCCAAGTACCACTGATCGCCCCTTATTGGCCAGGCCGATCATGGTTTACGGATCTGCTGGACCTTCTGGCCTGCAATCCAATCCCGCTTCCAGACAGAAGCGATCTAATCTCTCAGAACAGGGGTCTGTACTTCCAAGACAGACCAGAAATGTTCAAATTGACTGCATGGATGTTATCAAGCAGCGTGCAATTAAGGGTGGCTTTTCTGAGCAAGCAGCGAAGTTTGTTGCTTCAGCCAGAAGAGGGTCAACCACTAAAACATATAATTATAGAATCAACAAATTTGCAGCGTGGTGTAAGGGAAGAGATATCGATCTCTTTTCTGCATCTGTTCAACATGTAGCAGATTTTATCTGTCATTTATACGAAGTTGACAAACTTGTACCTTCAACCCTAACAGCATATAAGTCTGCATTAGCTTCAGTCATTCCCAGTCTGGCCATTGAAGGAGTGGAAAATGACACTTTAAATGAAGTTATTAAAGAAATGAGCCATCTGCGACCTAAACAGCCAATTCCTATCCCAGCATGGAATCTATCTCTTGTTCTACAGGTTTTAGGGCATGCTCCCTTTGAACCAAAATCAGGTTTCTTAGTTGCAGCAGCGTCGGTGAGAAGGAGAAATGAAATTCATGCGCTTTCTGCCGAACAAGACCGTTTTGCCGTCACGGGTGAAGGTTTAAGACCACTTCCACATCTTTGTTTCCTGTCAAAGAATCAGTCACTTAAATATCCAGGACAGCCGATCAATTTGCCAAGTTTAATTAGACACGACCCAAACTCTTCTGCTTGGTGTCCTGTCAGATGTCTGAAAATGTATAAGAAACGTACTGATGAGTGGAGAGATGACCCGAAATCTCTGTGGTTATGTCTCAAAGCTCCTCATTTGCACGCCTCGAAAGATACTATTTCTCTGTGGATAGTCGATGCTATTCAGATGTCGCACAAAATTGCTACAGGAAAGCAGATTGATCGTGTGAATGCCCATCAGGTCCGAGCACTAGCAGCAGCATCGGCCCTTTATACGGGTGTCTCATTAGAGGAGGTGATGTCTGTAGCACAATGGCATGCCGAGTCGTCATTTACTGATTTCTACCTTCGCGACATCTCCAGCGCACTTAATCCGGTAGCCGTCGCCAATTTATCGAATCTGAACTAAGCCACATCAGACCACTTGCACTGAACAATGGCCATGCGCATGACCTGAGAACGACCGTGGTTTGGGCCGAGCTCCTGTGATGAACTAAAAGTCCAAGCACTCAAAATGGTGAGTGTTTACATTACTTAAGTGACTAATTTTAAGTTTACTTATGGTTGAAATACAAGACTATTTAAGTAAATAGTCTGGACAAGAACATCTTATTCTTTTGCAGACATTAGACTCATTCCAATTTGAAATTCTATTTGATATACTGATATTTTTTTCAAAATTTAGAAGTTGTAGTAGCTTCTTTGCACTCTCAGGACTGCCCTAGCTGAGACTTGAGGCTGACACAGGTCTGGTGGGTGCTCCCCGTTTTTGACAACCATCTGGAATTTGCGTGGACAAATGAGGGGGTGGGAGCGCGGTCTAGACCATGGAAGTTTAGCACTCTATGAGTCAGATGGCAGAACCCAAGCGTATGCCAGGGTTCTAGTCTCTTCACAACCTTCTTTGTCGGATGGTAGATGAGTGCTGGTTTTAGCCTCACCTCCTCCCACCGGTATTTCTTGGCTGTTGAAATCCGGAGTTTATCATAATAGTACATCTGGTAAGTATTATTCGAAGTAGAATAAAAAAAGCATCCGCTTTTGTTTCTACGAGAATTCGTAATACTTACCAGATGCACTATGGCCCTGTCTCAGCCGCCCCGCTGAGGTGAGGCTGAGCTGCTTTCACTGTTTGTCAAGACCAATATAGGACGAATCTGACTGTGATTGGGAATTGACTCGGTACCTGGAGGCTAATGGTAATTCCCGGACACAGTATGGGAGGACCAGGAGAGTTTTAATTGTTTATTTTGAGCTAGACTAGATAATAGACATTATCATAATAGTACATCTGGTAAGTATTACGAATTCTCGTAGAAACAAAAGCGGATGCTTTTTTGATTCACTGGAAGCTATTGCTGTCTTAGGCAGCAACAGCTTCCAGTCAAATAAGTTTCAAAATATTCAACATGCTATTGGTATGGTTGCTTTGAAATTAACATACTATTTCAGTGCTGAAAGAATTAATGTCATAGACTAAGGAGTAATACTATATACTCCTAAAAATTAAATTTAAATTCTTTCCCCCAAAAATATTAATTTTCAAGCTGGACCAGTTAAATATATATTAGTCAATTTCTAAACAACCAAAATCGATTTCTGAAATCATGATCGATCAGTTGGTTGAACATGAAAACCAATCAATCATGGATCAAATCGATTAATCGGAACAACACTACTCATAAGGGTCCTTTTGAAGGTATAGACCCCCAAAATCCTATCATATAATATGATGACATATATTTAAATATTTATCAAATTATGCATGTTTTATGAGATCTTAAATACAATCACAATTTGTCAGGTGTTTGTCTGTCAACAACTGTGGCACATTTTGTCATTGCTTGATGAATAAACCCAAATTTGACAGATCTTATGTCTGATCATTGTGCCAATGTTTATTTGAGCTACGTGTATGAATAAGTGGCCAGAGCAATGACTCTTATTAGATTTTCAAGAATCTATTGATGTTGTTATTTGATTACACATTATGACAGTGAACTGCACACACCTTTGAATACTTTGATTGCAATTACATGTATGCTCCTTTTAGAAACTCAAGAGTATTGAAACATATGGTTAAAATGCATTCATGGAATGTTTTGCCATTTATTGTAAACGCTTTAACTGCTAAATTTGGCAAGGTTATGATACTGATACATGTATTAACAATATATACAATTTACCATTTTAGTAAGAATCTTACTAATGATAATCTGTTAATACTAGAAGAGTTATGTCCCTGAATACTAATGCTTCCTTTGAGAAAATTGGAAAATGATATAATATTGTTATTCTTTGATGAATTTCCACCAAACCTTTACCTCATCAAAGGCATATCCAATCTTTGCAGATGTCATCATTGCATCCAGTCTCTATCATAATGAAAATGATTTTTTACACGTTTTTTACTTTTTGTACCGAGTTCCCTGATGTCGTCAACGGGAACTATAGAAATAGGTCCTGTCCATCCCTGTGCCCATGTGTCGGCATTTGGTATCTGCACGAGAACTTTATAGACATCATTGCATTCAGTCCAAATGAGGGTTTTTTCATATTTTTACAAGGCTTGGATGTTTGTTTCTGTGGGCACCAGGAATTAGATGACAGGGCTAGAAATGAACTACTGATCCTGTGATCCGTAGGCCTTTTTTGCATACGGATCACTGCTTGAGAGCAGTAACTTATCCAGCTGGATCACTGTGTTTCAGTAGTCCAGTAGTTTTAAGTCACAATTCAAACTGACTTACATGTACTGCTTACTTCATCAACCAGCTGGTGAATTCTTTTGTGTTGAATGGTCAAGTCGACCAAAATGGCCTGTACAGTGGTCTTTAGAAATGTTCATTTGCAGGCCAAGAGAAAACTATTTTTGAAAATGTACCATTGGAATGACTGGCTCGATAAATAAGCCAGTCATTCCAATGGTAAATCTTCAAAAATAGCCTTCTCTTGGCCTGCAACTTCTAGTAATTGTGTACAGACAGAATGTCTCCAAATGGGCCAAGGCTTTTACTAAACTTATGTATTCTATTTTTCAGGGTCTGTCATGTCTGGTCCAGTGTCGGTTAAATAGCACAGTATCTGAGGTTACGCTTCAAACACAGGTAATGTGCAACTGTCACTCACGTTTATATTCTGCACCCACAGTCTCGACCTGTCCTGACCGTTTGCTGGTCGGGATGGTGTTTTGTCTTGAGAAATGTCTATTTGCAGGCCAAGAGAAGACTTATTGAAATTTTACCACTGGAATGACTGGTTTCGATAAATGAGCCAGTCATTGCAGTGGTAAATTTTCAAAAATAGTCTTCTGTTAATTAATTTAATAAAAGTTTCAATTTTCTTGACCATTAAGGCCGACTTTGCCGGCCTAAGTAGAGTAGTTACTCGGGTTACTAGAGTAGCGCCTAAACACCTAGAGGACCTACATGGGTACGTACTCTATGCTACCCACCTATGAACAAGGGTAAGTCGAGTAGGTCACGTGTTTGCATTGAAATCAATGTATATTAAACACGTGGTCATTTACCTGAAGGTAACTGATCACATGCTAATCTACCATAGAGTACATTGTATGTACGAGTTTTTGCTTAAACTCGCTATATGGGTTTTAAAGTCGAATCAATTCATATCAAATGTAATAATTTGCTACTAGAAAAGTTTATTCTGACATAATAATATATTGCCGATATATCACTATCATGAGAATGTTGGAAAAAGCAGGTGTGGGTGGTCTTGGTAAGGATCTATACACTGTAAAACTGGTATTGAAAACAAGCATCAAACTGTTGCATATTTTTTAATTACTTTTACTAGAAGCTGTTGTTGCCTTATAAGAAAAACTTCTCAAAATTTTCTTAGTTTAGCATGATGATGATAAAATTTGTGATTTATTAATAGTGATATGTAAAAAAACTGAATCTTGTGATTTAGGCTTAGGGTGCTTTACTGTATTTTAATATTTGTAAAATTAATATTATAATTACATGTATATAAAGCACACCTTAGATTATTGCTTTTATCACGACATAGCACCAAAAGCATATGAATGAAGAAAGCCGCAATGATTTTTAGAAAAGTACATTTGCAGGCCAAGAGAATAATATTTTTGAAAATATATCACAGGAATTGCGGGCTCAAGAAGCCTGGTTAGATTCTTGAGCCAGTCATTCCAGTGATATATTTTCAAAAATAATATTCTCTTGGCCTGCAAATGGACATACATTCACTAAGCAAAATGTCAATTTTCATGACCGATCGCCTAAAAAAGTAATTAAAAGATAGGATTTAAAACATTTCATGCAGTAGAAATTATTCATGATTCGATTATAATTTTTTATCAAATAAATTTACAATTTAACAATTAATCGCGATTTTTGATTTAATCAAGTAATCACACAAGTCTACACCTTAGATATATATCTAACTACATTGTATGTACTTTCAATTTTTCTCAGCCATTTAAACTTCACAACCTTGACTCGGGTCCATCGACGTCCGTTACGCTTACACGCGATGATGCCCTCCAGTTCTACAACACAATGGTGGTTATACGACGGATGGAGACAGCCTCGGCAAACCTATACCGCTCTAAGATTGTCCGTGGATTCTGTCACCTTTATTCAGGACAGGTACAGTATTTGTTAAACCTCTTAACCCTTTAATCATCAAATTTGTTCAAGAAAGTATTGATTTTCTCTTAGAAAATGTTGATTTGCAGACGAAGAGAAGAATACTTTTGAAAATTATGGGAGCCCCATAATTCATAGCTGTGAGTCCATTGTATGTTCTAATTATTTTGGAACCCCAAATTTTCAGTTTGGGACACTCAGATTTCAGTTCGGAATCCACAGATTTCAGGTTTGGATCCCTAGATTAACTAGGTGTGGGGGTGGGGGTTCCTGGTACCTCCAAAATCTTGATGCCATGAGAAACACTGCTACCGATGTAGAGAATGAAATGGCTTCCGCAGTGTTCATAGCTATCATTACAAGTATGAATGGTCATTTCAGTCAGACAATCATCTCCAATTTTGTGTTCCGGTCTAGCCTTCATTTCCAGACCTGGATATCTATCATGCTTATGTATATATTTGTACAAATGTTTGCATTGTAGGAGGCATGTTGTGTTGGTATGGAAGCTGCATTGACCAAGTCTGACGCGGTGATAACGGCTTACAGGGCTCATGGATGGTCATACACTAGGGGTGTTCCTGTATTAGGGGTTCTGGCTGAGTTAACAGGTTGTAATACTTACATGTAATTGACCTTTTCAGTTTATCCATCCATCATATGACATCATAATCAACTATGTGACGTGTCGTGTAGGATGACGACATAATCAATGACATCTTGAATGATGTAGATAAGTATACGTTACAAATGCATAATTGAAAACAGACTTTACCATAGGCAGAAACAGCACCCAGTCAAATTAATTTCAAAATATTCAATAGCTTACCTGTATAGTTTTCTGGAAATTGATAGTCAGGGAGTACAGCGATGAAATTGGTGGGTGGAACTTTGTTAGAGATGGGCGGGGCATAGCTAAAGCTGGGAAAGTCCCTTGTTCTCTTCATGTCTGTACAGTACAGATCATAAATAAGTCAACATGTTTCCAGAACAAAAACAGAAACATAATAGTTAGTAAGCAATGTTCTATTGAAGTCATTTAGCGTTGTATAAACTTTTAATGAACAAGCTGACCAGAACAGACCTCTGCAGTACGCTTGAGAAATGTGCGTTTGTAGGCCAAAATATTATTTCTGAAGATTTACCGCTGGAATACATGTACATGTACCTGGCTCGATAACCAAGGCAGTAATTCCAGGGGTGAATTCTTAAAAAATAGTTTTCCCTTGTCCTGCAAATTGGCATTCAAAAAGTAATTATATTTATTTTCTAGACTAAATTTATCCATTGAAAAGTTAACTGTCTGACTGCTGCAAGCCACCAGACAATAATTGCAATGGGCAATAACTCTGGACATGCTGAATATCCAGAGTTAAACTCCATGGAAATTGTAATCTACAGAAATTCAACAGGCAGACAGTTACAGGACTATGCCTGGGCAATTTTAGTCAGACCATGCTGGAAGGAACTCTGCAGTGTAAGCCTCGGTCGGACCTTGCTGAATTTTAATAAATTTTATAATCATTCTTCAAATACAGGTACCTCTGGGCGTCTTGTTTAACCCTTGAAATGCCATTTCTCATTTTCAAGACAATCAGTCATCAGTGAGTGAATGCGTTGGAAAGCGAAATCTAACAATTAAGATAGAGATTGTTCCTGTACCAGTGCTTCTGGCTAGTGGACAAACACTACTCCATATTGCTGTCCAAACTGAAGATTTGTTACGATCAAGGAGGAATCATTCATGAAAAACTTTACATATGACTAGAACAAACAGACAGGTTCTTGTGTCATGGAACTGTTTCTCAGCATTCTAATGTAACAATGTTTGCAATGATTGTATATATTAGTACTGGCATCCAGACTCAACGGACACTAACCATTAGCGTCAAGACAAAAAAGCACCTCACAAGTTTCTTTAAAATCAATGTTGTATATATTAGTGTTTTGTTCCAGGTCGTGTGAGCGGGTGTGCCAAGGGAAAAGGAGGCTCTATGCATATGTATCATACAAACTTCTACGGTGGCAACGGGATTGTAGGAGCGCAGGTAATTATTTATGGCCTTTGTTAGCTTACTTGGTCACTATAACATGTTATAGATACATGTGTCTATTGTTAAAGTCTGGCTAAGGAATAGTTTGATAACAATTAGATTGAGATTTGCTCAGGTCTACAAGGTGGTCCAGGTGCTGATTTGAGTTATATCTCGTTGACACTTAACTGTATACGTGCTGAATTTCTGCAGATTACATTTTTCCTGGGGTTTATCTCTGGATATGCATTATCTATATATCTGGAGTATTTTGAAAACAGTTTGACTGCCATCAACAACTTTCAGTCAAATTGTTTTCAAAATATTCAGCTGGTTCAGTTATTGCCCATTGAAATTATTGTCTGGTACATGTAGCTTGTAGCAGCGAGACACTTAATCCTACAGACCAGATCTATACAATATATATGTTACAATGTAATGAATATACTGGGAAATTAATTTGATTGGAAGTCATTACTGCCAGAGGCAGCAATGGTTTCCAGTGAAATTAATTTCAAAATGTTCAACAGCTTTCAAGTATGGTTGCCTTGAAAGTTCTATAACAGACATGATGGTTAGGTTTCACATTTTCATGAGGTGAGAACATTTACCAGAGTAGCATTTCAATGGCGCTTGAAATCTGATTGGTTAAAAATACAAGTTTGCTATAGAAATTAGCTCACGTGAGATGTGTCTCTGGAATAAAGTGTTATGATGTCCAATGGTCGCCACTGACCTCTAAGCTTTCCCTTCCACAGGTTCCTCTCGGAGCTGGCATAGCATTTGCCTCAAAGTATCGTGGAGATAATACTGTTTGTCTAACGTTATACGGTGACGGTGCAGCAAACCAAGGCCAGGTGTTTGAGACATACAACATTGCTAAACTCTGGAACCTACCCGTCATTTTCTGTTGCGAAAACAATGGCTATGGTATGGGCACGAGCGTCAATCGTGCTTCAGCCAGCACAGATTACTTTACCCGTGGAGATTATATTCCTGGTATTAGGGTATGTTGTCTATATAATTTATAAATTGTAGTGTTGGGAGTTGGTACTATTTTTGTGATCGATGATTGGTTTTATATACTAACCAATCATCAATTAATGATTGATCATAACAGGTTCTCATTTTTTACCCATTTTGAATGCAGTAATTATAGCTTGTTCAAGGATAATGACCCCTTTCAAACCAAGTCGCAGGTATGACAGATTCTTAATAATTTAAGAAATAATCTGTTGAATATTTTGAAACTAATTTGACTGGTAGCTGTTGCTGCCTTAGGCAGCAACATCTTCCAGTCAATTAAGTTTCAAAATATTCAACATGTTATTCGTATAGTTGCTTTGAAATTAACATACTGTTTCAGTGCTGAAAGAATTAATGTCTTAGACTAACCCCGAGTAATACTATATAGTTGTAACACTTAAATTAAAATTCCAAAAAGTATTCGTTTTCTAGCTTGACCAGTTAAAATATATTAATAAAGTCAATTTATAAACAACCAAAATCGATTTCTGAGATCATGATCGATCGGTTGGTTGAACATGCAAACCAATCAATCATCGATCAAATCGATTAATCGTAGCAACACATACATTGACAAATTAATAACACTTTTCATGAATACTACTTCTCCCACACTGACAATTGTAAAAAATACAATTTATGTTTCCTCCTCACAAATTCATAATAACTTGATTTCTATAATCATAAAATGCGTTTTCTATTTTTGCATTTGAAAGTTTCACTTAACTCTAACCCCCGAATTTGTTCAAGAAAATATAAATTTTCCTATAGAAAATATCCATCATGCATACACCAAGAGAAGACTATTTATCGTGCCAGTCATTCCAGTCGTAAATTATCAAAAATAGTCTTCTCGGTCTGCAAATATCCATTTCTCAAAATCATTGCAGAAGCCATTTTTGTCTGATATGAGTGTTAAAGGGTTAAATCACTGGCTCAGCTAATGGTCAAGAAAATAACACTGTGCTTAGTATATACCCATTTACTGGCGAAGGTTATTTATTGAGAAATTACCACTGAAATTGCCTCGGTTATCTGTAAGTGGTAAATTTTCAGAAATAGTCTTCTCATGGCCTGCAAATGGATATTTCTCAAGGCCAGATCAGAAGCAATTTTTATTTTCCTGATGATTATAGGGCTGATACAGGCTAGGTGTCATAGAAAGTGTATTTTGGGGCCAAAAGATGGCGATTTTACAACGTTATGCGTCAAATAGTCGGGTACATTTATCAACCCTTTGAACCCGAGAGTCCAAGCATCTTTGTTTCAGGGCAACCATACAGGTAAGCTGTTGAATATTTTGAAACACATTCGACTGGAACCTTTTGCTGCCATAGACAGCAACAGCTTTCGGTCAAATTATTTTCAAAATATTCAACAGTATTTCTTACATTGTAAATGATTAAGCCTATTTGGTCCTACAGGGTTAAAGGGTTATGAATATGCAATGATGAATATGTAGCTCGTGTTAGGAAGTCACACGCATCTAATGTACAGTACAGCTCAGAAATAGGTTTAAAAAAACAGAAACATGGTAGTTAGTAGGAAGTGTTCTGTTGGATATTTTGAACATTTTGAAGTCATTGTTGCCTCTTTTTGCTCAAGACAGCAATGCTTTCCAATCCAATTATGTTCAAAATATCCAACCGTATGATTTTATTTTGTTTTGGGAACATATTAGCATATTTCTGAGCTGTACTCTTGTTCTGTGTTATTTTGTCTCTCTATAACAGCTTGATGGAATGGATGTGTTAGCTGTGAGAGAGGCTATGCAATTTGCCAAAGAATATGCGCTCAGAGATGGACCAATTCTGCTTGAAGCTGTCACATACAGATACCATGGACATAGTATGAGTGATCCCGGAACAAGGTAATGGACTGACTGCAGGCCTTACATTATAGTGTTAAGGATGGCTTTGTCGCGTGTGCCACATTAATGGCATATAATGAAAACCCATTACTAACACCATATGTACTAGGGTATCTACTAGGGCTGTCGCGAACATTCATTGGTTCGGAAAATTGCAAACCAAGGGAAGACGAACCATGGTTTGGTTGACACTTGCATGGGATTCATGTGGTTCATGAACCATATATAAACTAACCCTTTCACTGATGAATTCCCATATGTAATTTTAGGAAAACCATACAGGAAAACTATTGAATATTTTGAAATTAATTTGACTAGAAGCTGTTGCTGCCTTAGGCCTTAGACCTTAGGCAGCAACAGCTTCCAGTCAGATTAATTCCAAAACATTTAACAGAGTAAGTTTTATATCATAAAGAATTTACTTTTTCAGGGATGTGTCGTTGAAAGGGCTAAAAGACAAGCAATCTCTGAATGTCTTCTAAGTGTGATTTACGAATATGACCATGAATGGAACTTAGCTGGCTATGAATTTTATATTTTCTAACATTTGTTGTCAGAACTTGTCATTTGTGTTTTCCTATCATTTAGCCAGGAAAGCCACCTGCCTTTAAATGTTATTTTCTGTTAGGAGTAATTTCTCGCATACAATAGTATATTAAAAAGGTTCATGAACCAGTTCGTGGTTCAGACATCTGTATCGTGAACCGGTTTGGTTCGTGAAAATCATCATGAACCTCAGCCCTAATATGTACAACCTGCAACAAACACAACTGTGTCTTCTGTCGGGATATGGATAAAGAGGGGAAAATCAGGCTTTTGCAACGTTCTAGCCAATAGATAAGCAAAACACCATCTTTGTTAGCTAAATGGTAAATATTTTAGCCACATCTTTACTTCAATGACACTTATGAACATGTTTTCAGTCAGACATCATCAGGTACTACTATCAATTCTACGGTCCTGAGAATTTAGGGTCTTACTATATAAGGAATGTGTTGAATACTTTGAAACTAATTTGACTGGCTGCTACAGCTGCCTAAGGCATCAGTTTCAACATATTCAATAATTTAAATGGGAATTTTTGCTTGGTAATTGTCTTGGTAAGTTGGATGTCTGCCAATCAAGAAACTTCAATTTAATCATCAGCCAATGATTTAGCCAATTCTACTTTTCATTAACAAGATGTCAGTTTTACTAGCATTTGGCTAATTGGGTAGTGTGTAGATCAGTCCGTGGATAAATCACACACATTCAGAAGCCCTTTAACACTTGAATTTGTTTGAAAAAATTTCAATTTTCTCATAGAAAATGACCATTTTCAGACCAGACTATTTTCTAAAATGTACCACTGGAATGACTGACTTGGTTATCGAGCCAGCCATTCCAGTGGTACATTTTAAAAAAATAGTCTTCTCATGGTGTGCAAATGGCCATTTCTCACGATCACTGGAGAAGCCGTTTTTGGCTGATATGAGAGTTAAAGGGTTAAAATACCATGATAGCACATACTAAATTAAAAGGAGAGAAATCACATTGTCAGGGTCATGGAGAGAAACTCTGGCGGAAAAAAATCATTCTGATCACGTGACTTGTATTGTACATAGAGGTAATGGTTGTCACGTGTGTGTGTGTGCGTGCGTGCGTGCGTGTGTCACATGACATCATAATACATTAGATCATGTGATTTAATATTACAGCTATCGAACACGTGATGAGATTCAGGAAGTACGTCAGCACCGAGACCCAATCACAAATTTCAAAGAGCGAATTATTAATGCCAACCTGGTTACAGAGGAGGAGCTTAAGGTAATAATATAGCCCTAACCGTTTCACCGACAAATCAATGAAAAAGTTGTTTCCGATTCTGTTCAAGATTTTGAAATTAACCCTTTAACACTCATATCAGTCAAAAATGGCTTCTGCAGTGGTCTTGAGTAATGTCCATTTGGAATCCAAGAGAAGACTGATTTAAAAAATTTACCACTGGAAATGACTGGCTCGATAACCGAGCCAGTCATTCCAGTGGTAAAATTTCAAAAATAGCCTTCTTTTGGTCTACAAATCGACATTCTTCTATGAGAAAATCAAAAATTTTTGCACAAATTGGAGTGGTAAAGCGTTAATAGAGCCGTTGCTGCCTAAGGCATGCAGCAATGGCTTCCAATCAGATTTATTTCAAAATATTCAACAGCTTTCCTGCATTATTGTTTTGAAATTGAGATACGGGGAATTCATCCATGAAAGGGTTAATGGTCAATAAAATGTAGTTTGTTTTCTTATTAAATGTAGATTTGCTAAGAAGCTTGTTTAAAACAGGTGCAATATGCTATGGTAGTGATTTTTGGTCTGAAATGTCAAATATTTGAGACAGGAAGACAAACCGACCCATACTCATTGCGAGTTGCACCTAAAAATTTACCAACTTTGGAATGACTGGCTCGATTATGGAGTCAGTAATTCCAGTTGTCAATTTTCAAAGAATTGTCATCTTGGGGCTGCAAATGGACATTTATCAAGACCAATCCAGGGGGTAATTTTTGGTTGACTTGATTGTTAAAAGACTAAAATATATAATTATATTGTTGAATCACCCTGTACCAAGATCTCTGCTATTCTTGTTAGTTTAAATCATTCAACATTGAAAATCTAAATATGTCTTTTTCAATGCTGTTTCTTGGAATTTATGATTAAATGTTACCCATAGTGTAGGGGAAATGCCAAGTTCAATGTTTCCGTGTAATAATAATTATTTGTATTTAAAAGTATTTTCTTTTCATAAAAACCTTTAATGGTCTTGTGTAACGCCAAGAGAATAATTTTTGAAAATTTACCACTGGAATGACTGGCTCGATAACCGAGCCAGTCATTCCAGTGATAAATTTTCAAAAATTGTATTGTCTTCATCTGTAAATGGTCATTCAATAAGAAAATATTAAAATTTTTTCAAAACAAATTTAACCATTAGAGTTAAATACATTTAAAACTGAAATTTAGGTATATATTTTTCATGGGTAGCTAAGAAATTTTGTCTCTTAATCGTCTGTTCTAAATCCCCGAAAATTATTTTTAACATAGTGTATGTATGTATCTGTGTAATTCTACATTTTTGCCAGGAAATGGACGTACGGGTAAAGAAAGAGGTTGATGAGGCTACGGAGAGATGTAAAACCGACCCTGAACCGGCGCTAAAAGAACTGTATACAAATATCTACACACAACCATCGCCATCGGATAAAGTACGCGGCTGTGATATCTTCACGTATGGAGCAGCTCATTAAATCTGTTCATAGTGTGCTAGAATTCCAAAATAAACTGGAAACATGGTGATAATCTTGAACATTTTGACTGAAACTTTCAGTCAATTTGTTTTCAAAATTAACCACTTCTATTAATTATACAAATATAGCATAAATCTCATTGTAATTTTACAGAATAGTAATAAATTATTGAACTTTAACGATTTTACTGACCATGTGGCAGCTGTTATCATTTCGTGGCGATAATTGCCACACCCACCCAAAATGCTCATGGTTAGATGGGGGTGTTTAACCCTCGAATTTACTCAAGAAAATTTAAATTTTCTCGTAGAAAATATCCATTTGCTGACCAACAGAAGACTATTTCTGAAAATTTACCACTGGAATGACTGGCTCGGTTATCGAGCCAGTCATTCCAGTGGTAAATTTTCAAAAATAGTCTTATTTTGGTCTGCAAATAGACATTTCTCAAGATCACTGCAATAGCCGTTTTTGGCTAATATGATGTCAAATTAAGTTGCCCTGTAGGTGGGGCTTAGAATACACCTTCCGTATCCTCTGCGTGTCGTAAGAGGCGACTAAAGGAGGTAAGGGTGAGGTAACCCTGACAGAAACCTCAAGTGCTGAAGACGGAGGTTCCAGGCCGTAAACGCACTCTAATAAACCATGGATCCACGCACTTAACGCATATGATCATGTCGATAGTCACTTAGGACTGGCGGTATGATCAGCGAACGAAAAGAAGATGTCAAATTAAGAATGGACCGGGTACTCATTTTCTACACCTGCAAAGGCCTCTATAATAAAATGTACATTGTATATGTACACATAGTAAATTGTTTTCGATTTATTCTCGATACTATATTTTGGGTTTATATCATTGACGCCACTTATACAGAAGCAGATTGACTCCAGAGTTTGCCTAGATGTCACAGATCAAACCAGCTTTTGTCTATTAACCCTCGAATTTGTGTTTAAAAAAATTCAATTTTCTCAAGACATCAGCGATATGAGAAATTTGACCATCAGACAGAATTTGCGATTAATATCAGCCAAAAACGGCTTAAGCAGTGGTCTTGAGAAATATCCACTTACTTCCCAAGAATATTTTTGAAAATTGACAACTGGAATGACTGGCTTGATAGTCCATTTGTAGCCCAAGAGAAGACTATTTTTGAAAATTGACCACTGGAATGACTGCCTCGATAGTCCATTTGCAAGCCAAGAGAAGACTCTTTGAAAATTTACCACGAATGATTGGCTCGATAGTTCATTTGCGGCCCAAGAGAAAACTATTTTTTTAAATTTACAACTTGAGTGACGAGCCAGTTATTCCAGTAAATTTTCAAAGTCTTCTCTTGGACTGCAAATGGACATTTCTCAAGACCACTGCTGAAGCTGTTTTTGGCTGATATGAGTGTTAAAGTGTTAAACAGTGACTATTAATCGCATAATCTGTCTGATGGTCAAATTTCTGATATTTCTGACGTCACGCAGTCACACAGCATGTCACAACGTGAGTGGTTATTGTATTGTTGATTAAAACCCATGAGTTTTAATTAATGATGTATATAACATGTCTCGGGCATTGAAATAGCATTTATAATAGAGAGTAACGTTTGTTAGTCCGAAAAATTATCAGGACAAGTGCTTAACCGGTAATTTGTTTTTCACTTTGCCATTATGAAATATCATAAGCTGATGATTAATTGTGTGTGTGCGCGTGCGTGTGTGTGCGTGCGTGCCTATGCTTGTGTGTGCGTGCGTGTCATAAATAGAATGTTTCTATACTATTACTGATTAACCCTTTAACACTCATCAGCCAAAAATGTCTTCTACAGTTGTCTTGAGAAATGTCAATTTGCAGACCAAGAAGACTATTTTTGAAAGTTTACCACTGGAATGACTGAGACGGAGGTTCCAGGCCGCATGGCGCACTCTAATAAACCATGGATCCACGCACTTAACGCTTATGATCATGTCGATAGTCACTTACAGGACTGGCGGTATGATCAGTGAACGAAAAGAAGAAAGCAACACGTTAGTCAAATTAGTTTCAAAATATTCAAGCAACCTCAGAGTGTAAATGCGGGTCTGGAAATGGAAATTTGTATTGCCGAATATGATTTCGCTAATTTTATATAATTTTTTAAATCTTGCACGTCTTGGCTACTGATTTTTCACTTCTTTCAAAACTTTTGAAATGTGCATTGGAGATGTCATAAGATAGATTTAGGAATTGCTAACATAATTTTGTAAAATGTCTAGTTTCTTACTGCCGGTATACAAGGCCTGTTACTTGTACATTATCTGTATGGTTGTATGTATTGATCATCTTTCTCCTTCAGTCACATGACCATAATGGATGGATCCAGTCTTAGCTATGCCCCGCCCATCCCTAGCTAAGCTGCAGCCACGCTTCACCCATGTTTGGATCGTTCGATCCATGAACTCATTAGCTATCAATTTCCAGAAAACTATACACTCAGGTAAGCTATTGAATATTTTGAAACTAATTTGACTGGACGCTGTTGCTGCCTATGGCAGCAACAGCACCACGCACCCCAGTCAAATTAGTTTCAAAATATTAAATAGAATATTTATTAAATAGTAGACATACAAGTCGTACAACAACATTTAGTCAGTCATCAATTAAATGTTCGTGACGAATATATCTACGTCATTCATGATGTCATTGATTATGACATCATCCTACATATCACATAGTTGATTATGTCATATGATTGATGGATAAACTGGAAAGGTCCTTCAGTTATGTGACATGAAGGCATTGAGATTTAAAAGTTAGCCATACCCATTGTAGAATGAAACATTATAATATTGTAAATTCTTCAAAGAAATACATTTCGTACACTTTTGTGACAAACTTAGATTGTCGTGATGGAGTTACGTCAGCTTGATTGTGACATCAGCTAACAGGTAATGTATTTGAGGATGATATCAGATACCCGAGTGATAGATCAAAACCCTCTATCACAGCAACAGCTTCCAGTCAAATAAGTTTCTAAATGTTCAACATGTTATTGGTATGGTTCCTTTGAAATTAACATACCGTTTCAGTTCTGAAAGAATAATGTCTTAGACTAAGGAGTAAATTCTTTCCCCCAAAATATCCATTTTCTAGCTTGACCAGTTAAAATATATTAATAAAGTCGATTTATAAACAACCAAAATCGATTTCTGAGATCATGATCGATCGGTTGGTTGAACATGAAAACCAATCAATCATCGATCAAATCGATTAATCGGAACAACACTAGTGGCTAGTAGGAAATCAATACACTATTTTGCAGACAGCATGTTCTAACATGCTTCTAATATGACATGATGGTTAATGTCTTACTTGCTATGATCATAGTTGTGTTCATGAGTGCGAGTGCGTGTGCGTGTGTGTGTGTGTGTGTTTTAATTTCTGATCACTATAAACCAGAGTGAATTGTGTATAGGCTTTTATTTTCAATTTAGCTTCTCTATCTATTATTCGCTAACAAGTGCTAACATTATTAATGTTAATAAATTGATTGTTTCGGAAGGAATTTTTATTTATTTGTTGGAAATCCTTTTGCTACACCTTTTTTGAATGGGGTGACAGTTCAGCCTTAAATTTCGTCAAACATCAGAATTCTCCCAATCATATGATGTCATAATCAACTACGTGACATGTATGCTGACATCATAATCATGACATCATTAGTGATTCCAAATAGTCCGTCTTTAACGATTAATAGTCTGACACGTTGTAGGAATTGTATCTCCGCTATTTAATAAACATGCTGTTGAATATTTTGAAACTAATTTGACTGGCAGATGTTGCTGTGAACAGCACCCAGTCAAATTAGTTTTAAAATATTACAGCTTACATGTAGTTTTCTGGAAATTGATAGTCAGGGAGCTCAGAGATCGATCGATCCCAACATGAATGAGATGTGGTTGGAGCTTAGCTAGTGATGAGCCGGGCATAGCTAAAACTGGAAAGGTTCATTGTGTGTTTGTTACTTGCTGGACTGTATCCCTGTGATGTATAAGGTGTCAAGCTATTGACCGATGTCCAGCCTACGTGTGCACTACACTAAAACAAGTATTATACAATGGATCCCCTGTTTAAGACTATATGCTCGGCCTCAACGTGGCGCAGGGGTGTAACCCACTGGGTGTCAATCCAGACATTTGGAGGGGCTAATCAGAGCATTATGCACAACGCTAATGAAATGACACTTGGGAGATCGATCAACCGAAATGATGCTCGACCTGTGAGGATCTGCCAGGCAGGTGCAGCGCCGGGCTCCACGCCTCGAAGGAGCCCACCCTCGGCTACTGGAGGTCCCATCAACTCGTCTTGTGGAGCCAGGGGACGAGGATGGAGAGCTACTGGCCAACCGAAAGTGAAGACCAAATCCATAGAACCCCAGTATCAACGTCATGCACTGGAACGCAGAAGGGGTTACCAACAAGAAATCAGAGCTCGAACAGTTCCTGTACGAAAATAACATTGATATCTGCTGCATTCAAGAGACACACCTGCGAGAAGGAAAACCATTTAAGATCAGAGGTTACCAGATTTTCCGGTGTGATCGAAGAGGAAGAAAGAAAAGCGGGGTGATCACTTGGTCCGTGAACACCAGCCAGATCAAAACCTTTATGGAAGAGGCAGAATATATCAAGATCAAGGTAACAACCAGCAACTCTATGATTGACATTGTCAATTACTACTGCCCTAATGACAAGAATCTCTCACTTGACACAATCCAGGTTTCGGACTGCCACTTCCTCATTGCGAGAGACTTTAATAGTCAGTCCCAGAGCTGGGGATACAGCACACTTGACAAACGAGGAGAAGACATTGAAGCATGGCAAGATGAAAAGCACCTTTTACTTGTCAATGATCCCACAGATCAGCCTACCTTCTACTCGCGCCAGTGGCACTCGACAACAATGCCAGACTTGGCATTTTGTACAGAAGACATTCACAGAAACCTCAGTAGAGTGATTGGATCGCAGTTAGGAGGAAGCGACCACTGCCCAGTCCTCTCTCTCTCTCTGGAAGTGTTTCGACAAGTTCACCTCAACATCCAAGGTGGAACTACAAAAAGGCAAATTGGAGTCTGTTCTGCATTCGTTCCAATGAGCTTACCCAAAATATAGCAGTAGAAGGGAGAAACATCAACAATGTGGTCAAGGAATTTAAGTATCCTCAAGGCTGCCAACGAAGCGATTCCTCGAGGGTTCAGGAAAAAACTACCGCCCCTACTGGACAACAACTGCAAGCAGCACATGATAAACTAGACACAGCCATTCACAGAAACCTCAGTAGAGTGATTGGATCGCAGTTAGGAGGAAGCGACCACTGCCCAGTCCTCTCTCTCTCTCTGGAAGTGTTTCGACAAGTTCACCTCAACATCCAAGGTGGAACTACAAAAAGGCAAATTGGAGTCTGTTCTGCATTCGTTCCAATGAGCTTACCCAAAATATAGCAGTAGAAGGGAGAAACATCAACAATGTGGTCAAGGAATTTAAGTATCCTCAAGGCTGCCAACGAAGCGATTCCTCGAGGGTTCAGGAAAAAACTACCGCCCCTACTGGACAACAACTGCAAGCAGCACATGATAAACTAGACACAGCCAGAGAGGATGCAGAGAATAATCCCGGTCATGAAAACCACTTCACGCTATAACAAACTAAAGCCAGATATCTAAAATCCAAGCTGGAGGCCAAAAGAAGAAGACACCACAAAGCTATGGAGACTGACTAAAGCACTGAATGATGAGGGTATCGGGGGATAGAAGATTACTCTTGAAGAAGCTAGACAAACACTGACAGGAAAGATGGCTGCAGATGCCATTGTGAAGGCATATGCAAAAGAAAGCAACATTTCTATACCATGAATGCGTCAAAGAGAGGTTAGAAAAGAGCGAAAGGAAAGAACAAACACCAACACTCACGATGCAATGAAAGTTGACATTAGATTAGGAGAACTGAAGAAGGCTATCCGCCAATTGAAGAAGAAGAAATCTCCCGGACCAGATGGCAGTACGAATGAAATGATCCAACACCTTGGTAATGCATCTCTCCGCAAGTTGCTAGACATCTTTAATCTCAGTTGGACCAATGGAGAGGTTCCTCAGTGCTGGAAGGAAGCCAGAATGACTCCTATTCTGAAAAAAGGGAAGAACAAGGCGAATGTGCTGAGCTACTGTCCTATCAGTCTTACAAGCTGCATATGCAAGACCATGGAGCGCATCGTCAACTAGCGGTTGCAGTGGTACCTGGAGTCGGAGAACATTATAGTTTCAGAGCAGGCCGGCTTCAGAACATACAGGAGCACAGAAGATCAAATAACACATTTTGCACAGGTCATAGAGGACACTTCAAGCCAAGAAGGTGCTGCTAGCTGCCTTTATTGATCTGCAGAAGGCATTTGACAAGGTGTGGAAGGATGGCCTCCTCGTGAAGCTCTGACGCACAGGCATCGGTGGCAACATGTTCTGATGGCCCAAGTCATACCTACACAATCGCAGAGCTAGGGTGCTGGTGGATGGACAATCTGGACAGAATGTATTTCTGAGACAAGGGGTACCACAAGGCGGAGTATTATCACCAACTCTGTTCATACTCTTCATTAATGACATTGTAGCAGAGCTGCCCAATGGGATTCAAGGCCAGGTGAGCTAACAAAACCAACCTGCTCGCACGTGCAAATAGTCATTTGTCCTCCAGCTCTGGAAGCGTAAGCATGCTTGTAGGACGTACTATTCACGGCAGCACATTTGACAGCCTGCATTTCAATACTGTTCAGCGCAACTGTGTCAGTTTCCAGAAGAAGATTAGAGAAAGCTTTTATATATAGTTTGACATTAATTTGCATGAAAGTTATTGCTATCAATGACAGCAACAACATTCAGTAAAATTATTGTCAAAATAATTATTAGGTAATGCGATTACGACCTGGTACGGATTTGCTACTAATTTTAATGAAAATTGTTGCTACAATAGCTTTCAGTCGCTATATTCTAAAATAATCATCATAATTTTTAGTCGACTCGCTACGGATTTAAAAAGCAGTTTGACTGTAAGTTGTTGGTTTCTAACGCACCAACAACATTGTCGAATTATTATCTACACACGTGCAATCAATATATTACTATTTAGGTAAAGTGAGCGTAGGTAGGGCCTTTCTCGCCCAGAATAAATTCTTAGCAAACGGTGTGTATGTTTCGTTGACAGATTTGTGCATTTGTTTCATGCATTGATCGAACAGAAATGTACACCCAGTAGCTAGGCGAAATATTTACTTCGTGTAGGCAAAGCATATTTTGGCCATATACTCACTCTACCTAGATAGTAATACTCAGCGCCATGTGATTCTATGGACAACAATTTGATAACGTTGTTGGTGCCTTAGTCAGCAACAACTTACAGTAAAATTGCGTAGAAAGAGTTGACTGAAATTTATGATTATTTTAGAATACATAGACCGAAAGTTGTTGCAGCAACACTTCAATATAATTTGTAGCAAATATATAGCAGGTAGTAATTGCATTACATACTAATTATTTTGACAATTTGACTGAATGTTGGTGCTGTCAATAATAGCAACAACATTCACACAAATTACTGTCAATGTATATAAATGCGTTCTATTTTCTCCTGGACATTGACACACTGTCTATCTCGTGCAAAAGTGTCTATATTTAATGGAACACGAAAGCTTTAATAAACATTCTGGTGAATATTTTGAAACTAATATGGGTGCTGCATGCACCAAGGGAAATTACTCTCAGGGCGGGGTATAGATAGAAATGGGCGGGGCAGAGCTAGAAATGGATCCCTCCATTAATTTGTTTGAAACGTAACGTCAGTTGAATGATAAATGTATCTTTGGCCGATGAATTCAAATGCATGAACTTACAAATTCTTCATGATGTATGCAATATTTATGTTGCTTGATGGATGCCACCATTTTGTCCTCTTAAGCGATAGTGTGATGTCATGTAGGTGCAGACAGCAAATGCTTTATCATGTAATAACTATTATCATGATGAATGTTTTGAAGCAAGCTGCTGCTACCTTGATCTCCACACTAAACTTGTGTACCTGTGTCTATAATATTGAGCTGATATACCAAAGCACACAGCCTAGGTTCTTTCGGATTGGTGGAAAGTTAAAAATGGCAGCCTTCATAGAAGAGAAATGGATTGACATTTTGCTATTAACCCTTTAATGACCAGAACTGCTTTCTGCAGTGAGGAATGCCCATTTCCAGACTAAGGACAAGGTATTTTTGAAAACGTACCACTTGAATGACTGACTCAATAACCAAATTAGTCATTCCAGTTATAACCTTTCAAAAGTAATCTTCTGGTCTGCAAATGAACATTCTATAAGCAAATATTTTAATTTTCTTGACCAAATTTTACCATTAAAGGTTTAACAAGGTAATGGATGAATTCCATTTCTACCTATGCCCCGCCTATTTCTACCTATGCCCCACCCATTTCTACCTATGCCCCGCCTATTTCTACCTATGCCCCACCCATTTCTACCTATGCCCCGCCCATTTCTACCTATGCCCGCCCATTTCTAGCTATTCCCAACCCATTTCTAGCTATGCCCTGCCCCTTTCTACCTATGCCCTGCCCATTTCTACCTATGCTCCGCCAATTCCGAGCTATTCCCACCATTTCTAGCTATGCCACGCCCCTTTCTACCTATGCTCTGCCCATTTCTAGCTATGCCCCACCCATTTCTAGCTATGCCCCACCCATTTCTATCGATGTCCTGCCCATTTCTATCTTAGCTCCGCCCACTCGATGCCCATGTTGAGATCGATCGAACACTGAATTCCTAGAATCTTAATATCAAGCTAACTATACAACTAAGCTGTTGAATATTTTAAAACTAGTTTGACTGGATGCTGTTGCTCTGCTTATGCCAGCAACATCTCCCAGTCCAATTATTTTCAAAATTTTCAACATGTTATTAGATAATAAATCCATCAGACAGACAATTCGTATACTTGACAGACTATTCCAGCTTCATGACAGCATTTCTGTTAATTATGATTGTGACGCCTGCCTACATGTGACAAAATTGATTATGATGTCATAGATGTGTACTTGAGCAACAGATGGGATTCATCCATTAACCCTTTAGCACTCATATCAGCCAAAAATAGCTTCTATGGTGGTCTTGGGTAATGTCCACTTGCAGACCAAGACTTTAAAAAATAATCTTCTGGTCTGCAAAAGGACCTTTCCTCTGAGAAAATTGAAATTTTCTTGAATAAATTCGAGGGTTAAAGAGTTAATTGCCTTGCATGTCCTCATTTTAAATGGAAATGTTGTTGGTAATGAGACAAAACAAGGACTGCGTCCTGTGCGGCAGGCAAGCCCTTTTGTTTTTCTGCATATCACACATTGTATATGTGCAGTGTCGCTGGATAAAAAATAATATCTTGTTGAATCAAATATCTAATGGAAAACTTTCCATTCTTCTAATTCTTAGCTTAAAACAAATCACCCAAAAATACTAACACATAAAAATATGAAAAATTAAAATTATTAGCTCACCTGGCCTGAAAGGCCAAGTGAGCTTATGTCGTGGTGACCGTCCGTCGTGTGTCCATCCGTCATCCGTCCATCCGTCAACTTTTCCTTTAAACGACTTCTCAAGAACCACTGGGCCAATTTCAATTATATTTGACAGGAAGCATCCTTATGGCATAGGGATCCAAGTTTGTTCAAATGAAGCCAATCGGCCACCTTGGATTTTGGGTGATTTTTAGAAACGTCTAAAAATCTCTGAAACCGCTTGAAGGATTGAAGGAAACCTCATGAAATATGATCTAGGGCAAGAGCTCAACCAAATTTGTTCACGGGAACTTAATTGGTCAAATAGTTAGGCGGCCATCTTGGTTGACCTAGTTTTAGCGAAAAAAACTTCTCCAGAACCGCTGAAGGGATCGGGCCAAAATTTAGCAGATATGATTAGGCACTAAGGGCCAGTAAAGTTTGTTCAAGAGAAGCTGATCCATCAAAAAAACATGGCCACCGTGGGCCAATCAAAATATAGCATGTTTGGCGGCCATATTGGATTTTTTTATTTGATGGAATTTGAGGCCGAAATTGGTTTTATATAGGTTTTTGGGTATTCTGATCTCAAATTTGCAATTTTCGAAACTGTCGGATAAACGGTTTGGTGGCCATCTTGGATCAGTTTCCCACCAAAAGCTCCCATACTAAAGCAATGGGAAATTAAAAATATCTTCTCGAGAACTACTGGGCCGATTTCAATTATATTTGGCATGAAGCATCCTTAAGGCATAGAAATTCAAGTTTGTTCAAATGAACCCGATCGGCCAATCTGGCTGGCGACCAATTTGGATTTCGGCCGATTTATAGAAATGTCTTTAAAAATCTTCTCCTCCAAAACCATTTGAGGGATCAATTCAAAACTCACGAAATATGATCTATGGTAAGTGCTGAATCAAGTTTGTTCAAGGGAACTTGATTGATCAAATGGTTGTGGCCATCTTGGATGACCTAGTTTTCACAAAAACGACTTCTTCCCCAGAACTGCTGAAGTGATCATGCTGAAATTTGCGACATAATTAGCAACTAAGGGCGATTAATGTTTGTTCAAGAGAAGTTGATTCGTCAAAAAACATGGCCACGGTGGACCAATCAAAATATAGTGTTTGGCAGCCATATTGGATTTTTTTATTTGATGGAGTTTGAGGCCGAAATTTGTTTTATATATTTTTTTGGGTATTCTGATCTCAAATTTGCAATTTTCGAAACTGTCGGATAAACAGTTTGGCAGCCATCTTGGATCATTTTCCCGCCAAAAGCTCCCATACTAAAGCAATGGGAAATTTAAAATGTCTTCATCTCGAGAACTGCAGGGCCGATTTGAATTATATTTGGCAGGAAGCATCCTTATGGCATAGAGATTTCATTTTGTTCAAACGAAGCCGATTGGCCAATTTGGCCAGTGGCCATCTGGGATTTCGGCCGATTTTTAGAAATGTCTAAAAATCTCGTTAAACAGCTTGGAGAATTGATTCAAAACTTATGAAACCTCATCTAGGCAAAGAGGTAAGCCAAGTTTGTTCAAGACAACTTGATTGACCGAATGGTTCGGCAGCCATCTTGGATGACCTAGTTTTCCCGAAAACAACTTCTCCAGAACCGCTGAATGGATCAGGCCAAAATTTGGGAGATATGATTAGGGACTAAGAGCCATTAAAGTTTGTTCCAGGGAAGTTGCTCTGTCAAAAAACATGGCCGCCGTGGGCCAATCAAAATGTAGCGTGTTTGGTGGACATATTGGATTTTTTTATTTGATGGATTTTGAGGCCAAAATTGGTTCTGTATGTTTTTGGGTATTCTGAGCTCAAATTTGCAATTTTCGAAACTGTGGGATAAACGGTTTGGCGGCCATCTTGCATAATTTTCTCGTCAAAAGCTCCCATGCTAAAGCAATGGAAAATTTTAAATGTCTTCTCGAGAACTAACAGGCCGATTTCAATTATATTTGGCAGGAAGCATCCTTAGGGCATAAGGATCCAAGAGTGTTCAAATGAACCTGATTGGCCAATTTACCCAGCGGCCATTTTGGATTTCGGCCAATTTCAGGAAATGTCTTTAAAAATCTTCGAAACCACTTGGGGAATCTTCATCTAGGCCAAGAGGTAAGCCAAGTTTGTTCAACAGGACTTGATTGACCAAATGGTTCGGCGACCATCTTGGATGACCTGGCTTTCACGAAAATAACTCCTCCAGAACCGTTGAAGGGATCAGGCTGAAATCTTGGCCATTAAAATTTGTTCAAGGGAAGTTGATCCATCAAAAAATCATGGGCGCCGTGGGCCAATCAAAATGTAGTGTGTTTGGCGGCCATATTGCACTTGCAAAATTGTCCACAAACTCATTTAAAAGACTGCTAAACCACCCACCAACAATTTTGACAAAGATTGATGGTGCTCCAGGTGAGCATCAGAGGCCCCTTGGGCCTCTTGTTTTCATTATGATGGAGACTTGATGCAATGATAGCATTGATCAAATCTGTGCAGGTCCATTGAAAACCTTTGCTAAAGGCTTGACAAAAACTAACTGTTTTTGACAGCATGATAGAAGATCCCATGGTTTACGTATGGCATATTCTATCAACTGAGTAGCTAGTATAAAATGAAGTTTTCCTTAAACAATCATTTAATTTCACACATTAACACAGTAGCAAACACCTAATTAGTCATTTTCACTATCCAGTACAAGTGTCATCTCTCAAACAGGAGCAGTAGTTCTGTATGTAATGTATGAGGAAACATATCCACGGCTGTAGCTTTCACAGGTAAAAATGGTTGTCCAGGTGTGTCCTCGCCTTCATCCAAACAGAGACTAAAAGAAAGCAAAACTGATGCTGATAGCATATAGAGGATCTGAAACAGGTTAGCATTCCATACCAAAGTTATCACATATAAGATATTTAGACTTCAGTTGGAGCAAGCTTAAACAGGAAGCACGGTGGACGAGTAGTTAGGCAAAGGCTGAATCCAGTTTTCGCTATTCCTCGCCCGTGTTGGGATAAATCGATCCCTGAACTTGCTGACTATCAATTTCCAGAAAACTATACTGGTAAGCTGTTGAATGTTAACAGCCTATGGCAGCAACAGTGCCCCAGGCAAATTAGTTTCAAAATATTCAACAGAATGTTTATTAAATACCTGGTAGTAAAGACATACAATTCGTACAACAACTAGTCTATCATCAATTAAGCATTCATGACGAACTTAGCTACATTAATTATGACGTCTTCCTAGATGTCACGTAGCTGATTATGATGTCATATGATTGATGGATAAATTGGAATGGTGCATTGAGCCCATAACTTTAGGGCAGGCTCACAGGTTCAAATCCCCTCCAGTCAGCGGCGATGTGTCCTTGAGCAAGTCACTTAATTCTACATTGCGCCAGTCGACCTAGTTGTATATAGGTACCTGTGATGACATAATTCACTGTGCAGTGTGTGTGGCTGCACTACTTGGTTGCTTGAAATGTCAAATGAACAGGGGCTGAGATATATAGTGCTTAGAGTTCAGCGCAATATGTGCTATCTTGACCATATAAAGGTCAGATTTGGTCAGGAAAATCAAAGTAGTTGCTTATTGAATGTCCATTTGCAGGCCAAGAGAAGACTATTTTTTTCAATTTACCACGAGTGACTGGCTCTCTTATCGAGCCAGGCATTGCAGTGGTAAATTTTCAAAAATTTATCACTGGAATGACTGGCTTGCTTATCGAGCCAGGCATTCCAGTAGTAAATTTTCGAAAATAGTCCTCATGACTTGCAAATGGACATACCTCAAGACCACAGAAGAGGCCAGTTTTGTCCGATTTGACCATTAAAGGGGTAATCTTAACAAGATTCAGATCATCTTCTTCTTCTTTTCGACCGCTGGTATCACACTTGGAGAGCCGTTCTCAAGATGAAATCTGTGGTTTTCTGCAGTTCTTCCACAGGCCCATACAGCTTTTCAAGAAAAGAGGTTGACAAAGGCCAGATCTCTTCTCTCAGCAGCTGATATGTACTGCAACATTGAAGCATGTGCTCTGTTGTCTGTTCTGCTTCTCCACAAGGACAAGCGGGCGATGTCGTAAGGTGGAACCGCCTGTACATGTGTTGGTTTAGTCTGTTATGTCCAGTTCTGAGACGAAAAATGGTCACTTGCTCTGGCCTCGAGAGATGATGGTAGGCATCTTCTGATTGAGGTGTTCTATAGAGTGACTTGATGATAGTCTTCATCTCTGTAATCTTAACAAGATTCAGATGAGATCGTTCTAAACGAGTTAGGGAATCTGCTTTAATTTGCCTGGAAAAATCAATTTCAATATATTTTAAGTTTTATATTGTAAAGAATTAACTTTCAGGGATTTGTCGCTAAAGGGATTAGAGCTATTACTTTAACTGATTAATTTTCTGATCATATAATTGTTGCTTTTTTTAGGAATTCAACGCTTTGCAATCTGATTGGTCGATTTGGGTAATGGCCATCATATATTTCCTTGTTTTGAACATGAGTCTTTAAATTTTATATCCAAATCAGGGTTGGTAAGTTTTGGACACTAGTGGTTTAAACCATGGTTTAAAACAGGTTTAAACCATCCGCTCAAAATCGGTTTTGGACACCTGAAAAGTGTCCAAAACTGTCCAAAACCTAAAATCCTGGTCAAAAATATTTCTCCATAAGCTTAAATTATATTTTAAGTTGATCAAAACCTGTTACTACCAGTCAAATTAGTTTCAAAAAAATTCAGCAGGGTGTTTTCATTTTTTACCAAATTGTTCATGTTTCCTGCTATTATTCTCAGATTTAGAACCTAGATTTCCATGCTTCATATAACAAGAGGCCCAAGGGCCTGTAGCATTCACCTGGACAAGCCTTTAAACCATTTGCATTTAAATAGACATGATGGATGAATTTAGGAAAATCCAAGATGGCCACCAAAAATTTTGACCCATCAAGACTCTTGTTGAATATGTTGAAGCCTACCGTCATAGGATCGTTCCGTTTTGTTGAAATCGGGTTATTGATTGAAACAGTAAAACTCAGAAAATCAGAGATTGCTGCCAAAACATTGACCTATCGAAATTCTGAATAGAATTTCTAGAGGCTACGACAATAGGATCCTTCCAGCCAAAATTGGTTGAAATTGCCCAAGCGATTAATGAGGAGTAGTATTTTATATGCCTTCCCATTTATCGGAAAACCCAAGATGGCCACCATCAAAATCAAACAGTCAAAATTCTGTATACAAGTTCTGAAGCGTACGGGCCTAGGGTTCTTGCAGGCGAGTTTGGTTGAAATTGTCCAAGCGGTTAATGAGGAGTAGCCTCTTAACTGATTTCCCCAAATATTCAGAAAATCCAAAATGGCCGCAGGTAAAATTGACCAATCAAAATTCTATATGCAACTTCTAAAGCTTAACGCCCTAGGCTCGTTCCAGCCAGTCTGGTTGAAATCGTCCAAAATGCTAGCGTTTTAATCGCCCAAGTAGTTAACGAGTAGACGATTTTCAGCCATTTTTCAGAAAATTCAAGATGGCCACCGAATAAATTAACCAATCAAAATTCTATATACAGGCTCTGAAGCATAGCACTTAAGGGCCGTTCCAGCCGAGTTTGCTTGAGCTCGTTCAAGCGGTTAATGAGGAGTAGCCGATTTCCTAACATTTTCAGAAAATCCAAGATTACTGCCAGAAAAATTGAGCAATCAAAATTCTGTATACAAGTTTTGAAACCTACCAGCATAGTATCCTTCCAGCCAAGTCTGGTTCAAATTTCTCAAGCAGTTAATGAGGAGTAGCATTTTAAACAATTTCCCACTTTTTTTGGAAAATTCAAGATGGCCACCAGAAAAATGGACCAATCAAAATTCTGTATACAAGTTCTGAAGGATACCACCGTAGGGTTCTTCCAGCCAAATTAGGTTGAAATATGCCAAGCGGTTAATGAGGAGTAGCGTTTTTAAGCAAAAGTTTACGGACTGACGGATGGTCCCCATGCAATAAGCTCACTTGGCCATTCTGGCCAGGTGAGCTAAAAATGTTTGTATTGCCAGGCAAAAATTTCACCTTTTTTCTATCTTTCTGGTTCAAAGTGATGCTGCAGGTGAGTGATGCAGGCCTCTGGATACTTATGTAACGTTTTAACCTTCGAATTTGTTCAAGAAAATTTTAATTTTCTCATTGAAAATGTCCATTTGCAGACCAAAAGACTATTTTTAGCTCACCCGGACTGAAAGGCCAAGTGAGCTTATGCCGTGGTGACCGTCCGTCATCCGTCAACTTTTTCTTAACTTTTCAAGAACTACTGGGACAATTTTAATTATATTTGGCAGGAAGCATCAAGATTCAAGTTTGTTCAAACGAAGTCGATCGGCCAAATTGGCCGGTGGCCATCTTGGATTTTGGTCGATTTTTAGAAATGTCTTTAAAAATCTTCTCCAAAACTGCTTGGGGATCGATTCAAAACTCGCTAAATATCATCTAGGGCAAGAGCTGAACCAAGTTTGATGAAGGGAACTTGATTGGCCAAATAGTTTTGGGGGGGGGGGGCCATCTTGGATGACCTAGTTTTCCCGAAAATGACCTCCAGAACGACTGAAGGGATCGGACAGAAATTTGGGAGATATAATTAGGGACTACGGGCTAAGTTTGTTCAAGAGAAGTTGATACGTCAAACAACATGGCCACCCTGGGCCAATCAAAATGTGGCACGTTTGGCAGCCATTTTAGGTTGTTTTATTTGATGGATTTTGAAGCAAAAGTTGGTGTTGTATATGTTTTTGGGTATGCGGATTTCAAATTTGCCACTTTTGAAGCTGTCAGATAAATGGTTTGGTGGTCATCCAAGATGGCATGCCAAGTTCCTTTGTTGTGTTAATATCTGAGCCAAATCTAATCAGTAGTTTTCGAGATACAAGACGGAATAAGATTTTGTGACTGACTGACAAACTAACTGACTAAGAGACATGACAGTTTATTGAGCTGCTAGCCTGCTAACACACAAATACGCACGCACACACTCACACACACCTAAAAATAGCAGATTAACTGATGATAAGTCAAGTTGCTTGTACATAAACCTGTAATTTGTATCTACATCATTAGGGGTGCTCCTCTGTGAGAATATTACACGATCAACACAGCACCCCCTGTTGGCTAGCTTTATGATCCTGATGCTTTGGCGGTGTTTTACTCAATTTAAACATGGGCTCATATGATGCAAAACCTTTACTTCGAAGCAACAACCCCTCAGTTTTGCATCAGATTAGCTGTTTCGATGTACAGATGTGAACACAGCCTGTGTGTGTGCGTGCGTGCGTGCGTGCGTGCGTGTGCGCGTGCATGTGTGTAACCAGGACCACAACTGATCCACGAATCTTCACACTCTCGCTATTTCTAATTTTGACTTACTCGGTAAAGTTATGAAGTATGTTTCCATGAGGCTTGCATGAAATGAAGACCAGCTTTTTGATTGGTGAACAGACTCGTAGTCTGTGAATCATTTTCCTTGCTGAAGATAAAATGAAATACCTTGCATGTCAATCAATGCCAGTAATGTGTCCATCAAGATAACTGTTTAGCATTGTTTTGTCACGATCGATTGAGCTCAGACACATGCGATTCACCCTTTAATGGCTAAATTTGGTCCAGAAAATCTGCTTATTGAATTCCCATTTACAAGCCATGAGACTATTTTTTTAAATTTACTACTGGAATTATGGGCTCGATTATCGAGCCAGTCATTCCTGTTGTAATTTTTTTTAAATGTCTACACTTGGCGTACAGATAGACATTTTTCAAGACCACAAAAGAGGCCAGTTTTGGCCGGCTGCCATGAAAGGGTTAAAGGCTGGCAATATAACTGCAATCAGAGCAGCGATAGCTTCAAAAGATTTAATGAGTTTGATTTATGAGTTGACCTCATTACTATAGGTGTCCCATTGTGTGTAGGTAACAAGGCAGCAACAGCGTCCAGTCAAATTACAATGTAGTTTCAAGAATATTCAACAGCAGATTCGCTACAACAAAAAGGATTTGTAGTTTCTGGTCTATGAGGGTTAACCCTTTAACCCTTACATTTTTCAAAGAAAATCTTAATTTTCTCATAGATGTCGATTTGCAGACCAAGAGATTATTTTTGAAAATTTATCACTGGAATGACTGGCTCGGTATCCAAGCCAGTCATTCCAGTGATAAATTTTCAAAAATAGTATTCTCTTGGTCTGCAAATGGACATTTCTCAAGAACACTGCAGAACCCGTTTTTTGGTTGCTATGAGTGTTATAGGGTTAATGACGGTATTATAGAACAGCTCATAAATAAGTTTAAATGTTTCCAAAACAATAACGAAAACATGTTAGTACAATTTTGAACATGAAGTAAGAAATGTTCTGTTGAATATTTTGGCTTTAATTTGATAGCAAGATATTGCAATGCCTTCCGATCAAATTAGGTCCAAAATATTCAACAGCACGTTTTATTTTGTTTTGGAAACATTTAAGCTTATTTCTGAGCTGTATTATATATGATGTTGCTCACCTGAATTGATTGTTGGCAAATATATGTAATTAACCCTTTAACACTCATATCAGCTTCTGTAGTGGTCTTGAGACATGTCCATTTGCAGACCAAGAGATTATTTTTCAAAATGTACAGCTGGAATGGCTGGCTCGATAACCGAGTCAGTCATTCCAGTCGTAAATTTTTAAAAATAGTCTTCTCTATATCTGGAAATGGACATTTTCTATGAGAAAATTTAATATTTTTGAACAAATTTAAGAGTTAAAGGGTTAACGGTCAAATTAGGTTAAGAAAATCAATTTATTTACTCATTGAATGTCAATTTGCAGCCCAAGAGACCATTTTTGAAAATTTACCACTGGAATGACTGAGTGGGAAATTTTCAAAAATAGTCTTCTCTTGGTCTAGAGAGGGATATTCCTCAAGACCATTGCAGAGACTGTTTTGGACTAGACGAATAAACAGTAAATTACATACCCAATCCAGATCTGCCTGGATTCACCATAGCAATGACACAATCATCATCTGTGAATCTATCTTCAGCGAGGAACTGCTTCATCACCGCGGAAACTCTGCCATGCAAAAACTCAGCATTGTCGATATCTGTAACACAGAAAAAGTGAATGCAAGAAATAATTATTGTTTTATAGACTAGATGGACGGCATCCACCATGTTGAGCCTTTTAGTTTTTCCACATATCACACATAATATGTGACAGTGTCGTGAAATAAGCATGTCTTAAAATACTCTAAGCCCTTGATGAATATTATTGAAATGCAATGACGGTAGAGAACAAATTTGTAATGTTACAGGTCGGATAAGCCATTGACATTATTGATGAATTAAATGACCATTGAAAAACTTACATTTATGCAATTCTTAGTGTGAAGAGAAAACTATTTTTGAAACTATCAGTGGAATGACTGGCTCGATAATCGTCGAGTCATTCTAGTTGTGATATTTTCCTACACGTCACCTAGTTTATTATGATGTCATATGATTGATGAACAAACTGGAATCCTCCATTCGTACACTTTGGGACAGACTTTTCTATTTTCATTACGGAGCTACATCATTATGATTGTGACATTGGCTAACAAGTGACGTATTTGATTATGACATCATGTATTTGAGTGACAGATTGCATCCCTCCATTAACATGTTAAATACATGTGATATACATACTGTTGATCTGAGCATTAACCAGCGCATCATCAATAGCCTGTTTTACGATATCCACACCGATCACATGTCTCGCACCTTGTGACATCAGTATACCTATCGTTCCTGGCAAAAAATGAACACCTTGATTGTTAAACCAGTCAAAAATGGTCTTTGTAGTGGTCTTGAGGACTGTCCATTTGTAGGCCAAGAGAAAACTATTTTTGAAAATTTACCACTGGGAATGACTGGCTCGCTTTTCGAGCCAGTCGTTCCAGTGTTAAATTGTTAAAAATAGTCTCTTGGCCTGCAGATCGATGGCGATTCAGTAAGCAACTTGATTATTTATTTTTTAAATCTTGTAGTCATGGGGAACATATATTTCCAGTCCTTCTGGAAGCTATGGATTCGTAGATCAAAGATGCCCTTGGTAAAAAGACGATGTTTGTACAATGCAACCTGCATATCCTTGATGCTGTATAATTGTAACAGCTGGCAGTGCCAAAGGCAGCTCTAGACAAACTTGATGGCTGCCACCGCAAACACCACACCATCGCTGGACACCGATGGCCAGACAGAATAATTTCCAATGATGCACTATACAAGATGTGTATTACATCACCGATGTCTGTAAAAGTTGACAAGCAATGATGGTCCATGTTTAGCTAAGGACACCAGAAGACACACCAGCACAGACAGCCTTGGAATTCTCCCTACTCGGAGCCAGCAAATACAAAGCCAGACGATACGTCATTGCATAAATCTGCTAAGCGTGTTATGAGGTGACCTCGAGAAAGCAGGACTCGGTACACTCAAGTCAAGAACGGATCTGAGGAAGCTAAATATTTTGGCTGAGGACAAGACACAGTGGGCAAAAGCGAAGAAGGATTGATTGCAGCTGTAGGATGTTTCTACTACTACAGCCGCAGAATACAGTAATCATACAAAATCTTGTAGATTAAGCCTTTAACCCTCATATCAGCCAAAAATGGCTTCTTCAGTGGTCTTGAGAAATGTTCTATAATCGAGCCAGTCATTCCAATGATAAAATTTCAAAAATAGGCTTCTCTTGGTCTGCAAATGGACATTTTCTATGAGAAAATTTGAATTTTCTTGAATAAATTCAAGGGTAAAGGGCAAAACAGAGATGGACATCTATAACTTTGCAACAGCGCCCAGTCAAATTAGTTTCAAAATATTCAACAGCATGTTTCTTAAATAGCAAAGAATTACAAAGACATACAATTCATACAATGTGTCAGAGTATTTTGAGATTTGGTGATGGTCTATATGGAACCCTTTGTGATGTAATGATTGTGATGTCATTATACACGCACTGAGCTGATTATGACATCATACGATGTCAGATGATGGTTGGATACTCATTTCACATTTCAAGGAATGATAAAAACCTTTACAGTCACTGTGATAATAAAAGCAAAATACAGACCCATTTTCAACGATATCCTAAGCAAGGCAGTTGACTAGACTGAGTATATACATGTATCTTCAATTGTTTCATCTTCTTGTGGTCACATTTTAGCTAAATAGGAAAATGGACCTTTTCAGTTTTAGCTATGACCCACCCATTTCTAGCTAATCTCCGCCCACACCTCACTCGTGCTGGGATTGATCGATCCCTGAACTACCTTAAAACCAATTTCCAGAAAAATATAGAGTTAAGCTGTTGAATAATTTCGAAGTAATTTGACTGGGTGCTGTTGCTACCTATCGCAGCAACAATGCTCAGTCAAATTAGTTTCAAAATATTCAACATCATGTTTATTAAATAGTAAAGACATACAATTCGTACAATGTGTCAGACTATTAAGCGTCTAAGATGAACTAAATTGAGTCATTTATGATGTAATTGATTATGATGTCATCATACACATTACATAGTTGATTATGACATCATCCTACACATCACATAGTTGATTATGACATCATGGGTTAAAGGGTTAAATGGTAATGACATACAATTCATACAACAACGCTTAGTCCGTCATCAATTCACCTTTCCAGAGAAACCACCCATCATATGACGTCATAATCAACTACGTGGTGTGTAGAATGACATCATAATGAATGACGTCATGAATGATGTCGATAAGTACGTCAGGAATGCATATTTGAAGATGGTCTAGGCATTGTATGCCTTTACTATTTAATAAATACTCTGTTGAATATTTTGAAACTAATTTGACTGGGCGCTGTTGCTGCCATAGACAGCAACAGCACCCAGTTAAATTAGTTACAAAATATTCAACAGCTTCCCTGTATAGTTTTCAGGAAATTGATAGTTAGGGAATTCGGGGATCAATCAATCCAAACACGGCCAGGTGTGGGTGGAGCTTAGCTAGTGATGGGCAGGGCATAGCTAAAAATGGAAAGGACCATTAAGCGTTCGTGACGAACTTAGCTACGTCATTCATTATGACATCATCCTACATGTCATGTTGATTAGGACGTCACATTATTGATGGATAAACTGGAAAGATCCATTGTTAGAAAAGCACTATGAACAAACATAGCAAAGCTATATCAGTTAGTTATAAATAATACAACAAAATTATTCTGTTGATAAACTAATTTGATTGGATCATGTTGCTGTAAAATAGGTAAAATAGTTTCCAAATATTTAACAATTCTCCTGTATATTTGTGTTGAAAGTGAAATACAGGGATGAAAGAATTATCCCCTTCATGACGAAACCGGCCTTGTCCATTTGCCGTTCAAGAGACTACTATTTTTGAAAATATACCACTGGAATGGCCTGTTCAATAGGCGAGCCAGTCATCCCAGTAGTAAAATCTTCAAAAATAGCCTTCTCTTACAAATAGTCACTCAATCAGAAAATATTTAGATTTTCTTGATCAAATTTATAAAGTGAAATAAATAACCCTTTACACAAATCCCTTTTTTTAAATTATTATAATTATCTATACCTACTAACAGCTGGTTTAAGTTTTTAAACTTTTTCTTCCAAGTCCCAGATAATCAATAATCCCAGTTAGATAAATATTTTATGTCATGTCACTCATGGGAATCACAAATGTTATTTTTAATAAAAAAAAATTTTCATAGCATCTATCTTATAACATTCATTCCATCAAAACTGAGAATTTGAATGAATCATTGGAGAGTTACTTTTATCCGTTACTTTTAACCTCCCTCACCCCACACATACTTAGATTAAGCTAAACTGCCGCTGACGATGGTACCCACTTACAGAGTATACCAACATTATTGGCACTGAATCATCAACTTGCCTTTGTTATCAACACATTAAAGGCAAACGACCTAATAAAAATAATAATTTATATGCTAAGAAAATGCCTCCCACTCAAATTAATTTCAAAATATTCAATAGCTTTCCTCCATGATTATCTTAAAAATTAAATTCTGGGACTTCTGGGTTCTAACAGAGTTAACAATGGATTTAATCTCCACTTATCAAACTGGCCCAATCTGTGTCATGAGCGGATCATTATGACAATGGACCATTCAAGTTTATCCATCAATCATATGATGTCATAATCAATTACGTGATGCGTAGAATGATGTCATAATGAATGACGTAGGTAAGTTCATCACAAACGCTTATAATTGATGACCGACTAAGCATTGTTGTACACATTGTATGGCTTTACTATTTAATAAATGTGCTGTTGAATATTTTGAAACTAATTTGACTGGGCGCTGCAATAGCACGCAGTCAAATTAGTTTCAAAATATTCAATAGCTTACATGATTTTCTGGAAATTCATAGTCAGGGGCGAAGAGTGGGTGGAGCTTAGCTAGAGATGGGCAGGGCATAGATAAAACCGAATTCCTAAATTAATGCTGTGTTGTGTATATGGTGTGTATTTTAAAAAAAACATAGTTTGAAAATTTCCAGAACAATCTAAAAATTTGTCGCTCGCTTACCTGTTCCACAGCAGCAGTCAAATACTGTAACATTCTGGGAAGCTCTGTCAGTGATCCCTGAATCTAAGCCAACTAACTCTCTGGCTGTTCTATACAAAACTTCAGCACCGGGAGTATTTGTCTGGAAGAATGAACTGGGAGAGATCCGAAACTTATGGCCAAGGACCATTTCGTAAATGTACGGTTGACCGTCTAGGAGATGATAGTTTCCTGCAGCAGACTCGTAAATGCTGAAATAATGACGATAAACTTCAAACGTTCAATACCTCACTGAATAGTGTACGTGTTGCTATGACAACCTAGTCATGATTTGTCGCATAGTGAGAAGGCTTAACGCAACACAAAAAACTTTACACGAAGTGTGTACGTGCGTGTGAGCAAGTTTGTGAGTGTGTATGTGTGTGCGTGCGTGTGTGCATCTTTGTGTGTATGCATGCATGTAAATATGCATGTCCATGACACGTTAACCTCACCAATCTTTTCACCAATTATTGGCAAGTTGGAAAATGATCAACATCATCACTAGACGCATTTCATGAAATTTAATGTCATTGGCACTAATTTAAAACCCTTACCACTCTATGTCAATATTCTATCCTTTACTTTGACAGGGAATCGAATCAACAACCAGCGAGAGCGCCTAGCATCATATCCCAGGAACGCTTCCACCACACCAACGCCGGAAAATGTCCTGTTTGTGGGCTATGATGCGGCGCTCTTGCCAGGTGTGGGTTCGATTCCCTGTCAATGCCAAAATACTGTAATGCCATGACAACTTGTATAACTATCCATTACTGTGTCAATAGCAACGAAACTGGTGTATAATTTTCAACAATTTTGGTGGATGATGTTGCTGTCGTATCTTCCACCAAATTTGTTGAAAAATGAACACAAGTTGTGTTCATTTTTCAACATATTCTGAAAATATTAAATTTTGACATCAGAGTGGTAATGGTTAAAATGCTATATGTATACATCTATATAGACTAACAGCATTGCATGTTACATCGATGATGTAAAACTTACCCTACTTGAAGGTAAAGTGAAGTTATTCCACACGCTTTTCCAGGTCCATTGACAAAATAAGCGCACACATCTTCCTTGGCCCTCTCAACTGCATCCTGGACAGAAAAACATAGTTACATCCCTCCATACAATCAAATCTGACAACAATGGGCACTCAACTTTCTGGACAAATGATGGTGCTTCATTAAGATGACCCCAAAAGCTATTTTCTATACCAGGTCTCTATTCTTAGATTGCATACTCGGTCAACAATCACATAATAATAATAGAAATCTACAAGTTCCGAATCCAAAGCACAGGCCAGTCAGTTGCAGTGAAGTCTGACGAGTACTCACTGTAAATGTTGAATCTTATCCAATTTCTAATAAACAACAAGGTGACAATGTTCATTTTTGTACCATGGTATATGTATTTATAACCTTGGCCATAGGCCCATGAATCGGGATCAAAATGGCCCTTCATGCCCCATTGTTAGCCATGTTTTCAAGTATACTTCCAATGGAGTGATCTGATGTGTTACTCATGCACCTGATGTCATAATCAAATACATCACTCATTAGCTGATGTCACAATCAAAATAACATGTCCGTTACAAAGGTTTCAATAGTCCATCAGTGTGTCTGAATTGTATGCCTCTGATTAATTTATAATTTAACAAACATTCTGTTGAATATTCTGAACCCAATTTGACTGGGAGCTGTTGCTGCCATAGGCAGCAAGAGCACCCAGTCAAATTAGTTACAAAATATTCAACAGCTTACCTGTATAGGTTTTTGGAAATTGATAGCCAGAGAGTTCAGACATTGATCAAATCAATCCCAACACGAACCAGGTGTGGGTGGAGCTTAGCTAGAGATGGGTGAAGCTTAGCTAGAGATGGGCGGGGCATAGCTAAAACTGGAAAGGACAACTGAATGAGTGATTCATATGTCTCTCATTCTGCTAAACAGAGGAGACAATAAATGAATGAAATAATGATGTACGAGTACCTCAGACTTGTCGTGTGGATTAAATCTGATTGAGAGCATTGTGTCTCCAGTCTGTGTGGATCTGACGGTGGCTGGTCTCCATTCCCCGCTGGGTGCTGCATAATGGCGAATAAAGTCCTGGTACACCTAGATACGAGACAGGATAATAGCACTGCTTAACCATTTAATTTAATCCTTAAATTTGATCAAGAAAATCTCAACTTTCTCTTAGAAAATGTTAATTTGCAAACCAAGAGATTATTTTTTGGAAATTTATTACTGGAATGACTCGCTCTCTTATCGACACTCCGTATATTTTTCCAAAACTAGTCTTCTATTGCTCTGCAAATGGACATTTATCAAGAACACTTCAGAAGTTTTTTTTGGACATCTTGAGTGATTCCTACCACTATAGACATTAATGTATCCAAATCTACAGTACGCCGCAAAAATAATTTCACTGGAAAACGTGAAAAACGGGACCATAGCGCCAAAAAGATGCAAAAAAACAGGAGTTTCCGCGCTGTGTCAGTTATAAGCTTTTGATGCGTGAGGAAAAGAAGATTTAGCACACAAAGAATTTCTTTAGTGCGTGGATGCGTCGAAAAAAAGACATCGAGACCCGTTTTGAAGAAGATTTAAACGAGTTCAAATTATTTAGGTGCGTTTAAATGTTCGGCCTATTACTAAGCATCAAATTATCACTAAATTTCAGTCATATACAATTCCATAGATCCACTTCTAATACATGTAGCACGATTCCCGGAATAAAATGACATGTGAGGCTTACGAGTGTGCTATTAACATTTTAAACCATATTTTCATAAATCATTTGTGATCTCGCTATTTGGCACATATTAGTGCGTTGGTTGTTTATAAAAAATGAAACTGCAAAAGCAACCATATATCTAAGATATCTTCATCGGGGAATTCCCAAACATCTCTGATATAGGGTATTAACATTTTAAACCATATTTTCGTACTGTACCAACCTAACTGTGCTCACCGCGATATCACATATGCATTACGTTCAGGATATAAAAAGAAGGTGTGCAGAAATCTCTTCACTAGTAGTAAATGCCAGGATGACCAAATGCAAGATACATAGTTCATGTAGTCATATTTACAGCGCGTAAAATTAAAAAATATGCGTCACATATATAGCACCACCTCCTAAATTAAAAATTATTAGCGCATTTAGAGATTTCAGTAGGTTCGTCAGAAAAAAATAAATGGGTCAAAACAAATTAGACGCATCAAGGCAAAAGAGTTTAGGCACATCAGAAATTGTCTCGACAACGCGTTCTATATAGCATTTTATTTTACTACGCATTGAAAAATGGGCACGTTTTTGTTTTCCTTTGCTGCATTAAAAATGTGTTTTTCGTAAGTTATTTTTACGGTGTACCGTAGTTCCAATAAGCAGAACCAATCCTAAAACATAAGCCAGTGATTTATTAAACACAAAACTTAATCTTGATACAGTCGCCGCCATTGCTGATGTCATACCTATGCCACTCTTCTCGCAGTTGAAACAAACAAAGACGGAAAAGAGAAATAGAGCGACCTATTTCTAGGTATATCTCGCCCATGCTTTGCGCATGTTGGGATCGATTTATATACATGTACTTTAAAACATAACTTTCCAGAATCTCATTTTCAAGCTAACTATTCAGGTAAGCTGTTGAACATTATGAAACTAATTTGACAGGGTATCAAATAGTTTCCAAATATTTAACTGAATATTTATTAAATAGTAAATGCATCAAAGAAATACAATTCCTACACGTACGCTTGCGCAATTGTGGTCAAATTGAAAATCGTGATTTTATATGATTAAAAATTCAATAATCGAATAATTCTGAATAATTCTACAGCATAAAATATTTCAAAACTTACCTTTTAATTACTCTTTAATGCGATCGGTTAGAAATTTTATTTTGCTCAGCGAATACAGGTCCATTTGCAGGCCAAGAGAAGACTATTTTTGACTGGAATGACTGGTTCAAGAATCTTGGCCTGCAAAATGACCTTTCTCAACACCATTGCACCTTTCGTCATTGATATGCTTTTTTGCTGTTATAACTGGGTAATTTGCACTCAATCTGATTAATCGAGTAATCACGGTTATTATTAAATAATCTGTCGTGATTACAGAAAGCAATAATCGCACAAGCCTACCTACAACTACATGTAACAGACCACTTCACCGTCATGATGGAGTATTTTCAGTCAATTATCATTATTGTGACGTCAGCCTAGCCCTACAAATGGCGTAATTGATTATGACTTTATATACTGGAGTGACAGATTGGATTCATCCATTGAGTGCCAGAATGAGATTAGAATGTAGAACAGAGAATTTAGACACTCAAAATTTTAAGGGTGGGTGGGGGGGGGGGGGGTGGGGGGGGGGGTGGATTCGTTGGCTTTCAGACCACCAGATTCTGGAAACCACCCTGCTTGACTGGCAGACTGATACTTGGCATGGGTGTGTCCCCTAAGTAATTACCACTGCTTTGGAAAATGCCCAGGGTATGTTGTACTTACATGCACCATTTCTTTGTGCTTTGGTGATACATTAATGACGTGATCAAGGTTCACAGACACCACACCATCTGCAAATTAATAATCAAATAGTTATTAATAAAACAGAAATGATCGTTATTCAAGTCACTGTGATGCATTAACCCTTTGACAGTTTAACCTCTAGAGCCTAAAAACAACAAATTCGCTTTGATGAAAGGAATATTTTGAAACTAACTTGACAGGAAGCTGTTGCTCCCTATGGCGGCAGCAAAAGCTTCCAATCAAATTAGGTTAAAAATACAGTACAGCTCAGAGTTAACTTAACATAAAATGTGTCTGCACCGCGTGCATGATGCGTACATAGTGGGTCTATTTTAAAATAATGGATGCATCACTTTCCCGTTGTGAACGGTAAAACAACGCGGTGTGAAAGTAAAACAAATGGGTTGGAAACAGTTTTACAACGCATCAGAACTTATTACACAATACATTTATGATATTGGTCAGACAAGTCGTTTGAAATCTGATCACGTGAAACGCATTCATAATTACGCCGCGCTGGTATAACGACATTATGCGAGTCGACCAAGACGGGCAACCGATTACTCGGGCATACACACATTATGCAATTATATTTTGCCAGGGTACCATAAATTTTCACGAAATTCTTGTCATGATTTTAGGGAGAGGCCTCATTCAATGTTGAATAATTGGCAATATGTCGCATTATCAGTTCTGATACAGCTGTCTGGTAACGTAAACATTCCATTCTTACAGAACAAAACGAACCAGGTTACTTATTCACTGCCTACCACTAATGAGAAATGCCTCACGCGACTGTCTCGCCGATCGATACTTATGCGCAGTCGTAGATTCTCGGAAAAGCGTAGCCATAATTTGATTGGCTTGCTGGACATTTGATGTCATTATGAATGAATGAAAATTACTATCGTAGTAAAATTTTGATCACGTGTCTCGTTGTCATTCATAACGAATTGATGACATGATTTATTTTAACCAGTCTCTGAGCGACTCACGATCAACAATGGCGGAACGCAAAATGTACACGTATTCGCGGTGCGACTTTTAAAAGCAATAAAGCAATATCTTAACGCCCACTTTGACTTTTAAATTAATAAAACAATCAATGTCTGGTTCATGAAATATAGTGAAATTAGCTCCCTGACTATTTATAATGTTAACTTTCACGGGTTTATTAAGGCACTATTTATCAGCTAGCTATGTTATTGCTACATAGAGGGGGGTGCGGTGATTGCTCATTTCCTCGACCTGGTTCCCGAGTGAGGCAACAACAATGCGTTATACACGGCTACGTACATTACATTGCAATATAGTGAATCCGAAAGCTACTTTGTACCGAATGTCACAAAAAGAAAATCATTAAATCACAACGGGCGTTTTTTAGGGGCACATAGTATTTCATAACTAGCCCTGAACTAGTCTTTTTTCGTGTAGAGCACTGATGGGGATATTGCGGTAGCGGACACGAATCTGCTAATTTATGCGTCATATTTTCAATAAAAACCACACCATCTGCATGTTTTAATAAAAAGCGTCTACATTAGTCGAGCATTGGTACACATAAGCTATACTTTAATCCATAATTTTGCGTTTATTCGCTGTTTGTTCATCGCAAACACAGGTGATGCGTAGAAGTGATAATGAAGTTGCTTACGGACAATTTTCACTATGATTAATCTATGTTAAATTTCGCCAGTCGGCATGTTTCGCTGCGCTGGATGTTTATAAAAGTTAAATGCGAAATGAACCGATGCTTACGGTTATTGCACTAGACGCAAAATGTTCAGGGGCGCAAAATGTTCAGGGGCACATCGTTACATTAATTCTCAACCGGGAATCATGATTTTGTTTTTCGTAATATTTATAATTTTGATTTTTAATATTATGTCCCGCCGTCTTTTTAGGAAAACTTTCTCATATTTACCTTTGCCCCGTCTAGGAAATGTAATGTACCGCTAAGTTTGATTGGATCCCGGGTAGTTGGAGCCGTGGAGTTGGTATGTATGCCGGGTATTACGCAATGCACATACCAATCTTTTAAACGCATTTTAAATTTGGCGTCTATTCCATTTTGCTTTTAACAACGCGTTTGGCACTATCTCTGGGGGACATCAAACAAGTTCAAACTTGCTTATTTATGCATTTAATGCTCGTTCTCAACGCATATATTTATTATTTTAAATGCATAAAAAAAATTAACTAGATGTGTTGTGAATGCATTGTATTTTTAAAACCGGTGCGTTGGAAACGGGCCTTCAACGCATCATGCACGCATTTCAGACCCGTTCGTACATTAAGTTAACTCTGAGCTGTACTGTATTCAACAGCTTTTCTATACTGTTGTCTTGAACTTGAGATACTGGCTCTTTAAGGCTGAAACGCTTACCATGACCAATCAGAGATCATTGTTGTATATATTAAAAATAATTTGACTGGATGCTGTCATTACCGGCAATGAGGTATGAAGCATGACTTCAAATATAATTTCTACTTACATAGATGAAGGATAATGAGAGAAGGCCTAGCAATACACCTATCCATGGCCATGACCTTTCGCCTCCAAACTCATTGCCATGGCCTCATTATAAGTGAAGCATGTGTCCAAGTTTGGGTCTAGAATGATGAACCAAACATGAGATATGAACGGTTACCTGTATTTCACCTAATGCCATCGCCTGATTCCAACGCCATCACGATCACCAGATGATGAGGATGATATCACAATAGCCTGTCCTGACCCTTTCATGATGAAATCGGCCAAAAAACTCAGCCTCTGCAGTGACCGTGAGAAATATCTGTTTACAGGCCAACAGAAGACTATTTTTGAAAATTTACCACTGGAATGACTGGCTCGCTAAACGAGCCAGTCAGTTTAGCGAGCCAGTCATTCCTGTGATAAATTTTCAAAAATAATCTCTTGCCTTGCCAATGCAGATTTAATAGCAAATATTGTGTTATTCTTGATAAGTTTAGGTACTAAAGGGTTAATTCATAAAGTCGAGCTAGAAATCATTATTATACTACATGTATATATAAGATAACACTTACACCGCCATTTCCCTACAAACATTCCCACAGTCTTTTCATTGCCATCCACACCAGGTCCAATATTCAAAAGAAGTTTGTTCCGATAACCCATGATATCTGGCTACAAAAAGAATGATAGCAATACGACATACGTACAGAATTAGCATAGAGGATCTTAAAAGAGTTACGCTTGGGTTTAAATTTATGCATTTCACAAGATCACAGGTGGAATGAGATTTAGGAAGCAACTACTTCAAGCCAAATTAATTACAAAATATTAAACATCGTATTTCCTGTCTTGTAAAGAACTTGATATTTATACGGTACAACTCAGAAATAACCTAACACGTACTGTTGAATATATTGAACATAACTGGATTGGAAGAATGTCTTCCAATCCAATGGAGGACTCCAGTTTACACATCCATAATATGACATCATAATCAACTACATAACATCATGAATGACGCAGCTAAGTTTGTCACGAACGCTAAATTGATGACAGACTAAGCGTTGTTGTACGAATTGTGAAATAATTACTATTTATTGTTGTTTAATGGTTTTGTACTATTAAACTTAGTTAGTAGATGCACAGATAACATGCTCCTCGGCATACTTGGACAGACGTATAAGGCCAAGTAATCTAAAGGTCTTGGAACAAGATTTCAGAGTTCGCTCCCTTGGCACTGTGCGTAATAGCCAACTCATTCATGTAAAAGCAGAAAAATAATAGCAAGGCCATATAACTAACATTCCAATCCATTGACAGCTAGTAGCCGTCACCATCCCTATATGGGAACATGTATGTAGACCATCACCCGATAGAAACCACATGATCAGGTCAGCCAATCAACAAGGTAATTGACTTAATTTACAATTAGGGCCAATTCTTGCTAAGCATTCTGGGTGACTACAGGTTTAGAGCAATAGTGGAATACAATGGTCAGATCTGGATATTTATTAAATTCCGGACATTAAGCTTAGTTAATGTTTGTAGCAGATATAAGAGTTTGTAAAGAATGTGTGAATTACACAACGGCAGAAATATAATAAGTAACACTATTGCATCATTGAGATTCGAGGAAAATTTAGCCAGGTTTTTGCCCGGTTTCGATAAAATGTTCTTTCGGGATTCAAGACACAAAGGACACAAGTGTGACAGATTGTTGAAGTTTGGCTACATCTCAGACGGGCAAAACAAAAATTAAACGAGTTAGGTTGAGGCCTACTACTGTGAGTGGTCATTATGGCTCAGTAAATTAGGGAACTAACGCCCTCGGGGCAAAGATAGCGCGTCACTGGCAAGCAAAGGTTAGTACTGATGTGATTGTTGATTGGGTGGTGATGGCTGAGCGGACCAATGGGAAGCGATGTTGTATACCAGTTCTGAGTCAATATAACTACCACTATGGGTACTATGGCAGTGTTTAGCGCTCACAAATTCGGTTCTTTTCATATAGACATGCATATACTGTAGGTTAGTCGGGCCGAGAATCGCCGAATGTCATTGGCAGATTTAGCCAGACGGAGCGCAGTCAAGAATTGGGTCATTACGTATATCGGCCAATTCATTTGACATGCAAGAACAAGTGAACTGTCCTTTCTGCGCCGAGAACGCCAGTGCGGGAGATCTATAGAGCGAGATGCATGGTTGGTGACCATGTCTTAGCAACACGTGGAGTAATCTGACAGCCGAAGTAGTACTGCAAGATGGCCGCACCCAGCGGTTTTCTTGATCATCGACAATTTCGCATTATATTTCGTATTATAACGTGGTTGGGCCCGTTGATGTTTCATGGAGCTATGGGATTCAAGTTCAGGATATGGCCCGAGTTCAGATCGATAGTATCGCCGAGTAAGCATGTGGTTTTACTGTCATAAGGGGCATGATGCGCAAGCGATAGCTGGACAATCGTCGCAATGGTGGTAAAAAAGGGTGCAGCTATGTCCATTCCATTCGTCTTTGGATTTGAGGCATCTAAATCAATACTGATGAATGCACAGGTATGAATTGTACTGCGTATGCCCATGTTTAGGGTGTCAAACTTAAACTTCCTGGTAGTTTCCTGGTGGCCGCACAGGTATGAATTGTACTGCGTATGCCCATGTTTATGGTGTCAAACTTAAACTTCCTGGTAGATTTTCTTTAGTGTCATAATGAATAATCTTGAATTTCTCATAACAAATTGGATTTAAATTGCCATTTGGGATTAAATACACTAGCAGCAGCTGGATGTGAAGTAGCCGATTCTAGCATATCAAAACAACCATATCTGTTTCGAGCTTACTGTGTCATGCTCTTCTTGTGCTTCCCACCCACCATACAGAAACCAAAAAAACACGTGTCTTGACTATCTGGGGCATATACAAACTTTCACAGTTATGACTTATTTGGCCAACTATTGCATACATAGTTGCTGTTGTATGTAAAGTTAAACAAGAACGAGAAATTTTATTTGCATTCGTGGAAAGTAAACATCATTTCTCGCAGATGATGTCAAATGTAGCAGCATGCCTTCAAGAATTGGCGTTGCACAAAGAACCACAGTTTTGATAGATAAGCACAAACAGTAATGATTCATGAAGATGTTATCAAACCAAATTGTTGAAATTTATCTAATGCAGTCAGTAGATTTTTCGACATATGGAGAAAATATTATTCATCATAGCTTTGGGCCATGCAAATTGTCAACATTGTTGTGGATGTTGCTGGTAGGCCGATACCGGTATGCCAGTGGTAACATATATCCATAGTAGCAGACGAACAGATCCTTTGTTAGTATCTGTCACATCCTTGCAATCATTGTTTTAATGCACACCTCAGATCGGCGGGTATATACTTATCTATAACCCGTATGTAATAATGGGCTAGTTGTCTTGCTCCATGCTCATCATTCGTTCACCTTTGTAGGCTGTGTATATGCTTATTAATAATATCTATATCCTTTATATGCCACATATGTCTATCTATTACGGTTATTAGCTGATAGACATTTAAACCGAGTTGTGTAGATCAGAGGATAGGTTATCCAATGCTGGCTACGATTGCCATCCTGATGTGAGCTATCAGACCATTTTGCATGTTGATAGTGCGGCTAGTCTTTGATGATGAACATGTCCATAGCCGACGTCTGACTGAATTAGGTAGATATGACCTGGTTAGGCCTTGTAGTGTGCAATTATGGCCTATTTAATGAGCAACTGGTAATCGCTTGTTACCATATGGTCAAATAATGGGCGGTCAGAATATGGTTCCCGTCGTCTGACTGAATTAGGCCTATTTGACCTGGTTAGGCCTTGTAGTGTACAATTATGGCCTATTTAACGAGCAACTGGTAATCACTTGTTACCAGTCTACAATTGTCAGAACATACAATGTACGTGGTAATCCCTTGTTACAATATGGTCAGATGATGGGCAGTCAGAGTAATCGCTTGTTACCATAAATGCTTATGTGATGGATACACATACACATGTACATGTACGGTAGTAACCGCTTGTTACCATCCAGTCAATATACAGACCACACGGACAAGAAGAGCTATCATTTGTTACCATACTGCCTATGTAATAATATATACATGGTAATCGCTAGTTACCACATATCCGATGTAATGAATGCATGTATGATATTCGCTTGTTACCACATGTTCTGAGGTAATGAACGCATGCGTGGTAATAGCTTGTTACCACAATTCCTATGTAATGTATGCATGTAAATCGTTTGCTACCATACGGCCAATGTGTCGAACATACAGGTGTGGTAATCGCAGGTTACCATGCTTGACAGGATGCTGTGATTACGTGTTGATAATCGATATATAATGGCAATATTGGGTTTGCGGCTCATACCACCCCACCCACTCATTCATAATGGTCATCATGTGTTAAAAGATCAATGCTGAATCAGATCAATGTTCTTGATATATCGCTCTGTGACATAGCTCGCGTGTTACCATGCTTGACAAGGTGCTGTGAATACGTGTTGGTAATCGATATATAATGGCAGTCTTGAGTTTGCTGCTCATACCGCCTCACCCCCTCATTCATAATGGTCATCATGTGTTAAAAGATCAAGGCTTCAAATCAGATCAATGTTCTTGAGATATCGCTCAGAGACACAGCTACAGACAGACAAACAAACACGCAGACGGTAATAATGCAATATATTAGTTCCACTTCGGGGACTAGGCAGTTATATAGATTTTGATATCTATAGCCGCCATTCGACAATAACTCTCTGGTTCAATCGCTGGGTAAACTAACCAGTTCCCTCAAAAAAATAAATAAATAAAATATTACTCGCATTATCATGGGTCAAGGAATTATTGTCCCTGCTTGCCCAGAATAAATCTGATAACACAATTACACATACATACAATTATTACCTGTTGAGCAGTGGCACTACTTCAGGGGCAGGCACAAAGGGGATGTCTTTTGATCTCCACGTGGGTGTTGTATGGATAGCTGGGCATGGCGTAGTAGGGTAAATTAGCCAAACAATGGTATATCTACAGTATGTTGCTTCTTATAATATAGTAATGCAGAAAAAATCAAACCGACACCCGCGTCCACTCTGTTAATTTTATGGGTCTCTGGCAGTCGGATGTGCTATAAGATCGCCATTAATAAGAGACAACCTGCACATTTGCAGCTGACCTGTGTTAAGAGGCCACCTTCCTTCTGGTTCTACACTGGATGGTCTCTGTGTAGGGTGCTCTGTATTATACATACAAAACATCTAGGGAAGTCAGAAGCAATGTAGCATTACACAGGGTCCTCTTCAGGTTTGCCTACTTTATGCTAGGGGCCACTCTAGTATGATCCTCTGATCACGGCTGATTGTGCACAAGTACTTGTGTATGCAATGTATACATGTAGTTCCGCATCTAATGTATATATAATTATACACACCAAATCACATGCAGAGACTAAAAGTGTCATGCTTGTAAACCTTACTTATGCTTGTTTCTTTTCTATTTCATACACTCTGCATTGATTGAGAGGTTCACATCATGCCAGCACCTGGACTCCTTGGCAGTGCAGGGTGGCGCACCACAGTGTTATTTAATATTTAGGCAACCAGCTAATCCAGGAAATTTCTCTGGAGTATCGTGGTGGAGCAATATTCCTATCCGCAACAGGATCATATTTTTAGTGTTTCTGCATGCAGCTTCAGTGAATCCAGGACCAATGGCACTATATCTATAATCGTGATTGAGTCTGTGATTATGTGTTGGGGCATTAATCTACTGACATGATACTTTAACGTGGACCAGGGTCAATGCCCAACAGGGTTATTGACATGTCATCAGATGTCAACCCTGTTCATATAGATGTACCTCGAACACTGTGTCAATCAAACTATTAACGAGACTGGTTATTCTAATGTGTTGTAAGTTCCCTGGTGTCAAGTACGGGATTTGTTCATGAGTTATAGACCTGTCAGTCGCAATTACACATAGGCTATGTTTCTGAGGGTACTGTGTTTGGGTTGTAATGCCTGTACCCTCAGCCGTATCCAAAGCAAGTGTCACCTTTGGGTACTGTGTAGTTTGCCGAGTTACTCAGTGCATCATGCTCGTTTCTGTATACGGATAATTTATTATAGTTCCCCAGCGCCAGGATATGTGACGTATCGAAGGACATTGTATAATACTGACAGCAAAACTGTAAGCATGTTAATTGGCACTCATCCTTTAGGTCCTGGAGTATTGCGGCGGGTCTCCTTGAGCGGGACAATGTGACAGATACCGATACGACACTTTTTGGGGACTCTTGTCTTTATAACTTGTACTAACTCAATGCATAGGCACACGTCAGCCAGGACATTGGAGATGGTATCTGTGGCTTAATTACAAGTTATTAAAGCCAATCGCTTTGGGCCGTGTCCTCCAAAAACTGCCACTCACTAAACATTCTTATTAATATCAGTATTATTTTGTATGGTTACAACTGCTGGTATGCAAATTCTTATGCTTGGACATGTCAGACTCATTCACCAGACCAAGGCGAGCTGCTGCAATACCGTAAATCCTCATTAAACAAGCAAGGCAACAGGATTTACGAATGTTCAAATGTCAGCCAGCATCATGACAGTGAGTGAGTTTGGGTTGCTAAGGTAACCAGAGACATAAGAGCAGCTACAGATTCTAACCCTTTAACCCTCGAATTTGTTCAAGAAAATTTAAATTTTCTCATAGAACATGTGCATTTGCAGAACAAGAGAAGACTATTTTTAAAAATTTACCACTGGAATGACTGGCTCGGTTATCGAGCCAGTTATTCCAGTGGAAAATTTTCCAAAATAGTCTTCTCTTGGTCAGCAAATCGACATTTGTCAAGACCATTGCAGAAGCCGTTTTTGGCTAATATGAGGGTTAAAGGGTTAATAAACATTCTGTTGAATATTTTGACTAATTTAACTGGGCGCTGTTGCTGCCTACTAAATTAGTTTCTAAATATTCAACAGCTTACCTGTGTATAAATTGATAGTCAGGGAGTTCAGGGATCGATCAAACCCAACACGGTGGAATTGTGGTAGGCTTACGCGATGTTTGCTTTGAAACATCGCGATCGATTTCATTAAAAAAAATCGCGATTTTCGATTAAATCTTGGGTCCAAATTCCCCAAAAGTATAAACGGGGGTAATGTGACTTGTTTCTAGAAAACGTTGAAATAAATGACACAAAAATATCACAAAATTAGAACACATTTTCATGCGACGAATTCTTACCATCCTACATCTATGTTTAATGTATACATTATATCCATCATCGCAGGAGTGAAATTATTAATTGGGACCGCTTAAATATTGCGTATAGTTTAATAAACATTATTTATTTCATCAAAATTTGTCGCCGAGAAAAAAAATAAAAATTACACGATGTATCAGCTTCTGCTTATAACCTCCCTTTGTATGACGAGTTTAGGTCATTACCTGAGTAACGGGAAGATGCTAATATGCTAGTACCTGGGAAGATACTGCGCAATCCACATACATAGGACTTTAGCTTTGAGTAGGTACGAGTGTAACGGCGTAAACTCGTCCTTTCGTGCAGTTTATAGTTGCTTTCAGAATGTACGATTTACATTTAAGAGTAATCAGCAGAACGCACAGTTTAAAATCAAACAATCTGGAATGCTGTTTCTTTATTTTCTTTAATTTGACACGACAACTGAATCAAAAAGAAAAAATTATTACACCGCCTGAAATTGCTGACTCTAGAATTAAAAAGAATTATGCTCACTGATTGCCTAACACTCAGCAACTAAGTATATACTTGGCATTTCACGACAGACTCAGGGTCTGCAGCGAAAGAAAGAAAATTATATGGCGATTCGACGGAGTAACTAGCTGGTTTTCTCAATGACAAAGGTGTTACCGCGCTATTGTTAACTTGTTTATTGTAGCGCTTTGTGTTGTGATTAGTACGGGGGCATATAAACACAAGGAACACAGGCGTGAATCGATTTTAATTGTATTCATATACTGATAAAATGCGACGGAAAAGTACACACTTCAGATTTTAAAATAACATGAAATTTTTGACGACTTTCCGATTTTTCCTCAATTACATCATAAAAATCGCAATTTTAAAAATAAATCGAAATTCACAATTAAATCGAAAAATCGTGCAAGCCTAACTTGTGGGTTGAGCTAGAGATGGGCGTGGCATAGCTAATACTGGGTTCCTGCAGTAAACAGGTTTGAGACTATAATGTAACGTTCTAAAAACCACTTACAGAAGGTTTTATGTCAGTGAATGGGCAAATTAAACCATCATATTGGTCAGCCTGTCGCTGCAGCTGCGAGCACGGAGAAGACTTATTATTTATCGCGATAGCCAAAACCTTCCTTAACGAATGCCGCATCATATCTGCCTTCATCTGAAACACACATTTAAAATACAAAACATTTTACATTTTAACCCTCATACCGGCAAAAACCCGCCTCTGCTATGGTCCTGTGGAACGTCCACTTACAGGCTAAGAGAAGACAATTTTTGAAAGTTTATCACTGGAATGACTGGTTTGATAACCGAGCCAGTCATTCCAGTGATACATTTTCAAAAATAATCTTCTTTTGGTCTGCAAATGGACATTTTCTACGAGAAAATTATGATTTTCTTGAAAAACTTCAAGTGTTAAATGATTAAAGCAATGATTAAATCAATTTATCCCAGGAAATGATGCTTCAGGTTTCTATCATAGCTTCAAAAAAAATATTTAACATTTATGAGTTTAAAAATTACATGTTTCTTTATTCAATTAAAGTCATGGGGATTTAGCTTTCAAATAATCAGAGAAAACTGCATCCTAGTACTTTTATGACATCATAAATAGGCTCAATCTACTATCTCAATGTGTGGTAGAAGCAGCCATATCGATAGGGCATTTAAGGCCGATGAATACTTTGAAAGTAATTTAACTGGCATCTGTTACTGCCGTTGGACATTTAGTTTTAAAATATTCTACAGGATGGTTATTAAAATTACATCACAAAGACTCAGATCCTACATCACAACGCAGGCTTGCATCATTATGTGATTAAATCGAAAATTGCGATTACTTTTTAAATAGTGAATTTATAAGATTAAGAATTCAATAATCGGATAATCGTGAATATATAATCTCTCCCCCATAAAATATTTCAAATCCTATCTTTTAATTACTCTTTAATGTGATCGTTCACCAAAATTAACACTTTGCTCAGTGGACGTCCATTTACAGGCCAAGAGAAGGATATTTCTGAAAATGTATCTCTGGAATGACTGGCTCGCCCATCGAGCCAGGCATTCCAGTGATACATTTTCAAAATTAAAATTTTCAATCTTATCTTGGCTTGCCAATGGACATGTCTAAGCATCATTGCAGCTTTCATCATTAACATGCCTTTGCTGTTATGTAATTTGTACCCAGGCTTATTAATCAACTAACGATGTTTATTCTTAATTGATCGTGATTACTCAAAACTCAATCTTGTTAGCCTACATCAGACACTATCACTCATTTTAATTTCTACTAATGAGATGTGAGTGTGCGCTAGCGAGATAACAAGTGAACTTCAACTCACTGGGTTCATAGCAATCCTTGAAAGCGCTTAATCCTTTCACCGACAAACCACGGAAAAGTACGGTACACTCTACGATATACATGTTTATTTAATCGGGTGTCACATTTGTTATTCCTCATATTGGTGAGAGCGACAAGTAGCACTCTTAACCGTCTGACAGCAGAGTTTTTGCAGACAACATATTCCAAGGGTTATATTTCTGGACCAGCTAAATATTTTGAAATATGTTGCCACCAACAACTTTCAGTCAAATTATTTTCAAAATATTCAGCAAGTCACAAATTTTGCTCATTGTAATTATGAGACACATCAAGTGACACAACAAACGACATCATGTCCTCTGGCAATAAACCCAGGATATCTTAAGACATAGGCCATTTTCAAAACCTGACATACCTGATTGAAAAACTATGTGACTTTTCAGAGTATGTATTATTACATTGACATGTGCCTACAAAGCCCAGGACATATTGCAACTAAAATGTGTAATTAATAATTTATATTATTGTATTAGTTCATCTTGCTTAAATACAAATAAGCCCTGCCTTACATTCGAAAGTCGCTGCAAAAAATAGTTTCAAACGGTCGCTGTTTTAGAGCGGTCTCTGCCTAAAATATTCTATTCGGAACGAAAATGTTTTTAAAAGTGGCTTTCCTCCAGTATCCTTTGTGAGATATGCCAATGAGGCATTATGTGGCTATAAGACCTATGACGTTGCTTGATGTACAATGGACCTTTCCATTTTTAGCTATGCCCCGCCCACCACTAGCTAAGTTCCACCCACACCTCGCCGTGTTGGGATTGATCGATCCACAAATGCCCTAGCTATCAATTTCCTGAAAACTATACAGGGAAGCTGTTGAATATTTTGTAACTAATTTGACTGGGTGCTGTTGCTGCCTATGGCAGCAACAGCGCCCAGTCAAATTAGTTTCAAAATATTCAACAGAATATTTATTAAATAGTAAAAGCAAACAATTTGTACAACAACCCATAGACCGTCTTCAAATATGCGTTCGTGACGTACTTATCGACATCATTCATGACGTCATTCATTATGATGTCATTGTACACACCGCGCAGTTCATTATGACATCATATGATGGGTGGGTACTTTTGGAAAGGTGAATTGAGCCACCGACTAAAAAACAATGTTTTGTTTTCGCGGGACCCCTCCAAACACGCTTTGCAAAATACATGTAGTACAGCGCTAACCAAACGCATTGTTCCAGAGAACAATTTTTCTGTTCTGCGAATCTCGAAGAACGTTCTGCAAAGTTTTCCAGCCTATTATGAAATAATATAGAAAATGTCCAAAAGGGTTGGTTTCTTTACATAAATTAGCTGATTGTCACGTCATACCATTTGAGATCACCTTGCAATGAATGACGCAATGCCAAAACAACACAGCAAGAATTCTATTCACGCATACGTGACAAAACAGTAAATAGAGCAATCCAGTTTTAGCTATGCCCCGCCAATCTCTAGCTAAGGGTTTCCCGTGTTGGGATATACGTGTGAAGAAAAGTGAACAAGCATTCTGTAAGTGTCCCCTACCTGGTGATATAAATCTTTAGAGATTGACAGTCAAAAACTCCATTAAAAATTGAAAGAAGCAGCTGAAACTCGAACTTGATCTGTAACTTCTCATAACATATCAATAAAGCAAGTCTCAGTTATATGTGGTGAAGGAGAAGGAAAGTCCTGAAAGCTGATATGTTTGTATTTCATAAGTCGAAAGCGGGCATAACTCCATCAAAAATTTACGCATACGCCTGAAACTCAAACTTGATCTGTAACTTCTCATAACAAAGCAATGTAGCAATTCTCAGTATAATACCTTGAAAGACTGCGGTAAAAAAGTACGGAAAACTAATATTTTTCGTATTTTATAAGTCGATAGGGGCATAACTCCTTGAAAAATTGACGTAAATGTCTGAAACTCGAACTTGCTCTGTAACTCCTTATACTAAAGCGATGTACCAATTTTAGCTTAAATATCTTGAAGGAGTGCGAAAAAGTGTGGAAAGCTGATATTTTTTGTATTTCTTAAGTCAAAAGCGGGCATAACTCCATAAAAAATTGACGCATACGCCTGAAACTCGAACTTGGACTGTAACTTCTCATGACACAGCAATAGACCAATTCTCAGTTGAATAACTTGAATGACCGCGGGAAAAAGTGTGGAAACTAACTGCGACAGACGGACAGACAGGCAGATGGACGGATAGATGGAGTGCAAACCTATAGTGCCCCGGTTTTACCAGTAGGGGACCAATAACAAGTGTGAAAGCGGTCATGGAGTGGATGAGTGTTATCGTGTGTGAATAATTCCCCATTAACAATGGAGACCTACATACAGACACTGAATCTTGAGCACAGCAAACTGCAACAATTTTCAGCAGTTAAACAAACTTTTTTCAAAATTGATACGAATCTCTCATCCTCTAATCCGTGAAAAATGTACCAGTACTTGCGGGAATATAATTAATGATAACATAATTAATATATACATGTATCAGATCTGAGCTTGAACAACATTTAACAAGCAAGGTAACTGTACACACCGTTAGTTGATCTTCATATGGTATGTCTGCCAGTGGCGTCACTGATTCAGATAACCTGAAATAGCATAAACTAAAGCGTGAGATTAAGGCGAGTTCACTATCCAAAGCCTAATAGAAATTCTCTGTGGCTAGAAATATTTATGTACTGATCTCAACCGAGTGGACTAGTAATAACAGAGGTTGTTGTTGCTCAGTTGGTTTTATTGGCTGCTTATGCTGAGGTGTATTTGAGCCATGACTCTGTCCAATCTGTCACTCAAGTATCTGACGGCATAATCAATTGCGTCACTTGTTAGCTGACATTGTAATCAAAATCAAATACCAATAGCTACGTACCTCATAAAATCAAGAAGTCTGTCACTAAAGTGTACAAATTTTATGTCTTTGATAAATTTACAAATTACATTAATCAGCACTCTGTTGAATATTTGGAACAGCCCCCAAGCCAAATCAGTTTCAAAATATTTTCCAGCTTAACAGTATACTTACCTTCAAATTTATATTCTGGGAATTCAGATTTTAACATGCACAAAGTCGGCGGAGCTTAGCTAGAAAATTATGTTTGTGTCAGAGCGTTGAGATAGTATTTCATTTCTACTGCTTATTGAGTCAATGCCATGTTTTGATGCCATATAAGGCCTTTCTACTGCAGTACAAATGAAATACTTTCACAGACTTATACCCGCACATACAATCCATGATATTTAAAGCTTAGCCTGTGTGAACTAAGAAAATAACGCAGATTCTTTCAAACCTGTATCTCACAGTTTAAACTGGGTTTCTGCGGTGATCTGAAACACATCTTTCTTCCGGTTTTGTCGACTCTTCAGACGATAAAACAGATTCAGACGCTGCACGCGCGGGTTTGCTACCCTCTTCAGATTTTTGATTTGTGATGTCGGGGACTCTCTCTGAAGACTACAAATGCAAAATAAAATATATATTTCAGAGGGACAAGAAATAACCATTTTTAAAACTGTCTGACTGCTGCAAGCCACCAGAGGATACGTTCAATGGATAATAACTTTGGACCCGCAGAATATTTTGAAAACGATTTGACTGAAAGTTGTTAGTGGCTTAGCCACCAATAACTTTCAGTCAAATTGTTTTCAAAATATTCAGCATATCCAGAGTTAAACCTCATCGAAAATGTAGTTTGCAGAAATTCAGCAGAAAGACATTTAACCTTTTAATGGCCATACTGCCAAAAACTGGCCTCTGCTATGGTCTTGAGAAATGCACATTTGCAGACCAAGAGAAAACCATTTTTGAAAATTTACCACTGGAATGACTGGCTTGATAACTGAGCCAGTCATTCCTGTGATAAATTTTCAAAAATTGTATTCTCTCGGCCTGTAAATGGACACTCAATAAGAAAATATTTAAATTTTTTGGACCAAATTTGACCATTAAATGGTTAAATGTAAATTAAGCCTAATCGTTTTCAGCCGTGATAATTATTAACCCTTTAATGTCTAAATTTGGTCAAGAAAATCCAAATATTTCCTTATTGAATGTTCATTTGCAGGTCAAGAGAAGTATTTTTGAAAATTTACCACTGGAATAGCTGACTCAGTTACCGAGCCAGTCATTTCAGTGGTAAAATTTCAAAAATACTCTTCTCTTGGCCTGCAAGTGGACATTCCTCAAGCCCACTGCAGCAGCCGGTTTAAGCCGGTTTCGTAATGAAAGGGTTAAGTATATATTTGATCGTATTTGACAAATCACATGTACACCAATTACAGTGAGCAAATGCAAATATACTGTTTTGTAAAATGCCAAATACAAAGACAAGTATAAATACACAAAATTAGTTATTTAAATTATACAAATACGTATTTGATACAAATTCACTTAATCAGAGTAGTGACTCAGTCCTTCTAAATTATACAAGATAGGCTGGCAACTTTAAACTTGCTACCCCTCCTATAATATAGTATAATAGACTGGTCCTTTTATTAACACCTAGCTACCAAGATTAGAGGTCTTAGTTATGAATGTTAACAAGACATGATAAATACCAACACAATGTGGTTAATAAAAATACTATTGTGCGTGCCAGGCTTGCTACTTGTTTTAGTCCATCTTATAGATAAGTTGAGATGTTTGCAAAACAGAAACAGAACTTCAATTTTGTCTTGAAACCATGTTAATTTATTTTTGAGGTGTTCGATATCAAAAGGGCGCCGGGTTTCATGGAAGCTGGAATAAGAAGAAAACGTGGCTTTAACCATTACATTTGTATCTTGCTGATTTCAAAGGTTAGTTGTTACACGGTCAGTACTTACAAGAAAGATTTTTGTATATTATACATGTAAACAATAATGCTGAAAGAATTCCTACATGTATGCAGCAACGGCTTATGACAACAGTTTCCAAAAGGAATAGCAGTTATCATATATTTATCTGTACAGTAAGGTTTGAAGTCTGGAATTTCAGCAATATATGGGTTAGGTAATGTAAACTTTATTGTACTGCGTAACCATTTATATTGAAGGAGACACGTCAGTCAGATTAGATTTTGATCATTCGGGCCAAGTGAGCGAAAAACAGCTTCGTTTGTTCTTCAGTCTGGAAAAACAATTTGATTAAATATGTCATGTGCTGGTGATTCCGTATTTTTGCGGCCTATACTGTGAAGTAATTTCGTCTCCACATTGATGTGCATGTTTAGAGGTACAAAATGTAGATCTTCATGGAATTCACCTTTCTAGAGTATCCTTCCATCATCAGACCTCGTATGCCGTCATAATCAGCTCAGCGCGTGTATGATGATGTCATAATCATTATGTCACAAAGGGTTCTATATAGACCGTCACCACAACTCAAATGGTCTGACACATTGTATGAATTGTATGTCTTTGTAATTCTTTGCTATTTAATAAACATGCTGTTGAATACTTTGAAACTAATTTGATTGGGTGCTGTTGCTGCCTTAGGCAGCAACAGCACCCAGTCAAATTAGTTTCAAAATATTCAACAGCTTACCTGTGTAGTTTTTTGGAAATTGATAGTCAGGGTGTTCAGAGATCGATCGATCCCAACACGAGCGGCGTGTGGGAGGAGCTTAACTAGAGATGGGCGGGGCATAGCTAAAACCGGAAAGGTCCATTGTACTGGTCCAAGGTACTGTGTCTTTCTGAAACGTCGCTCCAGAGTTTTACAAAGTCACTTGCCTCCTGAACATACCCTCCATGAAGTATCTTGTACAGTTATACTCATCCATGTTATAATTACTCTTATATTGCCATTTATTGTATGTTAAAATATTGATAGCACACCGGCTCATCTATAAGCAAGTTCTGTAAATACTACTCTGGGTTATCTCTAAATTCCGGAATGAGTTATGCACAGTTGCCCTTATGCGTCCTTTTGCGTGTATATAAACATAAAAATGGCAGAGGGACGCATAAAGATTAACTCTCGTGCGTCCTCGGGGACGCACGGGGGACGCAGTGAAAAAGTGTAACGGAAACTGGTAACTTTGCATGTGCTTAATTATCGATTCTATTATCCTGTGCGTATATTTATTTGTGCATGTTTTTACTTTAAAAGATATACCTAATGTATTGTGTGTTCAATTAAAATGAACTTATGAGTTGTTTAAGACTATGATTTGTTGTATGTTTTCTTGCACAACTCAAAGTTGTTAATGCCCATAAATAAGATTCAACCATCACATTTAATTGTAATCATAATCCCCAAATCATCCTTAGTATTCCATTTGATCTAATTTTTATAAATAATGAGTTTACAAGCCCGATGTTAGTCGCCTTGTTTGGCCTTCAAATTGCAAAAATACCCGCCATGTTTCTGTCAGTTGTGCAAAACATCAGTGTGACGTGTCAGTATTTGATTGGATAACAGCGGAATCTCCCTCTAGAGGAACTCACGCTTGAGAAATTCAATACAACTGATCAAGCGTATACAAACGTGTCTTGGCGTCTTAACCCTTTCACAGCTTAGAACATTGGACAGATCATAAAGTTGTTATCAGTAATATGCTGAATATTTTGAAATTAATTTGCGCATGCCTACTTGCCTAAAGCAGCACCGACTTACACGCAAAATAATTTTTTTGGGAAGATATTGTGATATCTTCTACATTTGAATGGTCATTTGACGGATTAGCGGCGGTGTCTTTGTATTGCTGTTTGAATATCGGTGTCAATACGCGCTATAATCCGTCTTTTATTTAGCAATAGTGGCTGATTGGTTGACTGATGGATTAGTGTTTATAATGTTTAACAATACTCAATTGTTAGGTGTTTCTCAACTAAAAAGCTCATCCCAGCAGTGATGTTCAACGATATCGTCGATCTACAGGTAGGCATACGTTAAAATATAGATTTTTTCCAAACAGCGTATAGCTCAAAGCTCTCTGATACAAGCGTCCTTATTGGATACACGCTAATGCGTTATCTATGCTTCAACCCATCAGCAATCGCGTTACATAGTTACTCCCTATGAATTAGACATATCCGGTTATTGGCTGATATATTTTCACTAATTACGCATTTTAATCTGATTTATACAGATTATTTTTGATAAATTATTGTTTTGTCTGATCTTAGCCTATGTATTCCACTATATTTAGTCATTCCAGTTACATTATAAAAAATACGCGCACATTATATCGAAGTAGGTCAAGTCGTCCTTGAGCAAACTCGCCCAAGGTACTCGTAATTTATCAATTCGTCCAAAGTCACGTTAAGGTTTTATAGAAAAACTAATGCAGTGGTCTTTGATAAAGTGGTCTTTGGAAATGTTAATCATACAAGGTTGTCAATGTAGGTTGGTTTGTTTATCAGACAACAAACAAGTATAGTGCTTTAAGTTATTGTTTATTGACATGCAGTTCAAATGTTATTAGTTAAATATATACAATGACCATTTCAATAGATAAATTTTAGCCACCATTGTAGATCACAGAATACATATTTTTGAAAATTTACTACTGGAATGACTGGCACTGTTTAGAGCCAGTCATTCGAGTGTTAAACTTTCAAAAATAGGTATTTTGGTGATCTACACTAGTGGCCAAAATTGTTAAGTGCTAAAGGTTAATAAACTATGCATAGTTAATATTCTCTCTATAAATATACATTAACAGTATTTACACAATGTCATAACTAGTGCTTTCAACATGTTTAATAGTGCTTTATAATTAGATCAATGTGTTGTGTTTATTTTAAGAAAAAACATGGGACCCCATATTTCAGATGAGGACCTTGTGGGACCCCCATATTTTACAGTGGGACCCCCAAATCTGAGTGTGGGGTCCTTGGGACCCCCAAAAATCAGATGTTGTGGGCAACACTGGAGTTATGACCCAAACATACAATGTATACTATTGTGAATGCTATACATTAGTGGAGATTAGCATTAAGTTATGAATGCAAGGACCAGATGACAGGCTTCAACATGCCTAATATACTTCAGCTCTAAACGATATCATATCATATCAGTTCTATTACATCTCACCTGGCTCTTCTATACAGTAAGGTGGGTAGCTTGAGGCGCCTTAGCCTCTCGGGATATGTGAGGTCTTCCGGAAATTGTTGCATTGACCTACATTGCACCCTTCAATTAGCTCTCTATGTGTTTGACTTTTAGTGGTGCCCATATCGGGCTGGTGAAATCCTAGTCCAAAAACAGCCTGAGAAGTCGCTACTTACTTACTTAGAATATGCGCACCAAAGCATAGTGACTTCTCAGGCCGTGTTCGGATTACATGTAGCGAAATCCATGTGAATCCGCTCTAGACTTTTATATTTAAGGGAATAAATGTTTCTGCATTAGGCCTGCACAAATTGCGTAAGCCATTTTTTCGTTCGTGCAACGGTTACGCAAATATTTTTAGTGCAAACCTTTATAGGGTTACACAGTTTTCTTTACTTTGTCCATAAATATATGTAAAAAGGCTGCGCACGCCCAAATTGGTTAGCTAAAATAAATTTGCATAACACAAATATGGGTTGCGCACATTTTCAATTTGTGCAGGCCTGCTGCATTCATACTGAAAATCTAGTTTTCAGTTCCAACTTTATCTAGTTATCAGTTGCAATGGTGTCCATGTTGTTTTGCAATCCAAGCTATCAAGTAGCTGGATTACAGGAGCTTTTAGATTGACATGTATGTATGGTCCGAGTATCGGTTTCTAGGGTATGGTCAGTTTTACCGATTGCATAAGAATGTAAAGCTTTTATCAAGAAATTACTTCTATTTAGCAATTAGCAAGAGCTAAATGAAATAATACATAATTTAAAATGTTTAATTCCTCCAAATAAATTTACAGCGTGTAAATACACAATGTCGATTTTCAGACAGGTTTTGTGTACTTAGGCACCAGTTTCTAACATGGATGTAAATGTCTTATTTCTATAGCGACAAGATGGCGATATGACCTGTGTTCATTCTAGGGTAACAATAATGATGTCGGAAAATTTTCCTTGTAAAGTTTCTGGGACTGTAGTATTAAAAGGGTTAATAATGCTTACAGGGCCTACATGTAAGACAGCAACAAGTTTCAGTCAAATTGTTTTCAAAATGCACACCAGTCTTTCTTCTAACAGTTCTTTAAAACTGGATTTCTGACTACCAGCTTTCATTCCACCAGCTCTTTAACCATTTACATTTATCACTACATATTTTGTAATTTGATATGCATAATGCACATGATGTCGTTTGTTCACTGATTTGAAAAGAATAATTATAATTAAGCATTTAACTTGTTTCCTTTTAACAAATACGAAAAACTACATCTAAGACATAAGTGGAAAATTTTCCAGAAAATAATGGAGAATTTTCCGGAAAGTATTTTTCTGGAAAATCATCATCATTAGGTAACAATATGTGGGAACAAATGACCCATGCCATCCAAAATGTGGGCACATTGGCAAAATATAGTGGACACACAATTTCTTTATCATATTTTAACCACGAAAATAATTGTGTACACTTTTCCTGAAAGATCTGGTCTTTCGCAGTAACCACTGCTGTCCGATCTTTATCTAACCGAAACTGTTGCGCCTGTTTGACCCACTAGGTTATTTATTTTGCCCCCAGCTGGAATTTAGGGGACTATAGTGCAATGGCACCTTCTGGAATGACCACTGTATGACAACACTGTCTACGACATGACAACAGGAGTTTGTTAGCAAAAATAATGATACAAACGCTGCTAAAAAGGGATCACAACTTAAGTTATTGCAGTAAATCTAGACCTGTTCAAATTCCAGTTTTAGCAATACCCGGTATATATAGACCGCAACACCATTTTCAAAATCAAAATTCTGTGTTCTTGCTTTGTAAACTATTAAATCTAGTGTTTAATATTAAAATAAGGATTGTTCTGCATACCATAAAATGTTAAAATTAGATTCGTTTTTACCACATATAGAAACTATGGCCGTGTTTGGATTGGACATGTGAATGAAAAGAAATCAATCTAGATTTGAAAACAACATAAGCACCCCATGCCCCTTGGCTGAATCCGTAGAAAAAAATTATTGTGTTGGTGAAATCAACATTGGATGGTTGACAGCAACTGGCATATGTTGTCGGACGCGAAAACTGGACTAGTCTGTGTCATTTCTTTACCAGTTATGACCATTTTTTTGGACCCTGTAAAAAGTAAGTGAAAACACGTTTTTCACACGTCCAATAAAAAAGACAGTCAAATAATTACTTAATTAAAATCTTCAAATGGTGTGTAAAAATGATCATCTATAGAAATAAATATGTTTTGGTGACGTCACGAAAACAACGAGTGCGGGAGAATGCAAAATGGAGCAATTGTTAGAAATAGAACCCTGTTACTGTTAGATACCATGACCACAGGCATTTCTGCTTCTGCCATTTAGTAGCCACCATCAACAGGTCGGTTATTATGCTAGCGCACGGCAACGTTAAAACAAGTATATATATATATATATATATATATATATATATATATATATATATATATATAGTAATAATATGAAATATGCTAATAATATGAAATAGGAGGGTAAACCTCAAATGCTTGTGCCCAGACCGTACAAAATGTAAATAATCCCGGAAACACAATACAGCAATTGATTACCTCCGTTTCAGTCGCGTAAAACACCATTTACACCATGTGAAAGCAGTAAGCGTGGAGTTTCTCATCATGCCAGGTCGTTGTTTTACTCGATCCCATTAATAACCTTCATTTAACTCAATCTTTAGGTTTTGTGAGAAAAAACATTTAATTTCAATTTGGTATTCTCCTCCACTTGATAGGAGCACCGAATTTTGTTCATCTCGTAGTTCAAGTTCAAGTTCAAAGTTGCTTTATTTCATGGTTTTTCTATACATGTAAATATAATCTAAACAGGCAGTCCATCAAAGGCATGGCCTTTTGAGTGATGGACTCCTTACACACATTACAAAACATTTATACATTAACATATATATGACACCAACATACGTACACTTACACCAAGGGCAGGTACAACCAAGCCAGGACTTACAATACAACTCATGCACACTACCACTATTAACTGTCGATAGTTATTTTGTAAATAGATCAACCACCCAATCTAATATACCAGATGACACGTGTATAAATATTGAGAAAAATAATATTCGCTTGTACAATAAATACACAAGATTATCAGATGAATTTACAGATGCAAAAACAGTTGTCGTGGCTACCAACAATCAAAAAAAAAATCAAGACAAACCACCTGATGTTATAATTATCACAGAAGTCAACCCGAAAAACTACAAAACACAAACAGCATTAGCCAATTATAATCTAAATAGATACAACATAGAAGACGTAAATGCCACCACTACTGAAGGCAGAGGCATCATCATGTATATAAAGTCCTCCATGTCACGTAAACGACTAAGCTATACCTAGAATTCCTTCCAAGAACACATAGTGTGTGATATACGATCTAAAAATGAAACAGTAAGAATTGGAGTAATATACAGAAGTCCAAATTCAAATAATCAGAATAATGTTGAACTCTGCAATATATTACGTACCGTATGTTCTAGTAATATACACACTATTATTTTAGGCTATTTCAATCTTCCGCATATTAAATGGCCTTTAACCTCATCATCCAGTAGCGTTTCACGCTCACTAGATTTCACATTTAATTTTATTGAAACAATACGTGACTGCTTTCTCCATCAACTAGTAACAACACCAACCCGTGGGCGAGGAACCGCTACACCATCAATATTGGATTTACTCTTAACAAATAACCCAAATCTAGTGGATGATATACACATTAGTGCACCACTAGGAAAAAGTGATCACTCTATGATAAAAACCACAGTCCACCTAAGTGACAATACAAATTCTAACAATAAAAGTAAATTGTGCTACGACAAAGGTGTATGACTATCAAGCCATGACCGAGTTCATGAACATAAACTGGGAACAATTCTGAATGGATCCGTTGATATCAACGATATGTGGAATAGAATCTCCCAAATGTGTTTACAAGCAGACAATAAATATGTACCTGTTCGAAAGATTAATAACAAAAAATATAAATTTCCTCTTAGCAAAATTACCAGAGCAAGGATAAATAAGAAGAAGAGGATTTGGAAGAAATATCTGAATACAGGCAGTAACTCGACTTACATTGAATACTGTCGGATACGAAACCAGGTGCGAATGGCTACCAGAAAATCAGTAAAATTGTATGAGAAAGATATCTTCAAATGTGTAAAACAAAATCCGAAAAAATTCTGGAATTACGTCCGACGTAAGACTAAGGTTAAGTCAGGCATCCCAGACCTACAATTACCAAGCAGCTGCACTAATGATGTCATATATACTAAAGATGACACAGAGAAGGTAGAAGTACTTGCTGATTATTTTTAATCAGTACTTACTACAGAACCTGAAAGCGACCCTCTATCAATCCCACCTAGATATTATTGCAATGACCTGGATATTCATATTACTCCGGAAATGGTGAAAACCAAGCTTTCTAACCTCAAAACCTCAAAATCACCTGGTCCTGACAAAATCCATCCTCGATTATTATATGAATTACGCCATGTGCTTAGTCTCCCATTTTCCATGCAGTTCAACAAATCCTTGAGTCTTGGCAAACTGCCAGATGCGTGGACAGTTGCAAACATCACAGCCATTTACAAAAAGGGGGATAAAAAGAAACCTGGTAATTACCGTCCAATTAGTCTTACGTTCATTTTTTGCAAACTCATGGAATCGATCATCAAGGACGCAATAATGAAGCATCTTACAATAACAATATGCTATCAGAGAAACAATTTGGCTTTGTAAGTGGTCGGTCCATCACTCTTCAACTATTGGTGGTTCTAGAAAAATGGATGGAGACACTCGATAATAAAGGCATGGTCGATGTTGTATATTTTGACTTCATGAAGGCGTTTGATAAAGTTCCCCACAAACGTCTGCTTGCAAAATTACCTACATACGGCATACTAGGAACACAACTAAATTGGATAAAATCATTTCTCACGGGTAGAAAACAATATGTGGTTATCAATGGAACCTACTCTAAACCATCTGATGTAACCAGTGGTGTATCACAGGGATCAGTCCTCGGCCCTCTGCTCTTTTTGATATATATTAATGACCTCCCGGACACAATTACCACTGGATCCGATATATTCCTGTTTGCAGATGACACCAAACCATTTAAGTCAATATTTTATCAAACAGATTGTATTTCCTTGCAAACTGATATAGACGCTATGTGTGCATGGACAAAAAACTCATTATTACAGCTACATCCTGACAAGGGTAAAAGTATGCATATTTCTACCCGTAGGACAATCTCGCACAAATACACAATGGACCCAAATAACCATAGTATAGTGACTTCATCAACTGAAAAGGATATTGGGATCGTGATTGATGAACGATTAAGTTTTGATTATCATATAAATGAAAAAATAAACAAATCTAACCAAATTATGGGACTGATTAGAAGAACATTTAGCCACATAGACAAAGAAAGCTTTAAACATCTATACAAATCTCTTGTCAGACCGCATATCGAGTATGCCAATGTAGTATGGGCACCATATTAAAAAAACCACATAAATGCAATAGAAAATGTACAGAGGCGAGCCACCAAGCTTATCCCTGGCATGCAAAACCTTCTATACAGTAAACGCCTACAAACATTGAATCTACCGACCTTGGCATTCAGACGACTGCATGGTGATATGCTTGAAATATAAAAAATTTTACACAACCATTATGACATGCCCACATCCAAATTTATCCAACTTTATGATGAAAACAGCGTTACGCGGGGTCATAGCATGAAAATCAAGAAAATCAGAGCTAGATTAAATCTAAGAAAATTTTCTTTCCCGCTATGGTGCACAGACCATTGGAACAGTCTAGATGAAAACATTGTCACTGCACCATCCATCAATACATTAAAAATCAGACTTGATAAACTATGGAAAGACCATCCACTGCACTTCAATTTTGAATCTGTAGCAGACTTCACCACTGTTTATGACACCGAAGTAGACCTGACGTTAGAGGCTTGATAAAGGCCTACAGTCAGTAGAATTTCATGTTTCATGTTTCATGACACACAAGACAGTGGCACAGTGACAGAATGCTGAAAAGCTACCTTGATATGAAAACTTATACAGGGACTTGACTACCTTTCTGGGATTATTAGCCAGTAAATTAACCATACCATTGATCTTCGTACCATTGATAACTCGTGCGAGGCATCATCATCATCATCATCATCATCATCATCACATAATACAAAGCACAACAATAACAAAACCTTTCCATAAATTCAGCAATTGAGAGTCAAGAAGATTGTGGATAAGAATGGACGTGTGACACTTCGGGAAAACTATATCTATCGGGTAAGAGGACCTCCGGGGAACAAGAGGCTAAAAAGATTGGAGATAGAAAGATAGAAGAAGAAAATGGACACGCGGAGCACAAAAAAAGAAGAAATTAAAAATGTCTTAAATCGTCTGGATTTTAAAGATATTAAAGATTTTATCGTTGTATTGTGAAATAGGATTGAGTGGATCTCACGCTGCATGATACGTTGCCGGGAAAAAATAGATTTTTGAACCTACTCAAGAGAAATCTGTGTATGAACTTCATTACCTGCTTTCGTTGGCCACCGCCATCTGCTTCGTTGTCCGCCATGTTGATTCTCGAAATTTCGAAAAAGGATCTTCGGTTCAACTGACTTTCTACGATAATTATCACTGCATCAATGAAATAAATCATCCATACATCAGATCGACACTAGTCAGATTAATTTTCGACCAAATAAACTATGAAATGTACGCCTACCATATAGTCTCGATAGGCCTATACTTGCTCGCGACCAGAACTTGTAGCCATTAGACCTCAAGGATCCCGGGCTCTAGTGCACTTGTTCAACAGCCTTCACAGTGTACAACCATTTATTGCCGCTTTATTTTAACTTTTATCTGACTCTTGGATTTTATCAAACTGTCTGAATTCCTGGATTTTATCGAATGCCTAAGTGACTATTAAATTTTACATATGCCCAAATAATTTTTAATTTGACCCTATCGAACTGTGCCTACTCTTAACAGATCTCTTCCATGTTTGTATTGAACTTCCATGACGTTTTAATGAACTCTTCCATGTTTTAATTAACTTCCATGATGTTTTAATGAACTTTCCTAATGGTTTAATGAATCTTTGCGATGTTTTAATGAACTGCATGTGATCCAGTTTCTATTGCGCAGGTGAGGCAGGGTATATACGACTGAACGTTCTGTTCATACATTCTACAGGTCCATAGTCAATGCGGGTGCCTTCGGCGGTAATGTCAGTTTTAAGAACTACCTCTAAACACCCCACTAAGTTAATAACCACAGCCCTGCTCTTACTGATCTTAATGGCTCTGTCACAACAGCCTAAAGACTCCAGGCCCAGCAGAAACATGACTCGATCTACCTCTAAGAGGAGTATACAAGATGTGGCCGAAGAATTGACACAAAATTATTTAGCATCCAGCAGACAAGACAACATCTGCCAGGCAAATTACACACTAAATGAAGCGAAGTTAATATCAAAGAAGACCCGAGCTTGCAATAGAGAGGAACAAGTGCGAATACAGAGAACGGTGTGGCGGTTTGAGACTATTTTTTTCTGCCAGGTGCATATGAGATCATGAGATCAGCAATGGATGAATATTACTGTCGAAAGATGAGCGAGGTGTACAAATGCATTGTCACATCAAATGTTGATCGGGAGGGTCACACTGTTAGCATGACACATAGAATCAACATGAAGTCTACAAGTATATATGTGTATATAGTAAACCTATTCCATACTCAAACCTCTGTATTACTGAATGGGAAGGGTGAGAAGCACTTTGTCAACACCGATCTGAAACCTATTATGTCTCTATGTGAAAACGCCTCAATTAATGGTCAGAAAATCTGTATGGAGACACTCAACAATAATATCAAGGCTGCCCTGCAGAGACTAGGAGAGATGGAGAAGACAAGCAAGTCTAGCAATCAGGGCGATCATGAAGCCAGCAAGTCACAGAGCCAAGGTGTTTTGACTCAGGGGATGTTAATAGCTGCCCAATTTGTACCACTGATGTCACGGCCAAAACAGACAGTATTGAGTGTTCAGCATGCTCTACGTGGTATCATCCCAAATGTACTGACCTGTCTCGTGCAGACTATAGGAAGCTCACAGCAAGAGATGACATTCCATATACATGTCTCATGTGCCATGCCGATCGAGTGAATGATGATAATATTAAGAACATAGTGAAGAAAAGTGAGGTGCAGAATGATTATGTTTGCCCCTCGCAGGTACACAGACAGGGTGCTACCTTACTAACAGAACTTTCTACCTCAAATATATCGACGATATGTGATGATGCAGTTCAGAGCAAGCACAGGCAAGTATGTACTACCTCAGGAGTCTCACCAAATGTTGAAATCATCTTGTCAAACAAGATAAGTGATAGCACCAAAACTACAGGTGATAAAATGCCTACAGTATCTGACAACCGTCTATCCCAAGACATTGGTGTAATAGGAGACGCTGCTGGTGATGGCATGGTCATAAATCACTCTCAGTTTAGTTGCTCTCAAGACAATGCTTTACCAAAAACTCAATCTCCTCAGCCTACAGAGAATCTGTCATCAAAGAATCAATCAAATGGCGATGTAACTACGGACGCTGCTGCTGAAAATAGTGGTTCTCAAGATAAACAACAAGGGGGTAAGACATGTGCAAAGAAGTCAAGGAACTCCTCTGAAGCCCCCAACTCCGGCAGACCTGCAAGTACTAATAACAATGGGCTGACAGCGGAGAAACTACAAGCAATTAACGAACTACTCAGGAAGGACGCCGCCAGAGATAGTTATATTTACAAACTAGAGAAGGAGATTAATGATTTAAAGTCACATAATAGGAGTATGGGTATCGCGAGAGACCCATCCTCCTTGCCTTTTTAGGCTATCTTACAGAAATACAAGTCCAGTCATCAGAATCACCAGGATGATCCTCAGATCCACCAGGCTAATCCACAGAACCACCAGCCTAGTCCTCAGAATCACCAGGCAAATTCTCTGAACTATCAGTCTAATGCGCAGAACTACCAACTAATCCTCAGAACCACCAGCCTAATCATCTGAATTATCAGCTTAATCCTCCGAATTACCAGGCTAATCTTCAGTACTATCAGCTGAATCCTCAGAACTGCCAACCTAATCTTCAAAATCACCAGCATAACTCACAAAACTATCAGACTAATCCTCACAACCACCAGTCTAACTCTCAGTCCTACTACGTTAATTCTCAGAATTACCAGCCTAATCCTCAAGTATCAAATGGACCGCAAATCACAGAGAAGGAATAGCCCTGCAGCATGACATGTCGGCTGGACAGGATGAAGCTGGTTTTTATACATGAGCTAGCTCAAGTGAAGTATGAACTACAGGCGAATATGTCTGCAGAACTACTGTCTTTGAGAGAGTTAACAATTGTGACATCACGTGTCAACCATGATACACTGACCTTGCCAAATCCTCAGCACAAAACGAATGCTGAGTATAGACATAGGGATAATAGTAAGACCAGATCTAGACATCATTCCCCGATGGGATATCAGCGATATCCTGACAGTTCTCGACATGAGGCTAAGAATAGACAGAGAGGTTCGGAAAGATATTCCTTGAGATACCGTCAACGGTCTTATTCAAGCACTCGCTATGCAGATGCACACTATGATGATGGCGCGGTTGGAAATAAAGTGAAGTCCAGTAGATACTGGGCCGACTCACAGTACGATGGTCACTCAGACAGTCATAATGCGTACTTCAGCAGACACCTGGCAGATAACAGTACGATGACCATTCAGACAGGCGTGATGCGCAGTCCAACAGACATTGGGCAGATGCACAGTACAAAGGTCACTCTGACAGACGTAATGCATATTCCAGCAGATACAGGGCAGATGCACAGCACGATGCTTACTCAGACAGGCGTAATGCATATTCCAGCAGATACCGGGCGGATACACAGTACGATGACCACTCAGACAGCCGTAATGCATATGCCAGCAAACACCGGGCAAATGCACAGCACGATGGTCACTCAAACAGGCGTTATGTGTATTCCAGCAGGCATCGGGTAGATGCACAGTTCAAAGATCACCCAGACAGACGTAATGCATACTCCAGTAGATATTGGGTAGATACACAGTACAAAGACCACCCAGGCAGACGTAATGCATACTCCAGACGACAACGGGCAGATGCACAGTACGATGACCACTCAAGCCGACATAATGCGCAGTCCAGCAGGCACCGGGATGATGCACTATATGATGATCGCTCTGATATACGCGATGCACAGTTCAGCAGATACCGGGCTGATGCCCAGCATGATGATATCTCAGGCAGGCGTAATGTACTGCTCAGCAGACACCGGGATTATGCACAGTACAGTGATCACTCAGACTGTCGTAATGCTCATGCAAATAGGTATAACGTACACTCCAACAGCTATCGGGTAGATGCCCAATATGTTAATCATTCAGCCAGGCATAATACACAGCCCAGCCGTGACTGCTCAGATGTCCAGACAGCACATTGCAGTGAATATTCTGCAGAGCCTCGGCATATTGATGGCTCCTACAGATGCAAAGCACGATCCAGCGGATATCATACAGATATACTGCATGATGATGACTCATATAAAGATATAGCACAGCCCAGCAGGTACCAGGTAGAAACACAATGTGATAATCGAACAGGCGATAGGAGTAACATGCAAGCAAATAGATATGCTCAGGATGCGCGACACGGTGACAGAGCTCTGAGTAGGATTGATGTTTCTAAACCACATCCCACTTTGATCTTTAGTGAGGGATGTGTTGAGTATAGTTATGACCGACCATCTATGGGAAAGGATGCAGACAACAGTCCAGCTGTGATAGAAAGACGCCTACAGTCACAAAATGGTGCAGCAGTTAGTCATCTGTACAATCCCACTGTGAATGAAGTGAATCCTACATGCAGTATTCAAGCTGTGACAGATATTAAAGTAGTCTGCAGTCACAAAATGGTGCAGCAGCTAGTCATCTAGACAATCTTCTTATGAATGAAATGAATCCTGCATGCAACAATCAAACTGTGACAGAAGGTAGTCTGCAGTCACAAAACGGTGCAGCAGTTTGTCATCTATACACTCCTTCTGGGAAAGAGATGAATCCTACATGCAGCAATTATGCTGTGACAGAAGGTAGTCTGCAGTCACAAAATGGCGCCATAGTTAACCACCAGTATAATCTTATTGTGGATGAGATGAATCCTGCATGCAGCAACCATGCGGTGACAGAAAGTAGTCTGCAGTCACAAAATGGTGCAGCAGTTAGTCATCGGTACGATCCTATTATGAGTGAAATGAATCATGCATGCAGCAATCAAACTGTGACAGAAAGTAGTCTGCAGTCACAGAATGGTGCAGCAGTTAGTCATATGTACAATCTTACTGTGAATGAGATGAATTCTACACACAGCAGTCAAACTGACAGAAAGTAGTTTGCAGTCGCAAAATGGTGCAGCAGTTAGTCATCTATACATTCCTATGGGGAAAGAGATGAATCCTATATGCAGCAATTATGCTGTGACAGCAGTTAGTCACTTAGACAATCTCGTTATGAATGATATGAATCCCACATGCGGCAATCAAACTGTGACAGAAGATACTCTACAGCCACAAAATGATAATATCCGAACAGTAGTTGAGTGTGATGCTGAAACCATACAGAGAACAGACGTTACTGATGTACCTATAGCAGCTCTATGTAGTGAGTCGATATGCCCTGAGACACATGATTTTTTATGCATGGTCTGGCCGACAGAAGCACCCATGTAGCTGCACATGGTATGACAGGTGCGTACACAATGGATATTATGAAGCAGCCAAAGGTGATGTGTAGCTCAACAAAGGATTTACAAATAAAACCATGTCACATCCAGATGTGCAAATATCATAGTCAGATCAGTAAAAAGCTATTAATTGTCAGTTATAATATCCATGGCTTGACAAATAAAATAAACAGTGTCCTACATGTACTAGCTCACTGCCACATACGCATACTACAAGAACACTGGTGCCATATGTTTGAAGTAGAAGCCCTCTTCCGTGAACTTGCATGTTATGGAATCACAGGGAAAATGAAGACCTATGATGAAGAAGACCCAATTCCACATACCTCAAGAAGAAGGGGTCAGGCTGGTGTTGCAGTATTATGGCATAACAGTCTATCAAGATGCATAGAGGTTACGGATGATGGTAGTAAACGCATTATTGTTACGCATCTAAAGCTCCCTCAGCAAACAATCTGTCTTATTGGAGCATATATGCCGTGCGATGGATATAAGTCCTCAGTTCTGGATTATAATGGTGTATCACTAGAGATCGAAGAGATTATGAGAAGATATAGTTTGGATGATGTCATCCTCTGTGGAGATATGAATGCATCCTTACATACCCGTACCACTGATCGAAAATATCAACTTAACCCACTAATAGCTGATATGTGCAAAAGATTATCATTGCGTCTCCCAATCAGCGATTACCCTGAGGTTGCCACATTCGCTCCATCAGGTACTGCCAGGTCTATTATTGACCTAGTGAGGGATAATAACTTCTACAGAATTGAGCATGTCTATGTTATGGATGATGCTGAACTGCGTTCAGATCATTGTGCAGTCTTCTTTACACTTAACATAGAAATTCCGACCATGCGGAAGGGAAGGCATGAGGTGTCACACACCGGTAGACCGAAATGGTATCAGGCGGATCTCGAACAGTACAGGTTGAATATCTGTAATCAGATCAGAGAGATTCCAGCAAGGGACCTGAGTAGCGGTCTGAATATCGAGTATATGTCGCTTGATATCATAAGAGCCCTCCACTGCAGTGAGGAAGGAGCAGTTAAGCGAACGAAGATGGGAGAAACTCAAATGAAATCTCAACCACAGTCAATAATTCACTTGCACAGGGAATTGAAGAACACATTCTGGCAGTGATAAGAAATTGGTCGTCCTGCGGCTTATCCCATAAAAGATAGAATCATAGAGTATAAGAGATAGCTCCAGGCTATGTCTCAGAAAGACGTAATCAGCTATATGAGGAGATTATGAACGCAAATTCTCAAGACCAAGAAATATTCTTCAAATTGGTCAGTATGCAACGCATGTCGAGCCAGACATGCACAGATAATCTCCTTGTTAATAACATGATGTACAACACTCCAGATACAGTCCTGAATGCATGGGCAGAATACTTTGGTGACCTTGCAGTGCCCAAGAACAATGATGATTTTGATGATGACCACAGAGATCGGGTTGCACAGGAAATGGGGGTGTTTTTCAGACGTTGCCAATGCTCTTCCTCCTGTGACTACTGAACCATTTTCAGCTCATGAGGTTGCGATCAGCGTTAGTAAAATGAACAGGAAGAAAGCACCAGATGGAAGTGGGATAACTGCCGAGCATGTAATTCATGCACAGGATGAACTCGTCCCTGTATTAACGGAATTGTACAATGCAATGATTTATCGAGGCATGGTCCCGTCAATATTCAAGGAGGGTATCCAAAATCCTTTGCTCAAGAAGAGAGATAAGCCGAAACATCTACCTACTAATTATCGTGGCATCACTTTAATCTGCATCCTGGGGAAAGTTCTCAAGCTATTGTTGATTCTCCGACTTAACTCCAAATTTAGAGCTGCACAATCCGGACTCCAGCGAGGATTTATGGAGGGTGTTGCCCCTCTATTTGCTGCACTGATCCTGGTCGAACTAATTTCTGAATTTGGTGACAAAAGAGATCTGACTATCGTCTTCCTTGATGCAGCGAAGGCATTTGACACTGTATGGCATGACAGGCTTTTCAGAAAACTGGCTTTAATCGGCATTGATCCTGCTCTTTGGACAGTCATGCGTGATTGGTACACTAGCTTCACAGGCAGAGTAAAATGGATGGGACAGCTTTCAAGGCCATATAAAATTCTTCAAGGTACAATGCAAGGTGGCGGTCTGTCACCAGATTTATTTAAGATTAACAGCAAATGCCTCTGACAAGATGTCACAGGCCGTCACCTTGGCACGAAGATAGGTACAGTCTGCTGCCGTGTTCCTACTGTGGCGGATGATATAGCCAAAGCAGCAATTACAAGTTCCAATGATGCTCAAAGGATATTATCCATTGTCTCCAGTCACCTCAGCTCTGACAGAAGGGCCTGCAATACTGACAAGTCTGGTGCTATATTTTATGGACCTGAGAGGAAAAGAGAATGTGTTCAGCTTACTATGAATGATGTTAGCATCCCATGTGAAAATGAAATGGTGCATCTTGGTATACTTCACGGTGCATCATCAGCGATTAATGAACGTAGAGTGGATCAGAACATAAAAATAGCCACCAGTACCCTTTATGCACTTATGGGAGCAGGACTCCATGCCCGAAATGGCCTATCACCAGCTATTTCATGCAAGATTTCTCAGACTTTTGTTCTTCCAAGAGCTCTATATGGAACTGAACTATGAAAGCTGTCCTCAAGTCTGCGATCCAAATTGGAACAATTTCAATTATCTAAGCTGTGCCAACTCCAAGGTCTTCCAGCTCGCAAGCAAATATTGCTGTACGTGGACTGCTTGGTGTCCTTCCGATTGAAGCTGAAGTCGATAAGCATATGCTCTCCTTCTATAGAAATCTGGTCGTGAATTCCAGACTGTGTTGAATATCATATTACATTACGGCAGCTTGCAATGAAGGACATTGACTCAGAAAGCTGGTTTATGCATCTGGAGAAAATCCTAGAAAAGTATCAGTTACCTAGTGCATTCTCAGTTCTACAAACAACACCAACCAATAGTCAATAGAAACGAGATGTAAGTGGTGCAGTAGTTAAATTTTAGATTGCCAAAACGAGTGCAGAATCACAGGCTTTACCTTCAGTTAGATATATGTCAACAGGATCTTACCTCTGTCCCTCTTGTGTGGAACACAGCAGTATCATCACTGCATGAGACCAAGAAGGCTTTTGTGAAAGCAAAACTCCTGATAGGAAGCTATAAGCTTCAGGCACACGATGCACTCTTTCGTCGAAATAAGCATGCTGCTGCCTCAACATGTTATTTATGTAAAGCTGAGACAGAAGACAGGAAACACTTTTTACTGCGGTGTACTGCTCTCGAAGCTTACAGACAAGCACCAAAACAGAAGTTATCCAGATGTCTCTCCACTGTGGGGCTAGAGCACCTCTTAGAAGACGAAGAAATAACAACTCACATCATCTTGGATGCATCCCATGAAAATGTACCGGAAGAGATTAGCTTGAATTATGACATTCTTCAGGAAATCGAGGAAATATCTCGGGAATGGGTCTACACACTACATGTCAATCGTTGGCGCATCCTGTACTTAGAGGTGTGATGGCGTTGTCAACCCATTATTAAAAAAACAAAAACAAACTGAGTCTCATTTACCTCTTGTGCCAAAATAATATAACTGAACTTTTACGCACACTCAAGTCATGTTCCTGTATAAATTCAGCTTCCATATGAACTTTCATTTATCGGTATAGAAAAGAACTGACATTACTGTTTTGTATCCGTCTCTATTAAATAGGCTTTTGCTAGTGCCTTAGTGTTGTTTGCGACTTGTGGATTTTATCTACATACTTTAAGTATGGAATAATAGCGACGAATAGTAGGGTGTTCACCTCTGAGACTTTAATCAGTTGGATACAACAAATACCGGAAAGGATCTTCAATATCGCGTGTGATTGTTCGATTCATGACTAACACTGTTCTGCTGACGACGAGCTTACTGTTGGTGCCTTACATGAGGGAATCTCCAATACAAGAAGAAGAAGATACCAAAGCATTAGATGAGACCAAGATTGGGGCAACGGTAAATATTGTAAATTTGTTAGCCATGACTCAGCAGGAGAATGAGAACTTACCACATGCTATGCAGTATAAGAATGGTTCACATACAGCGGTTAAAGTACAGCAAACACATTTGTTATCACACGGCAATACTGCACAGCAAGAAGCCAGATATTGTGAAAAGAGTCAAGTTCAGCATGATGTATATAGTGTAGATAGTATCCACAATGGAAATTTGGTAGCACAGCGAATCGTACGCAGCTATGACAGTATGGAAGACCCACAATACAAGCAGACACATGTAAATGAGAAGCAGAACAAGAAAGGTACAACTAAGCAGCCCCGAGCAATAGCTTCAGTGAGTACTGATAGAATAAATATGCAACACAAAGCAAAGGCAATGGTCACTAAACCCAAACTCAGTTGTTGGTACACCAATGCAGATAGCCTCTCAAATAAGATGACAGAGCTGCGTTTCCGAGTCAAGAATACCACCACACCACCGGATATCATAGCCATCACTGAAGTGAAGCCAAAGTCTGCGAGATATGTTCTCAGCGAAGCAGAATTAAAAAATAGATGGTTACAAAACATATGCTAATAACCTAGACTCGGGCATGGGATGTGGTATTATAGTGTACACCAGAGAGGGAATAGAAGCGAGATGGACAACAATGAAAACAGTGCACCAGGAATCGGATAATGAAGAAGCATTGATGGGCTGTATCTACAAAAGTCCAAGTAGCGATGCTGAGGCAGAAGCACACTCAGAGAATTGATCAACGAGGTATCGACTATAAAGTTCTCACATTTGTTAATAGTTGGGGATTTTAATTATTGAACAATTGACTGGCAAACATGGACAACACCAGGAGAAGGGAAAACAACAATGAATACAAGTTTCTAGAGACAATAAGGGATAATTTCCTATTTCAACACGTGACATGCCAAACAAGAGGCAGAGGATCAGATGTGCCCCATTTAGTAGACTTGATCATGACAAACGAAGAGGGGATGGTAAACAATGTGGAGCAGGAATCGCCATTAGGTAAGAGCGACCACTGTATTGTTACCTTCGACTTCATATGTTACAATAATGGATACCAACGTACATTCAAAAAGTTTTCCTATGACAAAGCCAATTATGAAGATATGAAGAAAGCACTAGACATTAACTGGGAACAACAATTATCAGTAAAGATGAATGACGTAGAGTGGCAATGCCAACAATTTTTGAAAATTCTACGTAAAGCAGAAGAAAAATGTATACTAAGCAAAGCGGTGACACCACTCACACAGCCAAAGAAAAATGGAACACCACTAGACAAAGAAACAATTGATGCAATATGAAAGAAAAGGAGATGCAGTCAAAGATATATCGAGATGAAAGATCCAGAGAAGTATAAAGACTACACGAGACAGAGAAACAAAATAAGAGCCTAAACAAGAAGACTACAAAAGGACCTTGAAAGGTCTATTCGAAAGATGCAAAGACCAACCCAAAGCAGTTTTGGAAATATTTTAAAAGTAAGATGAAAACCACAAAATTAGTGTCAGATCTGGTTATATCCGGCTTGGGAGAGCAGGAAACACTTACATCAACTGATCAAGAAAAGGCACAGGTGCTCTCAGATTTCTTCTCAAGTGTTTTCACAATAGAGACAGGCACAGATATGCCGACAGTACCAATGAGGGAATGTGATAATGCACTTGACAATATTATGATCACAGAAGAAATTGTTAAGAAGACGCTATCGAAGATCAAATTGACAAATCACTAGGGCCAGATGGGGTACATCCGCGACTACTCAAAAGAAATGCATGAAGAATTAAGTAGACCATTGTCAATAATTTCTAACACCTCCATTGGCAGTGGCAAAGTACCAACAGACTGGAAGAGAGCCAATATCAAAAAAGGAAGCAGAAAGACAGCAAGCAATTACAGACCCGTCAGCCTCACATGTATATTATGCAAAGTTCTTGAGACAATTATCAGAGACTATATGTTATAGGCCATATGAATAGGAACTCACTCTTCAGTGAAAAGCAGTTCGGATTTATAGCGGGAAGATCGATCACACTGCAACTGCTAAAAGTGCTAGACTCCTGGACAGAGCAACTCGATATCGGAGGAAACATCGACATAATCTATCTCAACTTTATGAAAGCATTCAACACGGTTCCACATCAACAACTTATGACTAAACTAAGGGGATACAGAATCGCTGGCAATGTGTACAACTGGATAACTTCCTTTTTATCCAAGCGGAAGCAAAGAATCAGAGTGAACAGCTCAGCATCAACGTGGGACGGTGTATTAAGTGGGATCCCACAAGAAAGCGTTCTGGAACCCGTGCTCTTCGTATTATATGTAAATTATCTGCCTGAATTACTCTCATCGGAAACATACATGTACGCAGATGACACAAAAGTAACACGTCAAATCAACAGTGCCGAAGACACAAGAAACTGCGATCAGATATGTACAGACTGCAAGACTGGTCTGATAAGTAGCTATTACGCTTCCACCCAGATAAGTGTAAGCTCATGGCAGTGGGAAGGAAATCACATGAATAAGAAAGAAGTTACCACATGAGAGGAGATCGAGGGGACGACCCACAACACACTTTACCTAAGGTCAACGAGGAAAAGGATCTAGGTGTGACCATTGATGCACGATTGTCCTTCGAAGAGCACATAAGCGAAAAGGTCAACGAGGCAACTAAGATAATGGGACTGATTCGAAGATCATTTACATGTATAGACTTAGATCGCTTCACATGGTTGTACAAGGCACTAGTTCGTCCTCACCTCGAGTACACAAATGCAGTGTGGTATCCACTTAGGAAGAAAGATTTGGTGACAGTCGAGAACGTCCAGAGAAGGGCTACAATACTTACCCCTGCCCTCCAAGACCTGGGCTATGAAGAGGGGCTGCAGAAGCTGAAGCTATCCACACTGACCTACAGGAGACTGCGAGGAGATATGATTGAGCCATTCAAGATGTTGAGGGGCAAATATAACCGTGAGATTTGCCCAACTATCCTGCTCAAAGATTCTGCAACTCGAGGACAGCATCTACAAATTTATAAGATGAGGGCAAGCAGTCAGCTAAGGCAAGACAGCTTCTGTATCAGAATAGCTGATCCGTGGAATAGTCTGCCAGAAGAAGTTGTGAGTGCGCCAACTTTAAAGGCCTTTGAAGCAAGACTTGACAACACTGGGCAGGACAGGAGATGAAATATCGGTTTGATGCGGCCCTAGAGAGTTCTGCTGCAAGATACAATGCGTCAGTTAACGTAACGAAAGATGAGGAGGAAGAAGATCGGGACTCATAGGACATAACCTTTCGTTCAGTATCAACATACAGTTACATACAGTGTTTCTTTGTCATATTTTTAAAAGTTTTGAAAGTGCATGGGTTTTGCACCAAATGTTTGGAAATGGCGGATAATGAATATGAATTCTTAAAGGTAAGAACCGATTTGCACTAGTGTTGTAACTCTTGTGGAAATAAGGTGTTGCACGCAGTGAAAACAGATCAGGAAATTGAAGAGCAGTGTTCATTTTACATGAAGACAGTAACTGACAGGATTGTAAACTTGGAGAAAACCGGGTGAGTAATAAAACTGAGAAACCGAAACTAACAATCTCAAAGACTCTGTCAAAACCATTTTCCAAGAGATTGGTAACTTATCAAAAAAGATTGATCAGATAGATTAGATTAGATTAGGTTAGATAGTTTACAGAACGCAGGCTAGTGCCATTATATTCTGCTCATACTCCTTATTTGTAATAGTGCATAAACGCTATATGTACATTGATATTGTGATGAAGGTCAAAGTCTATACTTAATATGTGGACTAGGGGTTATGTTTAAGTATATATATAGTATATTTTAGCATTCTTAATTACATACATCCATATTTACAGACCTTTTATGCACCTTTTTACATACAAATTAATTTGAAACTGCTGTTATAACCAGTGTGTAACCAGATAGATAGCCAAGGGGAAAGACTATAAGCCTATTGGGAGCGAAAGTATAGCTGAGCAACCAAACATATGCAACAATGCGAATAAAAACACTGGAATTATACCCATCCAAACTGGAAATGGTACAGCTAAAATAGTGAATCCATTGACAAAAGAAGTGCAGTCCTGATCATGTAGAACGCAGAAATAACATCTTAGTTTTTGGAGTAGCTGAGTCCGGTGCCATCCTATGGGCTGACATAATTAAACATGACTCCAGCATGATAACTAATATGTGCAGCCACATAGACATTGACCTGAGTCCAGAGGACATAGTCAGTATAAAATGAATAGGACGAAAGGAACACAAGGAGGCAGCAGATAGAGCAGACAATGCGCAGCCAAGACCACTACTAATCACGCTCGCTGAAGCAATCAAGCCCAGAATCATGACGAGCTTGTTTAAATTAAGAGATGCACCTGGGCTGTATAAATCGTACAGCGTAAAGAATGGCATGACTGTTGAGCAAGACGAACATGAGAAGGAACTAAGAACAGAAGTGAAAGATCTACAGGCAAATGACACCCTTGGTAATTTTTTATATGTCATCAGGGGACTGCCGTGGGAGACAAAGACCATAAAGCTACAAAACAAACAGCCGAGAGAACTGAGCGTGGATACTCAAACAAAAAGGAATTAGGCAAACAAGCACTCCATCCTGTAAATAGTAATGTTGTAAATAGTTCAAATAACACTTGTAATTATGCTCCCACTGACAAAGATCAGGGGCCAACCAGTACTAAGGACAAACTGCCACCATGTGAAGAAAAAGATACTCTCACCCATTTTAAGTTGCACGAATTAAAAACCTGTATCATTACATACAACATGCAACCATCTATAATATGTGTTTCCGAACCTAAACCAAAAACACTTCACCAGGAATCTTCAACTTGCAGAATACAATCTTGAAGGATATGAGATAGTCCCATTGAGCATGAATAATGATTCACCTGGTAGAGGCATGCTCCTATGCATGAGAAATGACATACAATTCAGTCTAACACACCTAGAAGAAGCATATGAAGAGGCAATTTTCTGCAAAGTAAAATATGGAAATGATGAGAAGATATTGATTGGATCGATTTACAACAGCCCCAGTGGCCCAGGAGAGAACTTTAATAAGATATGAACTATATTTCGCGAGCTAGGAGATAAACATCCTCCATAACACTTTTAGTTGGAGATTCCACCTTTTAACTACTCAAACAAGTCTGGCGTAGACGATAACGAATTTAAAGTCATTGAGGTGGTAAGGGACAGCTATTTGTTCTAGCAATTACAAACTGCAAAGCATGGACGTGGATCAGATCGGCGAAGCTGCATTGCCTTAATATTCAGTAATGAAGAGGGGATGGTGGACAATATCTGTATAGCAGCACCATTTGGAAACAGCGACCATTCAGTCATCTACTTTAACTTTGTTATTAAAACTCATGCTATTACTGATCAACAACCACGATACAGCTGTGACAAAGGCAATTACAAGAACTGAACACAATGTTAACCGTAGATTGGTTTCATTCCCTAAAGCAATGTGGCCCAGATATTGTAACTCTGGCATCACGCTGCGCCCATAATTCGTCTTCGGACTCCGGGTACTATGGGTGCAGGTGCTAGAGACGACTCTAGTGAAAAAGTGTTGCCGTATTCAGAGGGTAAATGTTGTAGTTGATGAAGCTGCATAATATAAGTTTAACGTTTGCGCGTTTTAAGAAAATACATTTGACTATTTAACCTAACAAAGAGTAACAGTGTCTAAAAACGGCACTCGCAATATTACAGTTTCATACAATACAATAAGGTCAAGCTGACCTACTTGCACTTACTTATAATCAGTGCTACAGAAAATAAGATAATTATATTACAATAAAAATGAACACCTATTAGTCATCAGCGCAATGCTCATTTTTACAGCACACAAGTCTTGTTTGTGCCTATTAGTCATCAACGCATGTTGGCGTCTGTTGGTGTAGTTGGTTATTGGTGCCTGTTAGTCATCAGCGCATGCTGCCATCTGTTGGCGAGGTTCTCAGGAATCAGTGCAGTATTCAAAGATGTTGGCGCATCATAGTCATTGGCACCAAACTAATAACACAAATAGTTTAACAGTCATTATAGATCTACGGTACAAGATGATCCGCACTACTTTGCTCATTAGCGGCACTGAAGGCAATGTTCACAGTCAGGAATGAAAGTTAAAACATGGTAATGTACTAGATACATACTAGTTCTAGTTTCCACTGGGCAGTGTGGTACGACAGGTTTGGCAAGACATCAGTACAGGCCAATCGTTGCACATGATGATTTTGGTTGTTACGGCCGAAACGGCGTCACGCCTAGTAGAAGGTCCCTACAATTGGTAGATTGGAAACCTTATTTTTGAATTAGTTTATTAGCCCCTGTTGGCGTGGGGCTTATAAAAATTGAGTCAGTGGTCGCGATATTGTCGTGTCTCCGAAACAAGTAAAGGAACTGATATAAGCTGTATTGGTGGAGATTGCTAGAACAGCGAGCTCTGCGCAGTAGGTATGGATAATGTTCCTCGCTCCAGACTGAAGAATACTGCCAGAGCACGTTCTTTTATACTGTATGGTGACGAATCAACGGTCACCATAGCAGAGCTCAATCAATCACTAACATCGTATCAGTAAATAAAACATGTATGGTAAACTTGTGGGGGTGGGGGGAGGCATAGGTAAGAGTCTACACTTATTACTCTTTTCATTAACCCATATAGCAACTTGTTTATGATGTAAGAAACAATTAGTTGAATGTGTTGAAATCAGTTTACCTGTAAGACATTCCTGCCTGCAGCAACGCCCTTCAGTCAAGATATTTTCAAAATATTCAAAAGCTGTCGTATTTGGTTTCAATGAAATTGAGATAAAGGGGTTTCATCAGTGAAAGGGTTAATATTCAAATATCTGACTTGTTTTCATTTGCATGCATGTATGTAGGAGTACATGTGCGTGAGCGATACCTATGGTTCAAATGTAATAGTAATGGCAATAGCTGCAATGTAATTGGCCCCATCCCTGAATAACACACTCATTGATATACTCCAGGCTGTCAGACAAGGTGCCATTCTTAGTACAGACCTCTACAAACTATTTATAGATCACTTACTTCATAGACTAAGAGCGACACATATAGGAGCACATATTGGAATCAGCCTAAGCAACAATATTGCCTGTGTGAATGACATTTCCTTGATAAGTAATCTAAGAGTGGCCATGCAGGAAGCTATCAAACATTTCGCTAGTGAGGAGATATGTCATCTTCAACCCACGAAAAGTGTTTCTATTACAATATGTCCGACGTCTAAATATAACTATGCCAAAGAATTCTTCTTAGAAGGTCAACAGATTCTTGTCGAGACTACTAGCATCTATTTGGGTGTAACAAGACGTTCATCACTTAACGAGAACATATGCAAAAACGAGAACGTATGCAAAATAGTGCATAATGTGGAGAACCATATAAAGAAGGCACGCCACACAGCACACAGGCATTTTTCATCAGGGCTTCATGCGCAAAATGGTCTAGATCCGGTTACTAGTCTGAGTGCCCATGACCAGCAATGGTGATTCCATGTACTCTGAAAGCAAACACATTTTGACACACAGGTTTATTCTGTCGATGTTGGTAGTCAATGCCAGTAGCAGTAGAACTAATCAGATGGTCCATAATTACTTGGAAATTTTCAAACATCCGTACCTGGAGCTATTTACTACACACACATTTATCGATTAATCCATTTCCTAATAAGTATAAAATTTAATTTTATCACCTCAAATTGTGTTTAAAAACATCCTATCATCACCTAAATGATAATTATAGATAGATTACAAAAAGACTCATCGAAATGATAATAATTATGACACACTTGATCATGACAATATCAGTAATATATAGTCCTGGGTACGTTTATAAAATATTATGTCACGTAATATAAATGTACATAATTTTCCAACTGTCACAAATTATTCAAACATGTACTATCAGCTCTGAAGCTAATTGATAAATGCTATCAAAAGGAGCGGTTGTGTTGTCTATGTATGAAACACTTCATATTGTTCTACTTGTTAATATGCTTTCTCCTTTTAATATAATGTAAATACAAATTATTCAAATATCGTTATAACAATTAAGCCTATAATCACCTGATTAATTATTGCCTCTTTTGCCTGTGGTACAATGACCTCTAATCAAAGTAGTCCTGTCTTCTTCTTCTTTTCGTTCGCTGATCATAACGCCAGTCCTGTAAGTGACTATCGACATGATCATAAGCGTTAAGTGCGTGGATCCATGGTTTATTAGAGTGCCCCGTGCAGCCTGGAACCTCTGTCTTCAGCACCCGAGGTTTCTGTCAGGGTTACCTCACCCCTACCTCCTTTAGTCGCCTCTTACGACATGCAGAGGATGCGGAAGGTGTATTCTAAGCCCCACCTACAGGGCAAAATGTAGTCCTGTGATTAAGCTAAAGGTTAAGTGACAGAGACTTAGTACTAACTATGATAAATGCATTAAATGCCAAACAATCCAGAAAAGTGAAACATTCCAGACGGGTATTGCAACGTCCGTGACCAAAATTGAATGCTCAAAGGTTATGAAAGATGATATATTTTGCCGCATTGAACCTGAAATAAATGATATTAATTCGTTTCCAGTTGCAACTGTGAAATGTCACAAAGCATGTTGCAGTGAATGCAATAGTACTGTTAATATTGCACGTATGGCAATGGTGTAGCATATGCCCATTATGACTGAGCTATCTACATCAGCAGAACGGCGAAGTTTAAATAAATCAACATATTGGGCGTTGTGTTTAGCGTGTCAACAGGTCAAATGTAAAGGCAAGAAAGGTCTGACACAGGTAGTTACTGTGCAAGTCTATGACACGCTGATGCATGCTGCTAACTATTGAAATGACGAAAATATGATTAGAAGACTGCTTGGTGAGGATCTTGTTGCATTCGAAGCTAAGTATCACCGTGGTTGTTACCAATGGTACAAGTTCATTGCATCGTCATCTAAGTCCATTGGACAAGTAAAAAGCAGACTAGCTGAGTATGATACAGCATTTTTGAAACTGGCCGATGAAATCGATCATCACTTTCTTATTGAAGACAAAGATACATATATGATACATAGTATGACATGACAATGTTGCTGAATAAGTATAAAATCACCTAGCTGATGCAGGGTTACACTCAGACACAGTACAAAGTATAAAGTGTGGGGGATATAATAGCTTTCCACCCCTCCCCATATTAAAGAAACAAGGCTGAATCAATATGCACTTGTTCACTAAAACTTGGAGAAATAATAATTCTTGTTGCTGAACTGAAAACTATAGAAGCAGATTCAGAGCAGATGACATCAGTTGAGACTGACACATGTACATAACTCTTATATCATGCTGCCATTATGAGAATAAATGAGATAAAGGAGGTGTCATGGATTGAAACAAAACCTCTAAATATTTCAGGTAAAAGTAGCACACAAACAGTGCATCGGCATCCAGACTCAACGGACACTAACCGTTAGCATCAGGACAAACCTAGCATCTTCAAGCTTTTCTAAAAAATCTAAATATGGAAAAAGTCAAGGACATGATAAGTTGCAAAATCCTTTGATCCTTTGAAAATGTAGTTCTTGGAATGGCAATCAAAATAATGATACATGGAAAGGAAATAATTAAAATGTTAAAACACCATGGTCATAGTATACACTATTGAGACTGCGAGGAAACTGAGACAAATTGGGCTTAAAGCAGGGGAATATTATCAAACTATTCTACCAAACAACATTGTCAGTGGAACATTAGGTCAAAGTGCTGCAGACAATGCGGATTATCTGCAAGATGCACCTGATGGTAAGGACATTATCCATGTCATGAGCAAGGTCTTTTATCATGGTGGATTTGCAATAACCTCATCTGATTTAGTACGTTGTGAGTAGAGCAGCAGTTCACTGAGAAAAGGAGCATTGCAATCTGGTGAGACAAGTTTTTGTCAGTTGAAGTCAACTAATAGAAACCCGTACACACATTTATCAATAAAGTTACATTCACAAAGTTTACATTCATAGTTTTTTTAAGCAACTCCTGTCATAACCAAAGAACACAGCTTAGCCAGCAATATATAATTTTACGGGCGTTCTCCAAGTTGAAGTGCAGGTGCATCATAAGGCACTTATGAGCTTTAATTCCATCTACAAAATGCCAGAATCATCACTGGAAAAGAAAATAGCTAGGCGACAACTGCAGATAACATCTGTTGAAAATCACTTGCCGTTGATTTATGGAGTTAAAATAACTATGCAGAAGTATAGCTTATACGATGCTGAAGTATATCTTGATTATCCTATACAAAAGGAGAAGTGGAAGTCCCTGAGTAAGAAATCTATTCAGATATACTGGAAAGAAGAAATATCAAGGGCAGTACCATGGTACAGCACATGGAACTACCTGAATGAAATAGCATTTATTCCAGGAAAACATCGTCCTGTACTACAAGCTGACAACTCTTCTAAAAGAGATGCAGCACGCAGGTCTGTTGAATTGAAACTTCTCACTCGAATGTGTGTACTACAACAGAGTCACAGTAAAGTTCAAACGGAGGTCGTCAATCCGTTATGCAAATTATGTAAAGTCGAAACAGGAAACTTTGGAACATTTACTAATCAGATATCCAGCATTGAAATTCATACACAGTCACCCATTCAGTCTATCAAAGCTTGCTTTCTGAAGTATTGTTACTTAGGTGTTAGTGATTATTCGGCTAGAGAACTCATACAGATTATACTAGATTATACAAGAATCACAGATCCTGAATTTATGAAGCCTGAGTTCTTGAGCTCATTTGAGTTTCATGCTAGACGATTAACTTACTTACTCCATACACATAGATACAAGCTACTTACTATATCCAATTTAGCTACTGCATCTACCTAATTGTTAATTATTGTTAATTATTGTTAATTATTCATAAGCCTTGTAAATTTTTGTTAATTATTGTTAATTGTTAATTGTTGATGACAAAGAAATGTGGTTATTTGGATAAAAGGAGTAGTCAGATAATTAGAAAAGTGATAGTTCCACAAGGGCAGTACGCTATTCTGAATAATAAGACACACTTACGGGTATGCATGTTATTGCGGTTCTCCTACAAAGGAGGTTATGCTTGTTTACAAGTCACAAGTTACAAGTTACAAGATATGACCACGGCCGTTCACTGCACTTGTTCCCAGCAGCTCATCGACATAATGTCACACACTCACCCCCATCCCGGGTTTTCTGCCAAATTTGGCCCATGCGAGTACAGAATACATTTGAATATTTGATAGAATACTATTCAATGTGTTTGACTTAACTTAGTATATATTTTCATTCCATTAATGGATCTTGCCAGTTTTAGCCATGCCCCGCCCATCCCTAGTTAAGATCTACCTACACCTCGCTTGTGTTGGGATCGGTTGATCCCTGAACTCATTGACTATCACTTTCCAAAAAACTATACAGGTAAGCTGTTGACTATTTTGAAACTAATTTGACTGGGTGATGTTGCTGCCTTTAGCAACAACAGCGCCCAGTCAAATTAGTTTCAACATATTCAACAGCATATGTTTATTAGATAGTAAAGCCATACAATTCGTACAACAACGCTTTGCCCGTCATCAATTATGCGTTCGTGTCAAACTTATCTATGTCACTCATTGTGTCATTGATTATGACGTCATCCTACACGTCACGTGGTTAAGTATGACGTCACATGATGCATGGATACACTGCAAAGGTTCATTGCCATTTGACGTAATTTGATCAATCAGTTAGCTTTAACTGCTCAGCTTATCTGGGGAAATCAGTAAACAAGTCAAACTTGAAGCTTGGCAGTAAGTACGAGGCAATACTATGATCGTGCTGGTGTCAGTGTGTGTGGTATGCGTACCCTCAACCCCCAGCCCCACCCCACCCCACTCTCCTATTTAATAAACATGCTGTCGAATATTTTGACTGGGCGCTATTGCTGTCATATAGGCTTACCTGCAAAGTTTTCTGGAAACAGATAGTCAACGAGTTCTGGGATCGATCGATCCCAACATGGAGGTGGTGTGGGTGGAGCTTAGTTTGAGATGGCTGGGGCATAGCTAAAAGTGGAAGGGTCCATTGAAGCTTGGATGCTTCTAATAAAACCCGTTTTTGTTCCGCCTGAGACAAACTATCTTGAGGTTTATTAAGCTGTCAGGATGAGTCCAATAACGTTTGTTTTTGTGTCTCCTGTGCCAGGCTGTTCTCTAAGGTGATTTGTTTGTTCTTCTCTATAGCCAGCTCACTAACTGATCTCAATACAAGCGTCTGCAGAAGTAGTTTAGATGATTGCAACATGTTAAATCTCGCTTCCCACGTTACGAATTCGTCTTCTTTCAGCCCCTCAGAAGAAATGACCGGTACTTCAAAGCAGACCGCGTAACGCATGATTATGACTGCGAGTGTAAACTTGAAAACAGGCATCATCTCGAGGATAATATATGATTTAATTTGTGGAGTTTTGGTGTAAAAACATAAATTTGCGTCTGTTCAATTTCTCTTCCAATTACCAAAAGAGAATAGTGTAACCTTTGGAGGCTATATGCTGCTGATCGTCTGCGCTAACCAGTCAGTGATACCCGCGCACTTACGATTGACTGAACTTGCGTCACTGGCGGTCGAGATAATTCGTCCCATTGTGAAGGTATACGCATGAGCGATCTACGGATATACCTCTATGGATATGCTTGGCAATGCAGTTATCTCCCTTACTCCGTTAAAATTCAGTTGAGGCGCTCATTCGTGTTCTCGCGAGATCTCCTACGCTGACGGGCGCGAGATAGCGTTAGTGTATTCTCGGCATAGTACGAAGCTACGGCTCTACGTTTAGATTGTTGAGGCTCTATCATAGAATTTGAAGCGATCGATCGTTTGTCATGGCTGAAGTCGTATGCGTTCGGTTGTGCATGAGGCTGTTGAATATTTTGAAACTAATTTGATTGGAAATCTGTTGTTGCAATAAATCATGATCGTGACTAAAGACTGAGAATCTTATTATAGTTTCTAATCCCGCCAGGTAATATTCGAAGCAAATCGGATCACCCGTTTGACTAATATCATCCGAAACCAGATCCGTGTTTTAAAATCCGGATTATCACCCACGATTCGAAATCATGTAGTTGACTGTGGACAACGTTAGTGTGTTAAAGTTTGAGTCGGATTGGATTCGTTGTTTTCTACATATCAATTGACCATTCCTTTCCATTTTATCCATCCATCATATTACGTCATAATCAACTATATGACGTGTAGCATGACGTCATAATCATGGCCGCTAGAATGACTCGATTTAGTCCGTCGTAAACGCTTAATTGTCATACACGTTGTACGAATTATGTCTTTACCATTTAATAAACATTCTATTGAACATTTTGAAACTAATTTGACACGGCGCCGTTGATGGCAGCAACAGCAACCAGTCAAATTAGTTTCAAAATATTTAACAGCTTACCTGTATAGTGTTCTGGAAATCGATAGTCAGGCAGTTCAGGGAGGTATCGATCAATCCCAACTCGTGCGTTGCAAGGTGTTGTCGGAGATTAGCTATAGAGATTGGTGGGGCATAGCTAAAACTGGAACGGTTCAAAGACCAGGAATTTAATGCTATTCGTATCAGGATTTTACAACCGAATCACGGAAAATTTGAAATTTCAATTCATGGCAACCACCCGTGTTACGGGAACTGAACGTGGGCACAGGCCTCCCTATCTCAAGGGGATGGTGCACAATGAGATTGCGGTCATTAGTTCAAAGGGCAAGTGACCGTGGTATAAAACTAGCTCAACATCGCTGGATTTGTTTCACCCTATTTAAGTAAATTTGGAGGCATGGTTACGTACACGGCCGGATTAGCCACTAGGCGCTTTAAACATTAAATAAAAAGATTTAAGGTTTTTTTTCTATAGGCTACGTAACGCAACGAAGAGACAAACTCAGTACAATCTACGCTACAGTAATACAGTTTTGATTAATTTGATTAATGCTCATTTGCAGTCCAATGGAAGAGCATTTTTGAAAATCTACCACTGGAATGACTGGCTCGGTATTCCAGTCGTAAATTTGCAAAAAATATTCTTCTCTTGACCTGCAAATGGACATTGGCTATGCAAAGACGTGAATCTTATTGTCTATTTACTACCACTTTGATGGTCAAAAGAAGACTACAGTGATGCTGAGGAATGTTCATTTGCAGGGCGAGAGAAAGCTATTTTAGTTGTCTTCTCTTGGCCTTCAAAAATGATAATTCACTTGAAAAATCTTGACCAAGTAATAATTAATAAAATTATGCCAATATGCCTCAGATTGCATCTCGGCGAAATCTAGAATAAAAAATCGAACCTTAATTAGGGGCTCCAGCCTAGGGCCAAGCACCAGCTTAAGCCGGCACTGGTTACATATATCGACCAGGGACAGAACACTCATATTGAGGTCATGACTTAAAGGGTCAAGGCCACTGTGACCTTGTTTTTTCGGTTACGTTTTTAGTTTAGTTCAATGTGTTATTGTCTTGTATCTCATAATTGATTCGCCCTACTAGTACTAAACTTGGTCACATGTTCAAGCGGTTGAAGCAAAATGATACTGAGGTCAAAGGTCACGGTCATTGCAACAGTTGTATAAAATGGTGATTTTAACCGTTAGGTTCTAATGCTTAACTTATCTGACCTTTTCCAGAATTAAGCATCGTCGTAAAGTTACCTCAACCAGTAGGAGCAGCACAAAGACATTCAGAGATATGATGTCATGCCTATTGTGATCTTGATACAAATCTAGGTTTGCATTTAGAAGTACAATATTCCAAACTGTTCGTCAATATCCGATCAATGTAACACTTACACTTATTTTGTTGTCGCATCATTCTTGAAATCGAAAATCTTACATTGTGATTTGAATACGGGGTTGTTTCCTTATCGAGCGGGGTATCGTACTAATGATGATTGTGTAGAATGTGATGTACAATAGGACCATGTGGACATATGTTCATAACGTGTTCTTGTCTTCGCCCATCACTTCTCGCCGTTAGAAAAACTGTTCCCCATTTGATGGAGATTGATGAATTCCACCCGGTTGATTGTCTACAAGGATTTCCATGTCCGCAATGTGCATCTACATCTGAATGAAGGACCCGCCATCGTTGGCCTAATTGTATAATTTCAAAAGCCAAAAAATGTTGACGTCTGATGGGTGGGTGTGAACAGACGGACCCACTCAAGGATTGCATATCTAGAATTAGGTCACGGATTCGCATTGAATTTCACTATCAAAAGTATGAAGGATTATTGACAGAATCTCGGCGCTTTTCGCCAGTTTGGGCCTTTAACCATCTCACATGTACAGTAGAAAACAATGATCTTAAATTTAATGGATTTTCTGTAAAAATTTATCTTGGTTCGGTCTGTGCGCGCGTGTGTGCGAGTTAGCGAGCGTGTGCGGTGCGTGCATGTGTGTGTGGACGTAATTAGTACGGTGTCCGGCAGATGATGAGATATCTGTTTTAATGGAGGGTTAGGATTCGCTTTTACGATGTTGTAATGTGAAATTGTAAAAAATGGGTTTTGTATGATTTGTAGACAAAATACCATGAAAAGTTCTCTTCTTCGTTTACTTCTTCTCTTCTTCTTCATCTCCTCCCACCCCATCCCCTCCTCCTCCTCCGATGACCATTTTCCGACAGTTTTAATCGGTTTCCTCAGGAATCGGGATTTTATTTCAGCAATATTGTGTCAAAGAAACAGATTTCACCAGCTAGGCGACTCTTGGTGACCTTATTTCCTGATCTCTCGCGCCCTCTGGTGTTCATTCGACGCAGTGATATAGTCCGCTAGTATCCGATCATCGCGCATCGGGAAAAGTGGTTTCCTGTATGCCGTGTTAAGCGCTCTGTTTGTTTGCCATGGCAGTGAATAGAGACAAAAATGTAATTTAACATCCAGACAATTGCCGCGTGGTAGCCACTCCAATAACCATTGGCGATTATAAAGTTTAAAAAGCAATCGTCAGGGGATGAAATGTATTTTTTAAATCTTCGATTGACATAACTATTAAAGGGAGATAAATCTGTAAAAAAACCCACCCAATCTTATCAGTCGAAAGTTTTCACAATTTCGTTTCCCCGTTTAGTTCTCATTACCCTAGAACTATTTATAAATCAACTTGAGTCATCTCCCTAGGAGAACGTGCGCGCGCTGAGAAGTCCCTACGCTCGTGGTAACGGCGGTGCTTGAATGTATTTATGGGGGAGGGGTCCATTGGATGGGGGGGGGGGGGGGGGGCGAAGAATAGGCGGGTGGGGGGGGGGGATATCATCCACCCACCTCCGGAAAATTTCGGATTTACAACTGGAATAACTGGCGTTGTTATCGAGAAAGACTAAGTATTATTAGGGGTGGGTGGGGTGGGTGAGGTGCGTGGGCGCGTATGGGCATAGGCATACCCGTCAGGGTCATGGTTGGGGTGTGTGTTGTAGGGTGGGGTGGGGAGGGGTTGTGTACGTTGGCATGACCACTCCCGCTTCCGGCGCCTATGGCGGTAATTCACTGATTAAGACACAAACAATCCCATGAAATCCCATGAAATTAAAAATATATAATATACAAATACACCAATAGAAAGTTAACGGGGGTAGGCATAATTACGCTAAGATAGCATAGACTGGCCGTGAAAGGCCTTGAATGGCCTAGAAGGAAGCTTATATATCTCGAGTCGACTAGGCCTACATGCTATTTTAGCTGTGAATATGTGGTGCGAACATGGAATAGCTTTAAACATGTCAGCTTAGTAGCGCGATCCATTTCTAGCTATGCCCCGCCCATTTCTCCCACGTTTTTGCGCATGTTGGGATAGATTTATATAATTTGAACCTTGAATTCCCAGAATCCTAAATTTAAAGTAGCATTACAAGTAAGTAATACAAGTTGCGTATTTTGAAACTAATTTGACTGGGGATGTTGCCTATACTGCATATAGCATCAACAGCTCCCCCTTAAATTAGTTTCAAAATTTTCAACAACATGTTTATTAAAATATTGCAAAAAGACGACAATTCGTATAGACTTGACGGGTTGTTCACCCTTCATGACGGAGCTATAATACGTCATCATGATTGTGACGTGAGCTCACTAGTGACGTAATTTATCATGACGTCACATAGTTGAGTGACATATAGGACCCCGCCATTAAATCGCTCTAATTTAACACTGTTTCTTGAGTAATTAATACGTACTTAGATTCAATTGTTTGAAATAGAAAGCTCTTTCTTCTTTCTTTTTCGACTACAAGATGAATGAATGAATATACGTTTATACAATGGATATTCAAGGGTGTCATTTTCAATTTTAATACAGGAAATCTGAATTGAATATTTTGAAACTAATTTGACTGGCACATGTGTGGTAGGCAACCGCTATACATGGGAGTGAGGGCAATTAGTTTCTATTAGAGATAGGTGGTCTCAAAATACAAATGACATGTCTTTGTATATTTGTATATCCTCTGTGTAGCCCAAAGCTCTAACGAGCTTCAAAAGACACATAGGGCTGACAAGAAAAATCACCGACTGTCATCCCTTTGTGTCACATTGGAAACACTTTTAGAATCACAACCAAGGTGACGGATTCCAATTCTATGTTCATACACTTTCATGTGTTAAACTTTGAGCTAAATCGAACCAGCAGTTTCCGAGATATCAAAAGATCCCGAATTTGATCCTATCCGAATGGTGAGTTTTGTTATTCGAATCATGGTCAGAGTCTGGCAATCACTATTCACGATAAGATCCATTGTTGTGAACATTAGCACTTGAAACAAATCGAATCAGTATTTCTTTAGATACAGTCCGGGACACAAAAACGCATATACAGATGAACACGAACGCAATACTCCCGTCCTCTTACAGGCTGGGGGTGGGGTGGGTGGGGCTGGAGGTTAGGGGTGGGAGGCAGCTTGGGGGTAGATGGAGGTATTAACTCTTTAATGGCTAACTTTGGCCAAGAAAATTAAAATATTTGCATATTGTATGTCCATTTACAGGACAAGAGAAGTCTATTTTTTTAAAGGTACTACTGAAATGACTGGCTCAGTTATAGAGCCAGCTTTTCCAGTGGTATATTTTCAAAAAAATTGTCTTCCTTTAGCCTGCAAATCGACATTCCTCAAGATAACTGCAGAGGCCGGTTTTGTCCGGCTTATACACGAAAACGTTAAAAGTCATTTAGACAGGCTAAATAAAATATGAGCGAAATAAATATATACGGTCATAATGGTCACATTTCCATTTTTAGCTGTGCCCCGCTCGTCTCTAGCTAAGCTCCGCCCACACCTCGATCGTGCTGGGATCAATCGATCGCTGAACTCCCTGACCATCAATTTTCAGACAACTATACAGGTAAGCTATTAAATATTTTGAAACTAATTTGACTGGTTGCTGTTGCTGTCTATGGCAGCAACAGCGTTCAGTCAAATTAGTTTCAAAATATTCAACAGCATGTTTATTAAATAGTAGAGACATACAATTTGTACAACGTGTCGGACTATTAAGAGTTGAAGACGGACCATATAGAATCATTTATGATGTAATGATTATGCCGCCATCCTACACGCCGCTTAGCTGATTGTGACGTCATATGACGCCATTACTCTGGAAAGGTCCATTATGTCAGCAGGTAGCAGAATTCACCTTTCCAGAGTATGCGCCCATCATATGACGTCATACTACGTGATGTGTAGAATGACATCATAATGGATGACGTCATGAATGATGTCGATAAGTACGTCACGAACGCATATTTGAAGACGGTATATGCGTTGTTGTACAAATTGTTTGCTTTTACTATTTAATAAATATTCGGTTGAATATTTTGAAACTAATTTGACTGGGCGCTGTTGCTGCCATAGGCAACAACAGCACCCAGTTAAATTAGTTACAACATATTCAACAGCTTCCCTGTATAGTTTTCAGGAAATTGATAGCTAGGGCATTCGGGGATCGATCGATCCCAACACGGCGAGGTGTGGGTGGAGCTTAGCTAGTGATGGGCGGGGCATAGCTAAAAATGGAAAGGTTCATTAGATACGTGTTGTTGTCACGTGCACAATAAAGATAAACCTATTGATACCCACAAGCCATGTTATATACCATATTAAAGAGCAGATTTTGCTCTCTGACATAACGAATTAATCAATACTTCTATTCTATAACTGAATTTAAAAGATATACACCTTTATATTGTGAAAAATGGTTATTTTCAGTTGTCCGTGTTATAAACGAATTTCAAAATTATCTTTATTTGCTTTGATTACAGACCTAATACTAGATGCATTTTTATTTGATTTTCTTTGAGAGAATGGTGTATATCTAGATGAACATATACAGTCAACACACGTTGTTGGAAAAATATTATACTTACTTTACGCCATTTAAAGGAAATCTCACCTTATCTTATACTAACAATTCATGTGATAGTATTGCCAGTCATAAGACATCCATGACATTTTAGCATTTTATCGTGTCGATAACGAAAGATAATCAGGCTTTAATTGCTAAATGTTGATACATTTTTACAGACCATGACGGCTGTAATAAGTTACTTTTCAACCAATCAGAAAAAAGCTTATGAATATGTCTGCCTCGCATCGAGGTTTCAGCCATAGTTTGGCAATGTGGTATTAAAAACAATCATATAGGTAAGCTGTTGAACATAGGCAGCAACAACTTCCAGTCAAATTAGTTTCAAAATATTTAACGGGATGAGTATTACATAATAAATAATGTAATACATTGGCACTTACATGACATCACACTCTATGCCTTGAGAAGACAAAATAGCGGCCCTTACTGTTCAACATTTACCCGATATTATAAAGCAGATAATTGTGATACAGATAAGGGAATGTGACTGTCCCCTCCGCCTGAATTTTTTCGACAAGGCAACATTATCATGCAGTCAAACATCACGGAGAATGATTTCCTAGTCTATTTCTATTGTTCATGCGCTGTAGTCTATACAATTAGAGTGGAGTTGCAAATGAATTGTACATATAATTGGTGGCAGCTTGAAAAGTCATACTTACTGTTTTATAATACTTACCAAGATTCGCAAATTATAATGCCTCCATATGTTTTTCAAATTCCTCTAGAAACTGTATCATTAGGAATAGATGATTGTTTATGAAGTAAGCGAATGCTCATAATCTGCCTTTTGCAATGCTATATAGATATGTACATAATATACTCAGCGGGATGATTTCTGAAATTAAATTTTACACTGAACCTTTCGACTTTTCAATAAGAAAGAGAGAATAGTTCCATTTATAAAAGAAATCCTTATAAAAGTCTACGTAGACAGAGATACTGTATTACTTATTGGGTGTAAAACAGAAATCTAGGTATATCTTCATACTGAAACCTGAAGACTATGCAGAAATAATGTGTTCCCTCAATTAAAACTATAGTACTGAATAGAACATTTTAGCTGTACATGCTACCGTATATATGTGTGGCTGTATTTCTGATGTGTTCAACCGTTTATCAAATAATTACTTTAGTTAAGGTCAAGACTGCCTTTTGAAATTAACATGACTACATAATGAGCCTCTTAGAACCGTACAATGTATTTCAGAATGACTCACAAAATGTGTTAGGATCGACCAATCCTCGAACTCCTTGACCATCAATTTCCAGAAATCTATACAGGTAAGCTGCTGAATATTTTGAAACTAGTTTGACTGGTTGCTCAACAGCACCCAGTCAAATTAAGTTCAAAATATTCAACAGCATGTTTATTAAATAGTAAAAACATACAATTCGTACAACCTGGCGGACTATTAAGCATTTAAAACGGACTAAATAGAGTCATTTATGACGTCCTGGATATGACGTCAGCCTACATGTCACGCACTTGACTATGACGTCATATGGTTGACTAAGAATCTGGATTCCTTAATTGAGTATGACGTCATATACTTGAGTGACAGATCGGATCCTACCAGTTTGAAGTTGTGTAGATACTTCAATACATTCACTTACTAATTGGAAGATGGCATACCGAGCAACGTCGTTTGTTCAGCTTATCGAGCCTCAAACACACTCTTTATTCTTCAATGGATATGCTTTGTTCAAAATGAACCGTCATTTCAATAATTTTTCATTTTTTAATATTTCAAATCTACTTTCAATGTTCTATACATTCACTCCCAGCAGTTCTTGAGTCAGTTTCTATTGACCCGACACCCGTCGTAGCCAGATTCGTGGTACAATGGCGGAACAGGGCGAATAATAGATGCCTTATTCAGGTACGTCGGGGCTCCTTTCAGAAACTTGAGTCACAGATCAACAAGTCTTCTAGCGAGAACTCAAAAAGGATCCTTTCACAAAAAGACTTTCCCTGACCGAACGTCGCACGCATGGCTGCGCGCGAAAGAAGCTGAAATATCGCATTGAAATTTGAAGTAGGTTTGTGAAAAATCACTGCTTTACCGAGCATTTTCGTCCCTTTGTAAGGAATTAAGTGGAGATATGCCGAAGAAAGAATCTCGGTGGTTAGCCAAGGTGTATTTGTAAGACTGATTCACTCGGGCTATAGAGAGGCAGTTTTCATCAATCCACATATACACGCCTTTCACCGTGATTACAAACGACTTTGAAATTTTATAGTTATACACAATTTGTTATTCCTGAAAACTAATGTAAGGTTATGGCTTCGTGTTTAATACAGGTACGGTACATCTCAAAAATGATTTAAAATGTGTGAAAAACAAAATAAAACGTACTGTTGAATATTTTGGACTTAATTTGACTGGAAGCCATTGCTGCCTCAGGCAGCAATGGCTTTCGAACAAATTAAGTCCAACATATTCAACAGAGTATTTCTTACATTATATTAAAAATAGTCCTGTTTGGAAACCTGTCAAGTTATTTTTTAGTTGTACGTGTATAGTAACTGGGTTTCATTCTTTCACGATGAAAATACTGTGTGTAAAACGCACGGACGTACGGTCGCACCTGACTAATTGGTTTTCCGTTCAATAGGATAACTTAAATGAAAAATGGAGCGTAGTTGAACCAACTCTATTATTTACTGAAGACACGCGTTCCCATAGCTCTGTTAAATCTTGTTCCAGTACGAGAGGGAATTGATATAGGATTTTCAAGGTATATGGGAAGATGTGGTGTGATGGGTGGATGGAGGGGTGGATGGGGGCATTCTCGCATCCCGAAGCTGACCAGTCCGACAAAGCAATGTCAGTGAAATAATTGGTATCTTATATATCAATAGTTTTTTGTTTCTAAACACTCATTTAGGCAATAATTTAACCCTACCTGATGAAATGCAGGAGTTGGCGTCTGAGAGCATCTAAGTTTAAATAATTTCCCAGTGCTTTATAACCACGGACCCAACTATATTTTTTAGCATCCTACTTTGAAAATTATTCCCACCGTTTTGATGTCTGTTGTTATAATAAAGGAACACGAAACAAAAGGAAAGAGTTGTGAAATCTGGAGACTTTTTCTAAAGTAATCCGACGAAATGTTCGCACTACCTGTGAGAGCAGTAACCATCAGTTGCGTTTTATTTTCCCAAATAATCAGCAGGAATTGCAAAAAAAAATTAAATAGAGGGATTCATTTCTAGCTATAGGCCTACCCTCCCATTTCTAGCTATATCTTTCCAATTCTAGCTACACCCTCCCATTTCTAGCTATGCCCGCCCATTTCTAGCTATGCCCGCCCATTTCTAGCTATGCCCGCCAATTTCTAGCTATGCCCGCCCATTTGTAGCTATGATATCACATTTCCAGCTATGCTATCCCATTTCTAGCTATGCCCTGTCATTTCTAGCTATGCCCGCCCATATTAAGCTATACCCTCCCATTTCTAGCTATGCCCGCCAATTTCTAGCTATACCTTCCCAATTCCAGCTATACCCTCCAATTTCTACCTATACCCTCCCATTTCTAGCTATTCCCCCCCCCCATTTCTAGCCATGCCCGCCCATTTGTAGCTATGATCTCACATTTCTAGCTATGCTATCCCATTTCTAGCTATGCCCTGCCATTTCTAGCTATGCCGGCCAATATCTAGCTATACCCTCCCATTTCTAGCCATGCTCTCCCATTTCCAGCTATGCCCGCCCATTCCTAGCTATGCCATCCCAATACTAGCTATACCCTCACATTTGACCTCCCATTTCTAGCTATGCTCTCCCATTTCTAGCTATACCTTCCCATTTCAGCTATGTCCTCCCATTTCTAGCTATGTCCTCCAATTTCTAGCTATGCCCTCCAATTTCTAGCTATACCCTCCCATTTCTAGCTATGTCCCCCATTTCTAGCTATGCCATCCGATTTCTAGCTATACCTTCCCATTTCTAGTCATGCTCTCCCTTTTCTAGCTATTCCCGCCAATTGCTATCTATACCCTCCAATTTCTAGCCATACCCTCCCATTTCTAGCTCTACCCTCCCATTTCTAGCTATACCCTCCCATTTCTAGCTATACCCTCCCATTTCTAGCTATTCCCGCCAATTTCCAGCTATAGCCTCCAATTTCTAGCTATGCCCTCCATTTTCCAGCTAATCCATCCCATTTCTAGCTATGCCCTCCCTTCTCTGGCTAGGACATCCCATTTCTAGCTATACCCTCTCATTTCTAGCTATGGCCGTCCATTTCTAGCTATGCCCGTCCATTTCTAGTTATGCCCTCCAATTTCTATCTATGCCATCCCATTTCTCGCTATACCCTCCCATTTCTAGCTTTGCTCTCCCATTTCTAGCTATACCCTCCAATTTCTAGCCATGCCATCCCATTTCTAGCTATGCCCTCTCATTTCTAGCTATGGCCGTCCATTTCTAGCTATACCCTCACATTTCTAGCTATGTCCTCTCATTTCTAATTGTTCCCTCCCATGTCCAGCTATCCTCTCCAATTTCTAGCTATGTCCCCAATTTCTATCTATGTCCTCCCATTTCTAGCTATGCCCTACCATGTGTAGTTATGTCCCATTTCTAGCCAAGCCATCCATTTTCTAGCTATACCATCCCATTTCTAGCTATGCGCGCACACTTCCAGCTATACCCTCCCATTTCTAGCGATGCCCTCCATTTTCCAGCTATGCCATCCCATTTCTAGCTATGCCCTCTATTTTCTAGCTATGCCATCTCATTTCTAGCTATGCCCTCCCTTCTCTAGCTATGCCATCTCATTTTTAGCTATGCCCTCTCATTTCCAGCTATGGCCGTCCATCTCTAGCTATACCCTCACATTTCTAGCTATGTCCTATCATTTCTAGCTCTGCCCTCCAATTTCTAGCTATGCTTCCCATTTCTAGCGATTCCCTCCCATTTCAGCTATGCCCTCCTATTTATTCGTGTGCCCTCCCATTTCCAGCTATTTGTAGCTATTTCCGCCCATTTCCAGCTATACCCTCAAATTTCTAGCTTAGGCCTCCATTCTCTATCGATGCTATCATCCCATCATCTATGCCTTCCCTTTTCCAGCTATGTCCTCCCATTTCTAGCTATGCTCTCCCATTTCTAGCTATTACTTCCCATTTCTAGCTATGCCCTCCCATTTCTAGCTATGCCCTGCCATTTCTAGCTATGCCCGCCCATATCTAGCTATACCCTCCCATTTCTAGCCATGCTCTCCCATTTCCAGCTATGCCCGCCCAGTCCTAGCTATGCCATCCCAATACTAGCTATACCCTCAGATTTTACCTCCCATTTCTAGCTATGCTCTCCCATTTCTAGCTATACCTTCCCATTTCAGCTATGTCCTCCCATTTCTATCTATGTCCTCCAATTTCTAGCTATGCCCTCCAATTTCTCGCTATACCCTTCCATTTCTAGCTATGTCCCCTATTTCTAGCTATGCCATCCGATTTCTAGCTATACCTTCCCATTTCTAGCCATGCTCTCCATTTTCTAGCTATTCCCGCCCATTGCTATCTATACCCTCCAATTTCTAGCCATACCCTCCAATTTCTAGCTATACCTTCCCATTTCTAGCTATACCCTCCCATTTCTAGCTATTCCCGCCAATTTCCAGCTATAGCCTCCAATTTTAGCTATGCCCTCCATTTTCCAGCTAATCCATCCCATTTCTAGCTATGCCCTCCCTTCTCTAGCTAGGACATCCCATTTCTAGCTATACCCTCTCATTTCTAGCTATGGCCGTCCATTTCTAGCTATGCCCGTCCATTTCTAGTTATGCCCTCCAATTTCTATCTATGCCATCCCATTTCTAGCTATACCCTCCCATTTCTAGCTTTGCTCTCCCATTTCTAGCTATACCCTCCAATTTCTAGCCATGCCATCCCATTTCTAGCTATGCCCTCTCATTTCTAGCTATGGCCGTCCATTTCTAGCTATACCCTCACATTTCTAGTTATGTCCTCTCATTTCTAATTGTTCCCTCCCATGTCCAGCTATCCTCTCCCATTTCTAGCAATGTCCCAAATTTCTAGCTATGTCCTCCCATTTCTAGCTATGCCCTACCATGTGTAGTTATGTCCCATTTCTAGCCAAGCCATCCATTTTCTAGCTATACCATCCCATTTCTAGCTATGCGCGCACACTTCCAGCTATACCCTCCCATTTCTAGCGATGCCCTCCATTTTCCAGCTATGCCATCCCATTTCTAGCTATGCCCTCTATTTTCTAGCTATGTCATCCCATTTCTAGCTATGCCCTCCCTTCTCTAGCTATGCCATCTAATTTTTAGCTATGCCCTCTCATTTCTAGCTATGGCCGTCCATCTCTAGCTATACCCTCACATTTCTAGCTATGTCCTATCATTTCTAGCTCTGCCCTCCAATTTCTAGCTATGCTTCCCATTTCTAGCGATTCCCTCCCATTTCAGCTATGCCCTCCTATTTCTTCGTGTGCCCTCCCATTTCCAGCTATTTGTAGCTATTCCCGCCCATTGCCAGCTATACCCTCCAATTTCTAGCTTAGGCCTCCATTCTCTATCTATGCTATCATCCCATCATCTATGCCCTCCCTTTTCCAGCTATGCCCTCCCACTTCTAGCTATGCTCTCCCATTTCTAGCTATTACTTCCCATTTCTAGCTATGCCCGCCCATTTCTAGCTATGTCTTCCCATTTCTAGCTATGCCATCCCATTTCTATCTATGTCTTCCTATTTCTAGCTATGCCCGCCCATTTCTAGCTATTCCCTCCCATTTATAGCTATGCCCGCCCATTTATATCTATGTTTTCCAATTTCTAGCCTTAACAGCAAACCACGACACTCTCCTTTTTGTTATAAGTCTACCAATAAAACTTATGGATAAAATGGAGGATTCCAGTTTTCCAGTCAAGCATATGACGTCATAATGAACTACGTGACATGCACGATGATGTCATAATCAGTTACGTCATGAATGCTGTAGCTACGTTCGCCACAAACACTTAATTGACGACGGACTAAGCGGTACTGTACGAATTGTATGTCTTTACTATTGAATAAACATGCTGTTGAATATTTTGGAACTAATTTGACTGGGCGCTGTTGCTGCCTACCGCAGCAACAGATCACAGTCAAATTAGTTTCAAAATATTTAACAGTTTACCTGTATAGTTTTCTGGAAATTGATAGTCAAGGAGTTCAGTGATCGATCTATCCCAACACGGGCGAAGCGTGGCTGGAGCCTGGCTAGAGATGGGTGTGGTATAGCTAAAACTGGATTCCTCCATTTATCACCAATAGGATGAACTTAATAATTAGAGAAAGTTGCCAGTTAGTGCTTTGGTTTTTGTGGGGAAGAATATCCTTTCATGAAAATGATACCCATGTATCTGGTCAGTAATGTTATTCGTCCCTTCATTCGGTTTGTTCGTTCGTTCGCTTGCTCATTTGTTCATTCGGTCGTTCACTCGTTAGTTCGGCCAGTCGGTCGGTCGGTCGGTCGGTCAGTTGGTCCGCCGGTCGGCTGGTCAGTCGATCGGTTGGTTGGTCGATCGGTCGGTCAGTCGTTCGTTTATTTGTTCGATCGCTCGCTCTTTCATTTGTTTATTCGTTCTTTCTTTCTTTCATTCGTGCAGTCGGTCGGTCAGTCGGTCGGTCGGGTGGTAGCACTTGCACTGTTGATTGGCTCGTTCTATTTCACAACCGTCCATTATACCATTATAAAATGGCGTTACTAAGCATCGTTGCTGTATGTAGCAAAGCCTTTACAGTTTTCAAAGTCACAGGCCTACCGACCGGTGCTATATGGCCTGTAATAATTTAGTGACAGTTCGGTTGTAAAAAAAGGTTTTAAACCCACATACATATAATTGGGCCTACGAGGATTTCGATTTCGAGTTCTATACGCCTTTATACGTTGCGTGTTTTCATAACAAATATCTTAGGGGCGTTTGCTATCCCGCAACTGGCCACACACTCATATAATAATAATGTGGACAAAGACCCGGATTGCTGGATGGAGGAGGGGGCTGGGGGTTGGGTAGGGTGTTATACCCGTCTCCGTGAAACCGTCGCAAGAAAGGTGAAGCACTTCTTGACACCGAACTAACGACCACCATTGATGCTGAAGAAAGTCGCATTGAACGCCGGGATAGAAACGGACGTCTTAGTCATTCTGTATTTTGTTTGAAAGGACAACGAATTTTGACGGTGAATACCCGCAAATGTTATTGCAGGTGTGTTTGAGGACAATGGAGGGACCCGATTTGTCACTCAAGTATCTGACGTCATAATAAATTACACCACACGTTAGCTGACGTCACAATCATAATGACGTAGACTTCGTCTCGAAAATCGTCACAATTATAATAACTTAGAGTTCGTCTCGAAAATCTAAAAGTCCGTCATGATCGATGTGTATGAATTGTATGTCTATGATGAATATACAATCTAATAACCATTCTGTTGAATATTTTGAAACTAATTTAACTGGGAGCAGTTGCCGATTCCAGATCGTGTACAAAGTGGGCGTAGTTTAGCTAGAAATGGGCGGGGCATAGTTAGGATCCCGTCTATCTACCCCAAGTGTGACACAAAACTCTAGTGTGGTCATTTAATACTACATAAGACATACTTATCGCGCTCCGGCCCCACCTGAAAATTTGAATAGCTTTAATTATACAGATGTTTCTATATTAATTTTACACATTTAGTTAAATAGTTTCGATATTGATAATATTAAGTTTAATATTGGATCAGCATCATCATCATCATCATCATCATCATCATCATCATCATCATCATCATCATCATCATCATCATCATCATCATCATGTCGTCGTCGTCGTCAGCAACAGCAACAGCAACAGCAACAGCAACAGCAACAGCAACAGCAACAGCAACAGCAACAGCAACATCATCATCATCATCATCATCATCAATAGTTTCGATATTGATAATATTAAGTTTAATATTGGATCATCATCATCATCATCATCATCATCATCATCATCATCATCATCATCATCACCACTACCACTGCCCCGGCACCAGCATCTTCATGGTCGCTGTCGATATCGCTACACACCTCTCCTAGTACATCACTAGAGTCTGACTCTACATAACAGTTTCCTTCTCAGTGACAACCTCTATTAGCGCCGCCCCGGTCTGTTTTATGCATATTTGGCTAATATTCATTCGACTGCAATACCTCCCTCTATGGGCTGACCACACCATTTTATTGAGCCATGGGACACCGTGTTGTAAAACATGACCATTAGTCATAATCGGCAAACTATACCTTTGATCTTAACCCGCCTAATTGTCATTATCCCTGCTTTACAGATAGCACAAACGATTTTCTAACTCGCTTCAGAACAATAGCAATAGGTCCTCAGAAGGACGATCTGACAGCGTGACCATTCAGTGGTCATTCATTGACTAAAGATGGGCGGAAACTGATACGAGCACTTGACCAGAACTGGCGCATGGTCGATGAAGCTTGGAAACTAGCACCCGGTCCCTAACGCTCTTGAGATGCTGGGTGGTATTTGGCTCGATGGGCGTGAATCTGTGAAGCTACGCACTGTACCATATGCTGACCCCACCTGAACTCTCGAGTCGATCTCAATTTTAAAGGAGTGATATAGCTGCTAAATATTTTGAAACTAATTTGACAGGAAGCTGCCACAGCTTCTTGGTACACGATCGCTTGTGAAGCTCGTGAAACAATATAGGCGTGGTCTAGAAAAAACATGTGAGTTTTAGCGACAAAGCGGCGTCTTTTTTATCCGTAGTACGGTATTTTGCACTAATAAGATTTTATTTTGAGTAAATTAATCAGCTGTCTTTGGTAGGCATCGTGGAATTATAAGAATTACACAATTTTGGGCGTGATCCGATAACCCCCTGGAAATCCGAACCATTCGGAAATTACGAAAGATTCGAAAGATCCTAAAGGGTTAGAGAAATACTGAAACAATTGTGACAAACAATCGCGTCAATATCGAACCTGCGGATTAATGCGAAAACAGTCGATTGTCCATAGTTTGCCGATTTAGCGCAATGTTTGAAACGTTTTCCCTCCTGAACGCAAGGCTATATTCAGATTCAGATTCAGATTATTTTATTTACACCCAGGCCACATAATGGCATATGGGGAATATGAATTTACAGAAATTATAAATGTTATGGCGATCAGACATTATATATCAATTCATAATTACATATTTTGGTATTTATCTAGTTATATAACCACTGTTTGTGCTTTCGGTAGTAGTAGTAGTAGTAGTAGTAGTAGTAGTAGTAGTAGTAGTAGTAGTAGTAGTAGTAGTAGTAGCAGCAACAGCAGCAGCAGCAGCAGCAATATCAGTATCAGTAGCAGTAGCAGTAGCAGTAGCAGTAGTAGTAGCAGCAGCAGCAGCAGCAGTAGCAGTAGCAGTAGCAGTAGCAGTAGCAGTAGCAGTAGCAGTAGCAGTAGTAGTAGTAGTAGTAGTAGTAGTAGTAGTAGTAGTAGTAGTAGTAGTAACTTAGAATTATTATGAAAGGTACAGTTATTATTTACACGTACTTCATAATTAGTAATGACAGAATTATTACTGTTATTGTACCGCCATCTCAATAACAAAGTACTAAAATTATAGTGGTATATATATCAATGGATTGCGATGTCACGCGTCCGTTAAAACATTGCTATTATGCTTTCACTGGTTTAAAGGTATTCTCTTCTTTACCAGAGATTCGACACTAGGAACCGAGCAGACTTTTGCCAAAATTTGGTGACATTCTCTCGCTTTTCAGTGAGTTACTACAGTATAGCCTAGAAATAACTTAACATGTTTCTAAAGCAAAAACAGAACCAGGTTAGTTAGTAAGAAATGTTCTGTTGAATATTTTGAACCTACTTGGATTGGAAGACATTGTGTAGGTTGCAGTGTCTTCCAGTCCAATTAGGTTCAAACTATTCAACAGTGCGGTTTTTTTGGTCTGGAAACATTTATAACAATGTTATTTCTGATGTGTAATGTATATTACAGCATGAAAATGGTTCTTCAATGAAATGCATATCTTTAGAGGAGATTATAAGTTGCAACAAAGGATATATTGGTGACATGTTTGTTCCTTGATGCATGAGCGATCCCGTGTGGAAATTCTTACAATAGACAATAATATTTGTCACATTTCGACATTGTGAAAATTTAACTAGTTTGATTTGTAACAAGAATCATACTGGCTTTTATAGGATTTAATCATAAACTGATTAGCGACGAAATAAATGTATATTTAGAATAGATTGTTCGGCATGCCCAGCCCATTTCTAGCTAAGCTCCGCCCACTTTCTAGGCGTGTTTGACTCGACAAATTCGAGTGATAAATGGCTAAGGAAGGCGGTTCTTGCCGCTTTGAACCTTCAATCCCTCGATTCTCAAATTCTAGGTATGCATACGCTGTTCAACAGTTTAAAACTATGTCGAATGGACAGCAACAGCTACAAGTCAAATTATTTTCAAAATATTCGACATCTTACCTGCATAGCTTACCTTGAAATTTATATTCTGGAAATTCGTGTGTCAAGGCTTCAAAACGATTCCAACAATTTTGCCCGAGTCATATGATAGATTGACTATTAGTTCTTAAGATATCGAATTCTGTCGTATGGATACCATTACAATATATATATTCAATCACCCGAGCATTGGTATACCTACACCATTTCGAGTGATCGAATCTTACATAAGAATCACTGAAGGTAGGCCAATAACACGATACAGAGCCATACTCCATACATCGCGCGATAGATCCAATTGATTATTGTTCTAAGTTTGTCCAGAATGAAGGAATCCAGTTTTAGTTATGCCCCGTCCATCTCTAGTTAATCTCTATCCACGTTTTGAGCGTGTTGGGATCGATCGATCCCTGTACCCACTGAATCTCAATTTCCAGAAACCTATCAGGTAAGCTGTTGAATATTTTGAAACTAATTTGACAGGGCGCTGTTGCTGCCTATGGCAGCAACAGCGCCAAGTCAAATTGGTTTCAAAATATTCAACAGCATGTTTATTAAAAAGTAAAGACATAATCCGTACAACCTGTCGGACTATTAAGTTTTTAAGACTGACTAAATCGAATCATTCATGACGTAGTTGATTATGACGTCAGCCTACACGCCACATAATTGACTATGCAGTTTGCAGTAGGCCTATAGATGTATTTACAGCGTATCAAGTTTTTCTTTTACTTTTTGCTTTAAAAGTCGTAACAATTGCCAGGACACTGTTTTCTTGATTTAAATCGCATGCTATATGACCCTTAACCAATCGTTTTGGCCGCCATTTTTAATTTATCCGAAAAACTTATTTGTGTGTGAGCCCGTGATATATTTTCTGACAGCTGGAGTGATTAAACGAATGATATAAGTAGGCCCCTATTCAAGACAAAATCTCAGGTTCCATGCCAGTTTCTACTGAACTATGTCGGTACAAGATATCTGATTAACACAGACAGGGAATCGAACCCACAGCCGGTGAACTCACCAAGCATCCACCATTCCACCACACCAACGCTACTAGACGAATTCGGATTCGGATTTTAATTAACATCGACGCCTTTAATTCTTACAAGACGTGTCGATTTTCTGTCACCGGCATTAGTAAAGATGGCCGCTCAATACTTCCGGTTTACCGTTTTCCAGTTTGATGCGTACACAATGGCATTTTTACATAAGCTTGTTGCAATACGACTGCCTACCGTGATAACACGGATTACTGGGCCTGTATTGGGCAAACACCGGCCCAGTAATCTGCGTTATTAGGGTGGTGTATGTGAACATTACGGTGCTGAATGATGTTTCTGTCGCCACAAGAGCTTACATCAGGAACGTTTCTGAAAACAATTGCCAATAATTATGAGAAAATAATCTGGCAATTCGGACGTAAACGTACCCAATAGAAAACAAACAACGCCCTCTGTTGTCTGCTTTTGGTGTACCTGCGACTGTAAAGACGCCCCGGTGTGTCGAGCATGTTAAACAACAAGCCAGTTGACGAATGTCGCCGTTAATCAACTCTTATAAGCGATCAGAATGGGATTAATTGTCGTATTTGTCATCAGCTATCTGCCGATAACCAATATTTGATCCCACTATTTGTCCGTGTGTGCCGAGGTTTGTTTTTTCCCCTTCTATGAGCACAGGCGTCGTGACGTGAAACAATAGCGTCTTTGATTTAAAGCGCATCAACGCCAGATTGAAATTTTGGGGAATTTTGTTTAAATTGAAATTCCACGCTATGACGTGTGACAGGGGAATTCGGATTTTTGTAATTTTTTGTTTCACATACGGAATGAGGGAGTTTCCTTTATGCCTTATTAACTAAAACCGCAGAACGTTTGTTTATTTAATATTAATATTTTGTAAACGCGTTTGTTTTTCATCGTTCATTTCACTGTTCCAAGCAAAAAATGAATAATTGGAATTCCCGAGGTTTTTCCCCTAATATAATCTACTCTGTTTACTAATCTTAACTGTCTCGTTGCTGAAAGCCACCAAACAATAATTTGAATGGGCAGAAACTCTTGAATTGCTGAATGTTTTGAAAACAATTTGACTGAAAGTTGTCGCTGGCTTAGCCCCCAACAACTTTCAGTCAAATTATGTTCAAAATATTTAGCAGGTCAAGAGATATAAGACTTGGAATATGTCGTCTGCAAATAATCAGACGGTTAAAACATTATGTTTGGGGTTAAATAACAATATATGGAATATAAGTCAAATGACCATCAATTGTCCGGCTGACCGGAACTAGATTCGGACATTTCAATAGCGACATGTTGGACGAGAATACGCTTCTTAAGACATTTTGAAATAGTTTATTACATCCAAAGCAGGGACTAATGACACACTGCTTCCTCTACTGCTTCCTCTACTGCTTCCTCTACTGCTACCGGTACCGCTACCACTATTAACATTTGAATCTAAGAGTCTTCAGGATTGGGCAATGCAGATTTGAAATCTAGCAAGTTAATTCGATCATATGGCGTTTTTCGGTAGCATGGGTGAATTTCTGCAACAGTTTTGTCCTCGTGCAAGAACCGCTTTGCGCTAGGAAGACCATTCTTCTTCCAATCCTTATCAATTCATCAACAATTTTGGGTAATTACTCGGCGATTCCGCAAAAATCTCGCGCACAACTCGCGCAGCGGTTTACCAGCAGTAATAAAGAACTACCACGCTTATTTGGTTAGCTTTGTCTCGACACAAACCCAGATTAAATATCCTCAATATTAATATCAATTGCAAAACTAATCCTTTCATTGCCTATAGTGTTCGAGTCGCGAAGTGATTCTTTCCTGGCTTAGCGGACAGACACTTTATGCCAGCGTTTCTGAGCTTTTCTCCCAGAACATTAATTCGCATCTCTTAGCGGAAGTGTCCGGCGCGTGCTTCGCTTCCGCTTCACACCGCAGACAATTTGGCGGGAAATTGATCACGAGAAATTGAGCCACTCGCTTGTTGCCGCTTGGACGTGCTTTGGCAGCAGTTGTCTTTAGATGAATTCTTAGGTTCGTGGTTAGCTCAAAAATAGAAAACTGAATTCCTTTTTCTTCGTTCTGATCCCAGGTCATCCGCGTCAAGACGGGTTGGTAAAGATGCTAAGATTAGTGTTCCGGCGTACAAATTAGATGCCCGGTGACCAACGCTTTCATCCCCGCGAACCTATTGTCATAGTCCCACATGAACCATGTTATGGCTAACGGCTAAATATGTGTAGATTAATAGTGGCATCCGATCTGCTACTCAAGTATAGGACTCCATAATCAAATACGCCACGCGTTAGCTGACGTCACAATCAAAATGACAAAATTATAAGCTACCAACAGGTTTTAACCTTACACAGGGGTTGACAACGTTTTGATATAATCTGGGAATGGTCGGCAATTTATTGTCATGGTTACATGATTATGGTGCAAACAACCGTATAGATATGCTATATATTTTACTTGTTTACATCATGGGGTTTCACTTTGTAGAATTCACCTCGTTACTCAATAGGCCTATCTATTACTCTCATATTGCTGTTCTCCAGCTCACCTCACTACATCATATCTGCTTGAAACTATTGCACACATGCCGCTACTCCAGATTAGTTGATGAATGAACCTTTCCAGTTTAACCATCCATCATATGACGTCAAAATCACGTGATGTAGAGGATGACGCCGTAAACAATGACGTCATGAATGACATAATTAAGGCCGTCTCGAACGCTTAATTGATGACGGACTAAGCGTTCTTGCACGAATTGTATGTCTACTATTTAATAAACATGCTGTTGATTATGACGTCATCTTCAACGTCATGTAGTTGTTTATGACGGCATATGATGGATGGATAAACTGGAGCGGTCCATTGAGCTACAAGGAATTTCTCGGTAAAAGCGTTAAACGAACTCGGTAATGCTGGAGACTCATGAGTTCTACCAATTCGGAGTTTGGCTGTCGTCTTCTGCTGTATAGATGACACCACCCTGATGCAAATTTCAACAAAGTCTTTACAAAACAATTTAGGCCTACATACATTTCATACTTACTGCAAAGACTTTCAATAAAAATCAGAATTTTACTGTGGGGATGACGACACCTGGTGATAATTTCAACAGAATATTTACAAAATAATTTACATATTTGTCATGCTTACTGCAATGATTTAAAGAAATAAACAAACTAAAAAATACCAACTCATCTTTTCATCAAAACGAATACACAAAGTCCAACCAAGTTTCCAAGAGCGGGAACATGCAATAGAAATTGTAAGAACCGTCAAGCATGTAATATCTCGATTGAGTTGCAATCGACCTGCTCGATTCAGTTGTCAATTTCAATTTCACGTTTATTCGGTAACATCTTCAAAAGTACACGAAGCCTATCTAATTGAAATATACATACAATGGTGGACACATTGCCGATGATGATGATGATGATGATGATGATCGGGATTAGTATGCACTATATAGTTACTACTACTACTACTACTACTACTACTACTACTACTACTACTACTACTACTACTACTACTACTACTACTACTACTACTACTACTACTACTACTACTACTACTACTAAAGTAAAGTACTTGTAGTACGCGATAGGCCCTATTTATTGATTTGCGAAAGACGTAGGCCTAACTAAAGAGTTACCATTCTTGAAAACGTATTAAAATGACGTAACCGCTTTAGAATGTTCCTGGCTAATTGGTCAGTTCGCTGCCCCGTAATGACCCTTAGTGCCATACTGATCCCTAAACCCTGGGGCAATTTTAAAAGAATTCCGACTGACCGCTCATTCAACTACTGGACAAGACCGGACATCGATAGCGCCAATTCAGTCCGAGTGCAGTATTGGTGGACAGTAGCGCCAAGTCTAAACAAGTTGGACAGAACAATATGGCCGCCATCAAAAGCCGGATGTGTCTCTCAATAGCAGTTTATGTTGAGGGTTCTGACTTTCAACAGGCTACCAAACCAACAATTTTTGGATGGCCAATGCACTCTACAGTCAGCCAACTTTTTCTTTTATTGAATTCGGATAAACCTGTTTTAGGTGTTTTAGATAATTTGAAACCTGATCAGTATTCTTGCAAATACTTTGACTGAAAGTCGTTGCTGCCGGAGGCAGTAACGGATTTAAGTCAAATTATTTGTACGGATAACTGGCAAAGTTTTCCGCATACAATGTAAGGACTAGTAAACCTGAACTGAAGCAATCAAAGTCTGCTAACTACAGAATGAAATAGGTTAAGTCGCTGCTGCCTATCTGGATATTTGTATTAAAAGATTGGGTACAAAGCCGTTCTGATATGACTGCCCAGTAGATCTCTAATTGCAGAGGCGCGCTGACCGGTCATGCGGACTGACCCACTCACATACGATCAACTCCTTCAATAGAAGAGTCCATTTTAATAATCTCACCCTCCATTGTCTGAAGTCAGGTAAACTATTCACCGGCACTAGGCGCGCGGTGAACCATGGGACGGTCTATTAAAGGCGTCTTGACAGTCGGCCTGTCAAACCGGCTCAATTATTAACTCTCGCTTTCAAATCATTCCCATTATTCTCGCTTGTTCGTGTTGACAGTTTGTCTGCGGAAAGGATATAATCAAACTATTTCCCATGTAAGCTAACTACTACCCACCATGTTATCATACCCAGATGGTTATGTGGTCTTCTCAAACGGAACAATAGTGGGCACTAGAACTGGGTATTTACAAGTCACAACAATGGTGGATATATATATAAGGGTGTATGGAAGATACCCTTTTAAAAGGAGATTAACTGGGAAGTAATATATTATGTGTATCTCCTAAACTCCTTGTGAATTAATGTGATAATACCGCATGCGTATTAATAGCTGAATAATAATAATAATAATAATAATAATAATAATAATAATAATAATAATAATAATAATAATAATAATAATAATAATAATAATAGATATATCCACAGATCCAGAATTTGATCCGATCAGAGTCTAAGTTCTTTTATCCGGGTCAAGGTCAACAGTTTTGCACCGCAATTTTCTTTGTTGTTTTAATATTTGAGCCCCGTAGGATGAGCAATATTTTAGATTCAGCCCGGAATAGGCTTTTGGGACTGAGTGACAGACCTACCAACTGACCGACCCACCGACGGATCGGCCGACTGGCATGCCAGTTTATTGAGCTGCTACCAGCAGCTAAAATCATTTACAATTTAATACACGTTCTGTTGAATCTTTAAAAGTTAAGTTTACTAGAATTTGGCAGAGAGATAATTTAAACCTTACTGATTCATACCATTTGTAAGTAATTGTGTATAACAATTGAAAGCTTTAATATCCAGCTCTGGTTTAATTTGAATGGTAAATAATTAATTTGATTATTGCCAGTACGGAAACATAATTATGCCCTGGCAAAAGGCCCCTTTTCTTTGCTTGACCTTTACCGGCTCCTTATTTATCTATGTCCGATTTGTGTGAGGCATACACTCCTATCAAATCTGAGTGTTGACTACTGGTAGACAACTACGTCAACTCGTTCAGATGATGTTATTTGCCACTCACACTTGCCACTTGATGTATTTGAGCCATACCTCACGTTAGAGGGCTTCCCCGAAAGATTGCGTCTCTCTCAGTTTATGCACTGGTACGATGTATATACCTAGGCGGAGAGAGGGAATGATGAGTCAATGTAGTCCGACAAAAGTTGGGTGGGACGTGGAATTGTTGGTTATAGTTTTGTTTTTGCTGTTTTAAGATGCTTATAACATACTGAGCCAGAAACCTTTGGGTGACATCATGTCATCATAGAGAATTTTTTTTATTTTTGGATTATTCACATACCCCATTCCACCCGTTATATGTGTGAGAAAACTGCAAATATTGATCATCCAAATGAATCATTGGGTGACATATGGCCCCATCCATATGGCATATTAGTAAATCGGACCCTGAAGTGACCTTAACCTTGAAGTGAATTTGACCTTAAGTTTATGGCCATTCATATTAAGTTGTAATTCGAATAACTCCTTGATTCAGAGTGAATGAAATCTCTTCCTGGTCAAGTGTGATGTTGTTCAGTGCCTACAAGACGTATGTGGAAGAAAACTCTCCCTATAAACCTATGGCAAAGCACTTGCCTGATTAGGTTGGTGATGCCCTTTCTTGTACTCTGTTCTGCACGTATCATTGTATTGAATGAAAAGCTCTGAGATTAGTGGCCGCTGAAGAAATTAATTTGTATGTTGAGTTAACCAAAATACGCAATACGACTAAGGGTTATTTTAGAATACCAACTACCTACAGCTATTCAAACTAATAACGCTTACATAGAGAAGCTGGAACGAGGTCACTTTTCATATCACTATTATGGACCGAGTTGAAAATTATCAATTTGCACGAGCTTTAGCGAGTGCAAAATTGATAATTTTCAACGAGGTTCATAATTATTATTATTATTACAACTCAGATATGAAAAGTGACCGAGTTTGAGATTTTTTTTATCATATGAACTGTAATTTTGAAATATTTGCCAATAGTTGCTGATGTGACTTTTATCTGATTTCTCATTGTTGATTTTCGTGAAATCGATACCGCCGCTGTGACGCACCACTACTTGATAACAGATACCGAATGCGCAGCAAAATATAGTGACAAACAAAATCTGGTGATGTCAGACGTTATTTTAACTGGTCATTGAAAATTATAGCCACGGCCATCAATCGTTACTTCGCTGCCGACTGATAAACTGTCAAACGATGACATTTTGCGATGACGTTTCATGAATGACAAATCTTAGTAAACAAATCGTGGTAAAACAGTACCAGTACCACGTAGTAATCACTACGCGTCACGCCCACATCAATCGATGTTTTAATTGGCCGATTTAAATGGGTTGCGCACCCAACAGCCAATGAAAATACTCAGTTGGATATGGCACGTGTGCTCATATCGAAAAAATATGGAACGGGCTAGAAGGCTTGGTTATATGACAAAATAGCATACGTAGAGATTGGGAAACTGCCATGTTCTATTGGACCTGTCGGCAAGCGCATTTCTAAAGAAAGACAAGACTGTGCCCGCTATTATTATCAGCTCTATGATTACCATGGTACTTCATAAGCATCCAGCCAACCTTTAGATTGATCTTATCATATTATGCCATGCTTCTAAGAGTCTCATTATCCTGATGCATGCTTTGCGTTCAACATGTTTCTGCGATAGTTTCAGAAGTTGTCATTACTAGCAGTAACAGATGATGGCGAGTTGTCGGTATATCAAATGCAGGCTTTTGGTTGATCCAGGTGGTTGCTGATAGTTTTGACACCGGCATACATCCTCCAAAAATGGTAACCTGGCCACTCGGTCACTATCACGTACTCGTAGCGCAAGCAGATCAAATTTGAAGGAGTGCCAACGATGCTGCAGAAGATAATAATGATAATAATAAAACCCCAATTTGTATACAGAGATGACCTGATGAATGTCCTGGAGAGCTGGCTAGTAGGAGTAAAATCATAAACAGTGGGTCGATCTGCAAATCAAGTCTTTGTTAAGTATGCCGATGTTCATAAGAGTAGAGCGAGAAACAGAGACTGAGAAAGAGGAAGGCGAAGGAATGGAGAGACGCGCACACACGCGAGAGAGAGAGAGAGAGAGAGAGAGAGTGTGTGTGGGGTGGGGGGGGGTGGGGGTGTGTGTGTGTGTGTGACCGTTCTTCTTCTTCTTTTCGATCGCTGGTATCACACTTGGAGAGCCGTTCTCAAGATGAAATCTGTGGTTTACTGCAGTTCTTCCACAGGCCCATACAGCTTTTCAAGAAAAGAGGTTGACAAAGGCCAGATCTCTTCTCTCAGCAGCTGATACGTACTGAAACATTGAAGTATGTGCTCTGTGGTCTGTTCTGCTTCTCCACAAGGACAAGCGGGCGATGTCGTAAGGTGGAACCGCCTGTACATGTGTTGGTTTAGTCTGTTGTGTCCAATTCTGAGACGAAAAATGGTCACTTGCTCTGGCCTCGAGAGATGATGGCAGGCATCTTCTGATTGAGGTGTTCTATAGAGTGACTTGATGATAGTCTTCATCTCTGTATGTGTAACCATGTTTTCTGTCTGATTCTCTTCTGCACCCACCTTTGCCATCTTGTCTGCTTCCTCATTTCCTTGGACTCCACAGTGTGAGGGGATCCACTGCACTGCTATCCGAAAGCATTTGATGGTTTGTAGTGCTTCTTCAAGTTGTGGCAGCTTACCTTTGGTGATAGCCTCAAGGACGGAGCGGGCATCAGATAAAAAGACAATCTGTGCAATAGGGTCTGCTGTTCTGCTGATGGTATTAGCTGCATGAACCAGTGCTTCGACTTCAGCTCTGTGGTTTGTGCAGTGTTTGCCTGTCGGTATTGCAGCTGACTCATGTTGTCCGTTTGGATACTGTATGTGCAGTCCAGCACCTAATTGCATCTTTGGCTGATCCATCTGTGTAGATCCTTATCCATGTCTCCTGAGGGTACATTTGTTCCAGCCTGGCTAGGGTCATGGCCTTCTTGCTCACATCACTGTGTTCATCTTTGGTTGTGAGATGAGGTACTGTGGTGCGAATAGCTATGCTCTCTAGTTTGTTTTCCCAGGGTGGAGGATCAAGGGTGTGGTTTGTGCTTCTATTTGTGCTGGCAACATTTCTTGGTGTTTCCTTTGAAGTGCTTTTGTCTCTTTCACAAAACCTGGTCTTTTAAGTCTTTCTGATAACAGCTGTGCTTGCCTGATTTTCATCGGGTGGTTGTTGAACGATTTGAACTACGGGGATCAGTGCTTTGCATTCCCTGCCTTTGCTAAGTTGGGGATGCCTGCTGTCTGCTCTATTTTTTCTATTGCGGTTGATCTCATTCCACCAGTGATGATGCACAGTGCCTGGTTTTGTACTCTGTCGAGGTTCTGTTGATGAGATTTAGCTGCTGTCATTCATGAGCTGGATCCATACTCAAGGTGTGGTCGTACGACACCTGGGTAGATGGTCTTGAGGATCCTTTCATTGGCACCCCACTTTGTTCCTGCCAGCTTCCTCATGATGTTTAGCGTTCTTCTGGCCTTTGCCTCTGCATTCTGGATGTGCTCCTTCCATGTTAATCTTCTGTCATAGGTGACTCCCAGGTATGTCTGCTGGTCCTCGTACTCGAATGGAGTACGGCCCAGTGTCAGATTGCCAACTTTTGTTTTGGTTTCTTTGTTGATTGTAATACACCAGCGATTGGCCCAAGATATAATTCTGTCCAAGGCAAGCTGCATTCTGTACGTGGCAGCCGTTGTGTACTCCTCGGTGCACCAGAGTACGAGGTCATCTGCACAGAGGGCTGCTTGGATCCCATTGGGCAGCTCTGCTACAATGTCATTGATGAAGAGTATGAACAGAGTTGGTGATAATACTCCGCCTTGTGGCACCCCTTGTCTCAGCAATACAGTCTGTCCAGATTGTCCATCCACCAACACCCTAGCTCTGCGATTGTGTAGGTATGACTTGGTCCATCGGAACCTGTTGCCACCGATGCCTGTGCACCGGAGCTTCACGAGGAGGCCATCCTTCCACACCTTGTCAAACGCCTTCTGCAGATCGATAAAGGCAGCTAGCATCACCTTCTTGGCTTGAAAAGTGTCCTCTATGACCTGTGCAAGATGTGTTGTTTGATCTTCTGTGCTCCTGTATCTTCTGAAGCCGGCCTGCCCTGAAACTATAATGTTCTCCGACTCCAGGTACCACTGCAAGGGCTGGTTGACGATGCGCTCCATGGTCTTGCATATGCAGCTTGTAAGACTGATAGGATGGTAGCTCAGCACTTTCGTCTTGTTCTTCCCTTTTTTCAGAATATGAGTCATTCTGGCTTCCTTCCAGAACTGAGGAACCTCTCCATTGGTCCAACTGAGATTAAAGATGTCTAGCAACTTGCGGAGAGATGCATTACCAAAGTGTTGGATCATTTCATTCATAATACCATCTGGCCGGGAGATTTCTTCTTCTTCAATTGGCGGATAGCCTTCTTCAGTTCTGCTAAACTAATGTCAACTTTCATTGCATCATGAGTGTTTGTGTCTGTTCTTTCCTTTTGCTCTTTTCTAACCTCTTTTTGACGCATTCGTGGTATAGAAATGTTGCTTTCTTTTGCATATGCCTTCGCAAAGGCATCTGCAGCCATCTTTCCTGTCAGTGTTTGTCCATCTTCTTCAAGAGTAATCTTCTCTCCACCGACACCCTCATCATTCAGTGCTTTAGTCAGTCTCTATAGCTTTGTGGTGTCTCTCTCTAAATTAAACCCTGCCGTCTTTTCCCTCCAGCTTCTTCTTTGGCATCCAGCTTGGTCTTTAGATACCTGGCTTTAGTTTGTTGTAACGTGAAGTGGTTTTCGTGACAGGGATTACCCTCTGCATCTTCTCTGGCCTTGTCTAGTTTATCATGTGCTGCTTGCAGTTCTGTTGTCCAGTATGTGCGGTAGTTTTTCATGAACCCTCGAGGAATCGCTTCGTTGACAACCTTGAGGATACTTGAATTAAATTACTTGACCACATTGTTGATGTTTCTCCCTTCTACTGCTATATTTTGGGTAAGCTCATTGGCACGAATGCCGAACAGACTCCAATTTGTCTTTTTGTAGTTCCACCTTGGATGTTGAGGTGCACTTGTCGAAATACTTCCAGAAAGAGAGAGGAGGACTGGGCGGTAGTCGCTTCCTCCTAACTGCGATCCGACCACTCTACTGAGGTTTCTGTGAATGTCTTCTGTACAAAATGCCAAATCCGGCGTTGTTGTTGAGTGCCACCGGCGCGAGTAGAAGGTAGGCTGATCTGTGGGATCCTTGACAAGTAAAAGGTACTTTTCATCTTGCCATGCTTCAATGTCTTCTCCTCGTTTATCAAGTGTTCTGTATCCCCAGCTCTGGGACTGGCTATTAAAGTCTCCCGCAATGAGGAAGTGGCAGTCCGGGACCTGGATTGTGCCAAGTGAGAGATTCTTGTCATTAGGGAAGTATTAATTGACATTGTCAATCACAGGGTTGCTGGTTGTTACCTTGATCTTGATATATTCTGCCTCTTCCATAAAGGTTTTGATCTGGCTGGCGTTCACGCTGTTTCGGACCAAGGTGATCACCCCGCCTTTCTTTCTTCCTCTTCGATCACACCGGAAAATCTGGTAACCTCTGATCTTAAATGGTTTTAATTCTTGCAGGTGTGTCTCTTGGATGTGTGACCGTTAATGGTAGCTAACGGCCATGTGGTTGACCCCACGTTGTCTTGTTCAGTTTTTATCTGCTCGACCGTGAAGGACATAGACGATTAACCGTGCAGTAAAATCTTAGTAAAATTACTTTGCCTTGCTATGATGCACAACTTGCACGAACATCACTTTGGTTATGTAGGACCTCATATTGGTAATTTAGGTTTTTACTTTGCTGTAACCGTGAATGATCTCTAAAGGTGAGTTTTATGACTTTATTTGGAGTCGCATTGCTGGAACACGTTTGACTTGTGTTCATTGTGTCAAAATCTATAGAATCTATCAAATTCTTGTTCACAAACATGGTAACAAAGTTTGGTATTGACGACCCCTCTGCTAGCCTTGCTATTGAATCCTGAGTTTAAATATTTGAAAGCAGTGTGACTGTGACAGTAATGCTAATGGCATAGCAAAGATCATACAGGACAATTCTATGTAATGTGTATGTAATGATCTTGAGAGTAGTGTGAAATCTAATGGAAATGGATGGGAGGGGGTGAGGGGCGGGTGTAAAGTAAGCAAAATAAGGGCGGGGGCTGGAGTGGGGGGGGGGGGTGGTCACCCGACCAATTTTTAATCAGTACACACACCCTAACTAAATCAAATGAGCATAAAACTATAGACGACAAATCCACATTCAGCCCAAAATCTCGACTTATCTGCCGAAGGATCTGGTAACTTCCACAGAGCCCTTGAAGAAGGATGAATAGGACAGTAAGGCACACTCTAATAGACCATGCTACTACACAACTTTCAACTACACGACGTGTAGAATGATATCATAATGAATGACGTCATGAATGACGTTGAGAAGTACGTCACCAACGCATATTTGAAGACGGATTATGCGTTGTTGTAGGAATTGTATGTATTTACTATTTAATAAATATTCTGTTGAATATTTTGAAACTAATTTGACTGGGTGCGGTTGCTGCCAGAGGAAGCAACACCACCCAGTCAAATTAGTTACAAAATACTCAGCAGCTTAACTGTATAGTTTTCAGGAAATTAATTGTTTGGGCATTCGGGGATCGATCGATTCCAACACAGCGAAGTGTGGGCGGAGCTTCGCTCGAAGTGGGCGGGGCATAGCTTAAACTGGAAAGGTCCATTGTGGCATGCATGGTGCTTGGCCTGTGTCGCTACACCGGACAGGTGCAGTACCAGCGTCAGAGCCTCGACAGAATCCAACCTTAGCGGCTGTTGGCATATCATCTACCTCAATTGAAGGATGCGATCTGTTAATCAAGTACCTGGAGTCATAACCAAGTAAGTCACATGTTAACTGACGTCAGTCAAAACCAAAATTGCCGCATAGGTCCGTCACGAAAATCGAAAAGTCTGCCAGTGTACGAATTGCGCGGTTTTGAAGAATCTGCAATTTAATACACATTGTGTTAAATATTTTGAAACTAATTTGACTGTGAGCTGTTGCTGCCATTGGCATATAGGTAGAATGTGATCTCTCTTTTGCCGCCAACAAACAGTCATTCAGACGTGGCTTGTTCAAGCTTGAAGATCCACTTTCCTGCTCATTTTATATAATGCCACGTTTGAAGAGATGTGAACACGGAGGGTGTGTTTGCAGTCTGAGTACTTCCAGCCTTGTCTTCGTGTGGCAGACCCATAGAGTGAATCAATCGCTCCCCGCACTCTCTGCAAAGGCAGAAACAGCACAAAGTCCAATTGGTTTCAAAATATTCAACAGCATGTTTATTAAATAGTAGAGGCATACGATTCTTACAACGTGTCGGACTATTAAGAGTTAAAGTTAGCTGATTATGACGTCATATGACGTCAGATGAAGATGGATACGCTGGAAAGGTGAATTGGTAAGCTTTTCTAAAGCTGCCATTCTTGCGCTTCTATGCTTAGCCGAGTCGACAACACGTTTATCGCTTCTGGGAGTAGCCGGAAGATAGCTCCAGTTCTAGCCACACCTCCTGATATTTTAGTCAAGCCCTATCCACCTTGCACGCGTGTACGCGTGTTGAGATCGATTTTATATACATTTAGCCATAAATTTCCAGAATCCCAATTTCAAGGTTATTAAACAGATAAGTTGTTGAATGTAACAGCTCCAAGTCAAATTAGCTTCAATTATTGAATAGAATGTTTATTAAACTAGCAAATTGAAAAATCACCAAACTTTATAGACGAAATTTTAGATTTCCGTGCCTGTCGTTATAATTGTGACGTCAAGTAACTAATGACGTATCTGGTTATGACTTCACATACTATAGGTCAAGTTCGACTCCTAACCATAGTTAGCTATAGCTAACTAGAGTACCAGTCGAACTTCAAATAGTTAACTAGCTAGTCAACTATAGTCAACCGATCACCCGACCTCGGTTCAGATGGTTAGTGCGATATTTGCGTAAATTTCAAAATGGCGGAAACCGGTTGCTTGCCACGAATAAATGCATATAAAAGTGTAAATATTTCACTAAATAACTTAGGTTTGATGAAATTATGCTTTCCCATTGTATGTCAATGTTGCCAAGCCTATATTCCTTCCCACTTTATGCCATATAGACGCTTTTTGACGTCTTAGCGGACAAAAATAACCCATTTTCGTAGGTTATCAAAACAGACGACAGAAAGGGTTAATGGAGACTGGTACCCGGCTCCAAATTTTCTGCAATAGTAATTAGATAGGGAACCGGTTACGAACGAACTATAGTCGACTACGATCAAGTTCGACTGGGCATAGCAACTGCGCATGATCAGTAAACCAGCAAACTGACTATAGTTAGCGAGTCGAACTTGGCCATAGCTATAGCTTGGATACCTACATTATGTACCAGGACCTACAAACAAAGCTATACGGGGCTCGTTAAATAGAGAAATCCAGTTTTAGCTAAGCCACGCCCATCTCTAGCTAAGCTTCACCCACACCTCGCCCGTGTTCGAATTGATCGATCCCAAAACACACTTACTATCAATTTTCAGAAGACTATACGCGTAAGCTGTTGACAACGCTTTAGTATGTCACCAATTATGCATTCGGGATGAACTTAATTATGTCAATTGTGACGGCATTGATTATGACGTCATCCTCCGCGTCACGTAGTTGATTATTTCGTCATAAGATGGATGAATGAATAAACTGGAATGGACCGTTAGAGTCATGGTACCTGATAATATAGGTCTCGTCTTTAACACCCAGTGATAGCCTAGAATAGCTGGGTCCGAAATGTCACTTAAGTATGTGACGTCATAATTAATTACGTCACTATTTAGCCGACGTCACAATCAAAATGACATAGCTCCGTGACGAAAATTGAAATGATTTTGAAACTGATTTGACTGAAGCGATTATGCATCCGTCATTTAGAGAATGCTGGATCGCCTCCAAAATGATCTTAATCAAGTGAGAATCGTGGTTTTCTGATTCAGAAGATATCAAGGTTTTCAAAAATGTTAACGAAACTCCACCACAGAACATAGAAGACCTAACTAAAAGAGCATTTATAATTTAACCTTTTGAAATTGAAAAACCAAGCTTGAAATTATTTATTATGCAAAACAGTATCTGTTGAATATTTAGAAACTAATCCGCCAAGGTTCTGCAATTTTAGTTTCGGAATATTGAACCTCGTATGGATGTCTTAAAATTGGGATTGTGGTCTGCGAAGAGTTAATAAGTAGTGGGCCTAGTTTTAATAATTTGAAATGAATTTGTCTGTCTCGTTGCAGTTGTTAGTTTCAAAATACTTGAAAATAGTCTAGAATCGTTGGAACAATTGGGCTGACCATATTAATTCTAGTCAATCAAGCTAGCAAATCCGATGATAATACAGGGTACTGGGCCGGAACTGGACCAATACCGGGCCAATACGGCCCGAAATTGACACAGTACCGGCCCAATAACCTGTGTTATGAGTGCTAAATATCTGGAATTTTCGCACCGAGGAAACCATTGCTCATTAATTCTATTTACGCCCATTAGCAAAATAATCACATCCTAATGTGTATTTAAAATTATAAGTCTGCCAGATCCATATTGTACCGTCCACAGTCCACAAATTATCCGTCATTAGTGACAAATACCTATTCATGAAATGATTAGAGAAATTTTCCTTCAAATTATATCTAGGTAAGAATTGAATAGTTTTGGCGTCATTCTTTGCCAAGGCAATCATTCGAGGTTTTATCAGTAAAAGGACAATCGCTCTTAAGCGGTTGACTGCCATAAAACACCAGACAATAATTTTAATGGGCAAAAACTCCATACCTGCTGAATATTTTGAAAACAATTTGACTGAAAGTTGTTGGTGGCTTAGCTACCAACAACTTTCAGTCAAATTGTTTTCAAAATATTCAGCAGGTATAGAGTTAAGCCCCATGGAAAATGTAATCTGTAGAAATTCAGCAGGCATACTTCATTTTAATATAACTAGGTCTACATATATACAATTTTGTGGCGGATAATCACTATTAACGACTCGACTCTATCGTTTTAGTTTACCGTGTCCATGATGTTGCCAATTACTTCAGACCAAAATCAGAATATACGAAGCGTGGATAATTCGTCCCGGTATAAACATAACAGATTTGGATTAGTCGGGAGAGAATTACTGCCTCTATAGCCCCGGTGATAATAGATGTATTGTGGTGTCAGAAGGCTCGCGTTTACAATCTTGTCATAACCCTTGGATAAGCGCATTCCAAACCGTTGCTTAGTATTCAAGTTTTTTAAAGCGACAATTGGTCAATTTCATAAGTTCTCGCTAGCCTTCTGAGACGATAATTCTAGCAATACCATTGGCCGATTAGTTTTCACCGAAATTAATTAATCAATGAAATCACTAGAAATAGCCCATCAGAAGGAAATAGAAGAGGACAATTTATGAACGCATAATCTCCGCGGTTAACCACGTGTCAAGATACTGGGGAATTCAATGAACTTGAGTCTTTTAGTACGGTGACATTAACATAGTATTGACGACTGTAGCGATGGTAGCGATGACAAAAGTCCAATCTCATCGTGTCAAAGAACAAATTTATGTTAATGATGTCAGTGCATTATGGCTCTCCGCCCCGACAACTTTAACACAAAACACTAATATCAGTCGCAATTCACATCGTCCATATTGTTATTTGACACTGTGAATTATCGTTTTCTTTCAAAGAGCCCCTGTAACTTACACTTGAGGAGGCGAAGCTAGTTCAATGACAAAAGCAAGCCACACGAAGTCATTGTTGGTGCGATATTGTCATGATGATGACCAAATGACTTGAGTCTTGATCTTAGAAAATTAGATTTCGAAAAGAAACTATTAGGTTTCTTGGGAGGAAAAGAGTCCGCTATCTAACCCGAGAGAATGTCAGGGTCCGATCTACCACTCAAGTATATGACGCCATGAACACTTACGTCACACGTGGCGCGTGACGTAATTGATTATGAGGCCATATATGTAGCGAACTTGTCATAACGACGTTTCTAGCTAACTCCACCATGACTCATGAAGCCTGACAGATTCGTTATGTGTACGATCTCTTTGAAGGATTTGCAATTTTACAAACATTCTGTTGAACATTTTAAGCCTAGGTTGAGAGCTGTTGCTGCCATAGGAACCAACATAGGCATCAGCAGCATCCAGTCGAATTAATCTCAATATTTTCAACTGCTTACCTGCATTGCTACCTTGAAATTGGAATTCTGGGGATTCAGGATTCTAAGTATATAAATCGATGCCAATGCGCATAAAAGTGGACGGGGCTTAGCCAGAAACGGGCGGGCATATATATATATATATATATCCCTCTATTGCTTGTGCATCGGTCAGCGCTGTCAGGCAATGTAACACTGGTGGTCTATTAGCCCATCGTGTGTCAATTTCACTCTTTAAAGGTCAAGTCGACAAAAATGGTGTCTGCAGTGCTCTTGAGGAATGGACATTTGCAGGCCAAGAGAAGAGTAACCGAGCCAGTCACTGGTAAATCTTCACAAAATTGTCTTTCCTGACTTGGAAATGGGCAATCCTCAAGCCCACTGTAGAGGCCCTTTTTGCCGGTAATAAACCGTCCAATAAAGGAATATATCACTGTTAAAGTGTGTAAATAATAAATATTTGACTTAATCATGTCTCTGAAGGTGTACTACTAAATCATAAGGAAATGTCTATAATACAGTAATGTCCACGTGGTTAAGGTTAATAACTTTAATTTGGTATGGACATCCGCCTATGTGAAAACGACAGGAAAAAGATGTGTTGTTTGGATTCACGGGTCTTCAACCGGCATAAAATATGGTGACCAGTGGTTCTATGGATCATGATGGGGCAAGCTATATACTGCTTATGTACACAGCAATGGCTGAATGTTCTGAATGATTACTATTTTACGCATATCATCCTACAAAAGCGTCGTATGACCTATTAGAGATATTTACAACTATGCTCATTAGTAAATTAACTACATCATTGGAAGTAAGACACTATAGGAGAATTATAGAAAAAAGTGGCTAATAATGCAGCATTTCAGTTACATTTAAATAACTACTCAGTCTACATCTTCATACACCTGCGTGCGATTCTGTGTGTTTCATAAATGTATCATCCGTTGCCTTGTCTACTGCACATATATTTCTGAATATCTCCGTAACATTTAAAGCGCCAAGTTTGATCAGCTCTGCTGCTTCAGGATGCTATTAGGGCAGAAAAATAAGTAAGATACTTATGCAATGGACACGTCCAGTTTTAGCTTTGCCTCGCTCATCACTAGCTAAGCTCACCCACACCTCGCTCGTGTTGCGATCGATAGATCTCTGAACCCCTTGACTATCAATTTTCAGGTAATCTGTTGAATAATTTGAAGGAATGCATAAGAGGACGCACTACGTTTTTCCATGTTAATGGCACAGTAGAGTGATGCAGAGAAAAGGCTAAAATCCAAGAGAAATGTGGCTGATCAACTCTACCTTCACCAGGAGTTTGCCGTCGCACATTATCAGGTTGATATTTGGAAGAGAGACTATTTACCAAAAGCAGACATCACCCACCAACCCCACCCCAGCTTCGTTAGCTATCAGGTATATAATTCACCTTTCCAGAGCATCCATCGATGATTTGACGTCATAATCAGCTAAGCGGCGTGTAGGATGACGCCATAATCATTACGTCATACATGATTCTCTTAGGCCCGTCTTTAGCTATTAATAGTCCGACACGTTGTAAGAATTACATGTCTTTACTATTTAATAAACATGCTGTTGCCATAGACAGCGACAGCACTCCGTCAAATTAGTTTCAAAATATTCATCAGCTTACCTATATAGTTTTTTGGAAATCGATAGTTAGGGGGTTCAGAGATTGATCGATCCCAACACGAGCGGTGTGTGGGTGGAGAGTAGCTAGAGATGGGCGGGGCATAGCTAAACATTGAATGGTACATTGGAAGAGAAACATATACCAAAATCTAGACATACCCCTCAGCTTATCATATGGATGGACTGTGACAGGCAGGACAAATCCTCTATCTCGCCTGTTGCATTACGCGGCATGTTGGCAGGTATTCTATAGAATGAATGTCACAATGATGGAGATGATGAGGATGACTGTTCCACTAACGATAATAACAGCAACGGAGATGCTGAGCCATCATCTGATAGAGACAGTGGCTAATTGATAGACACTATGCTCAAATACTGTTAGCAAATTTATTATATGGTATGGAGAGGTCGCGGATACAAACACTTGAAGTGATGATGTATTAATCTACTTTATTTAAATGCGATGTTATGCTCATTTCATTTTTCCATACCCAATATTACTGCATTTTCCGGTGTTTTAAAAATATTAACATTCTGTCATTTACCATAGCAACACAATTCCTTACAATAAATGAAGATTGACACTTTAGGGTTGTCAGATAGTGTCTATCATTCACCTCTAAATGCGCTTTTTTGCATTTTCTAAATCACAACAATGCACAGTTCTATTATTTTAAGCAGTGTGGAAAATTAGGAATACTTTCATCTGTTCTGACCTAATTATTCTACTGATTTGCATATTACAAATATGAAATCATAGGGGCCACAATAAGGGACATTTTAAGTGGTCAGTCGTTACTATAAGCTATGTATAAAAACTATGTGGTGTTATGCGCATTTAGTTTTTCAATACCCCACAATTGTATTTTTCCGCTATTTAAAAATGGGCACGCTGTCAGTCGTCATAGCAACAATATTCTAAGAAATATATGAACATTCAGATTTATCAGACCCTGTCTAATACTTACATGATAAGATATTAACATCAACATATACCTTTTAGTAGCACTTTGTCAGTCACACGAGCCTCCAAGACGTAGATGCCGGGTTGGCGAAAATTATACCATGCACTCCAAGAAATATGTTACATAATAATAATCTTTGTTTTCAACTAGTAATGACTCGCTAGCTACTGCAAAATAGCAAATACTATGGTTTCCCTACGAAACAGAGATAAATTCCACCGTCATGATTTTGTTTGCATTTTGTTATATTTGTAGAATTTATAATTCTTTGATATTAAATGGCCGTATACATAGGCCTACGAACGGATGCTAAAATGCTAGCACTGACCAATGAGGATGGTTTTATGAACATGGCACAGTATTTTAAATTTCTAGACCTATCAGTTACAGCCTCTTTAAGTTTTCACTGGTTTCAGCTAATTTTTATGAGATGGTATGTTGCATCGTCATGACGTAATACGTTTGTGGTCAGTATTTTTCTTACTAATACCTGTGATGGGATAATAATACGCTTATTCGTGAACCCGCAATGCCACGTTCATTTCTCGCTATGCCACGTCCATTTCTAGCTAGGCTACGCCTATGTTTTGCGTGTTTTGGGATCGATGTGTAATGCTTTGAACCTTGAATTCACAGAATCTCAATTTCAAGGTAATTATACAGGTAGGCTGTTGAATATTTTGAAACTAACTTGACTGGGTGCTGTTGTTGCCTATGGCAGAAACAGCACCCAGTCAAATTAGTTTCAAGATATTCAACAGAATGTTTATTAAAAAGTAAATCCATCAAAGACTTAAAATCGTACACTTGGCGGACTTTTAAATGTTCATGGCGGCGCTAGATACATCAATCATTAAGCATTTTGATTATGACGTCAGCCTACACGTGACGTAATTGATTATGACGTCATATACTTGACTGACAGATCGTATCTTCCCCGTTAGAATTCACAAACTGGAAGACATTCTGTTACGTTATCGACATCATTATCGTTGTCCAATTTAATTAGGTTAGGTTCACAGTATTGCCCAATGGTTAGTCAGCAGTTAAAAGCGCATTTATAGTGTCAACAACAATTGTCAGATTTCAAAGAGAATTTCCAGGACACCGGGATCAAAATATTCCTAAATATGCATCATGCTGAATATTTTGAGCACAATTTGACTGAAAGCCCGTTTCAACGGGCTTTCAGTCAAACTGTGCTCACAATATTCAGCACAAATTTATCTAAATATAATTTTAGATATACCGTAAATGAACATACAGAACGAAACTGTTTAAGAGCATCAGCGAATGTCATTTAAATTTGTCGTTTTCTGACTCGCGCCTGACCATCTGTTTGGTCATTTTCACGTTACCACCAACATTACGCAAACCACGCCATTTTATGCAATACGTTCAAATGTCTTGACAGCTTGCTCATTGTCGTCTAATTATACGCGTGTCACAACCACCACCACAACCACTGCGACGAACTATGAGGGTCTATCACCGCTACGTGATACTAATGGGATAGTAATATCTCTCTTTCAAAGCTATATGTGGCCAGGTCACCTTTCTTCCAATTTTATCGTTGAGTCGTAATTATATAGTTATCCACTCTTTACCTTAATCGTATATGGAAAATTTCTTAGCAGATCGGAAATGGTCGTGTATTTAGCGCGTGTATCACACCACGGACTACGCGAGTCCTTTCCTGGTAGATTGAATAGAATTCAAATGTATTGGTCCAAGTACCATTAACCTGCGAACCTGGGCAAAAGGATACACCAATAATGTTTTGAGAGAATGTATCGAAAACATTGCTATACAGTCTGACAGAAAATTTCATGAGGTTGACCAATGGACAATGTAAGAAGTTGTGTTTAAAAAACCTTTAAAGGTTCATGTTCCCACTAAAATGCTTGAAAATAAAATTATTAACATTTTATACTTTTAGAGACCTAAATTGTATGCCTAGATGTAATGAAACGAGAACAATCTTAATATATGATAATGTCATTGCATATAAATTAATATTATTTTTAAGTAGTGAAATTGAATTAGAAACACGAGTCCTTAATTCAATTTCAGAACACTAAAAGTTATATTAATCTATGCATAGGTTAAGATTGATTTCGTTTCATTACATCGCGATACATAATTTAATCCTCTAAAAGTATACCGTTTTAACGATTTTATTTTAAAGTATTCTGCTGTGAAAATGGACCTTTAACTGCCTCTCAGGCTCTAGCATAATGAGAAGTTTTGGGACACGTTTTGGTGTGTACCTCAACGGTTCAGAAACACAATTTCTACAACACAGTTTCCTAAAGACTTATTTGGTGTGTACAGAAACGTCTTACAAACAACTTGTCTGGAACGCGTTAATAAGTAAATCAGGGGGTCTGAAACCGTGTTTCTGAACAGTTTTGATTTTATCAGGGACCTGAAACAATGCTTCTGAAACATGCTTGGTGAATGCTTGTCGGAAGGAGCGAAGATGTTAAGTAGGTGAACAAGAAATCATTATGATTTTCACCCTGGAAAGAACGTTGATAATATTTTACAAACTTAGAATAATTATGCTGTAGCTCTGGAAGCACATTTATGGACGAGTTTGTCTTTAACTCTTTAACGACTAAATTTGGTCAAGAGAATCTAAATATTTCCCTATTGAATGTCGATTTGCAGACCAAGGGAAGAGTGTTTTTTGAAAATGTACCACTGAAATGACTGGCTCGTTTATCGAGCCAGTCATTTCAGAGGTACATTCTCAAAAATAGTGTTCACGTGGCCTGCAAATGGTCAAGAGAATCTAAAAATTTCCCTATTGAATGTCGATTTGCAAGCCAAGGGGAAACTTTTTTTGAAAATGTACCACTGGAATGACTGGGTCGTTTATCGAGCCAGTCATTTCAGAGGTACATTCTCAAAAATAGTCTTCACGTGGCCTGCAAATGGTCATGTCCTAAGGCAACGACAGTGGCCGGGTTTTATGCCGTCTTCATCATGAAACGATTATTCTATTCAATCTGAAAGGAAAAATACAAATTTACACTGCAAGAACTGTGCTTGTAAATATTTGAAGCCAATTTCCTTGACCCGGATATTTTGAACATAAGTTGACTGTGGACTGTTGCTCTCTATGGCAACAACATGTTCCTGGTAAATTAGCTTCAAAATATTCAACGTCTGTTACCTTTACAGTTATCTTAAAATTGGTATTCTGCGTATTCAGGTTGCAAATGGTTAATAGAACATTCCAGTGTGACGTCAAAATCAACTACGTCACATGCAGGCTGCCGTCGTGATCAATTACGTCTTATAGGACATATCTATGCCTGCCATAAACGCTTTTAAATAGTCCGTCAACTTGAACGAATTGCATGTCTTTACTATTTAATAAACGTGCTGTTAAATTTAATGAGACTAATTTGACTGGTCGCTGTTACTGCCATAGGCAGCGGGTAGCGACAGCACACAGTCAAATTAGTTTCAAAATGTTCAAAAGCTTACATGTACAGTTTTCTGGTAATTGAGATTCAGGGACTACAGGGATCGATCCGATCACAACACGAGAAAAACGTGGGTGGAGCTTAGCTAGTGATGGGTGGGGTATAGCTAAGACTGGATTCCTTAATTTTATTGTTGCCTTGAATCGTTATTACCGTCTCACATGGTCATTACAACTTTAACCTAACCAGGTGTGAACAATGTAAATTGTGTCTCAGACAGTAACAGCATGTAGCAAGAAAATCGACGATTTAGCTATGCCCCGCCCATCTCTAGCTAACCTCCACCCATACCTCGATCGTGTTGTGATCGATCAATCCCCGAATGCAATGACTATCAATTTTCAGAAAACTGTACACGTTAATTGTTAAATATTTTAAGGCTCAATTGACTGGGTGCTGTTGCTGCCTATGGCAGCAACAACACCCAATAAAATTAGTTTCAAAATATTCAACAGAATGGTTATTAAATGGTAAAGACATACATATCGTACACGTGTCGGACTATTAAGCGTTAAAGACGGACTATATCGAGTTAATCATGACGTCATGATTATGATGTCATGTTATAGCCACTTAGTTGATTATGTCATCATATGATGGATGGACAGACTTTGAAAGGTTTATTACAACATCAGTAAGTCTCGTCTATCAACAAGACCATTTAGGAAATGTACGTGATCACTACAATAGCAACTAAGCGGATACGTGATGTGAATCAATGTTCAGTTTAGGTTGACAGTTGTGAATTTACTCGGTGCTAGAATGGGTACTAGTTATTCGGGTACACGGGGACCTATTATACCCGTGATAACCTGAATGCTTATCACATTATTACCCTTGCCGCATGAGCAGTTTTTCTCATGGCATCTACGTTTTGGAGGTCCCATGTACCCCACACCCTGAAATCTGCGGGCCTATGCTGAAATCGTGGCGTCCCAAACTGGAATCAGATGTTCCCAAGCAATATTTCTCATCCATGCTAGAATTCACCTTTCCAGAGTACCCACCCATCATATGACGTCATGATGAATTGCGTGATGTGATAGTGACATCATAATGAATGACGTCATGAATGACGCCGATAAGTACGTCACGAACGCATATTTGAAGACGGTCTATGTGTTGTTGTACCAATTGTTTGCTTTTACTATTTAATAAATATTCTGTTGAATATTTTGAAACTAATTTGACTGGGCGCTGTTGCTGCCATAGGCAGCAACAGCACCCAGTCAAATTAGTTACAAAATATTCAACAGCTTCCCTGTATAGTTTTCAGGAAATTAATAGCTAGGGCAGTTGGGGATCGACCAATCCCAACACGGCGAGGTGTGGGTGGAGCTTAGCTATTGATGGGCGGGGCATAGCTAAAAATGGAAAGGTCCATTAGGGGTGAATATGGACTCAGCACTATGAATAATGGTGGTCCATGAGTGACTTTGTAGGTATTTGTGTGCTGTATAACAACTTAGTATTACACAACATTATTTATTATTTATTCGAGTGTGCCAAATATACAGAACACCGACAACAGCTATCTAGAAATCTACTACATTTTGTTATTTCAGAGGACATATTACTATATGGCAAACCCGACCTAGGCTTTGAAGAAAACTGTTTCATATTTCAGAAAATCCAGAATTACATCAAGAACACAAAAAGGTTTGACTGACTCCAAGCACAGCCCGCATTTCCGCGTGTTGGAATCGAAATCATGAATTCCCAGAATCCCAATTTCGAGATAACTATCCGTGAGTGTTGTTGAATATGATGAGGCTAGTGTGATTGGGTGTCGTTGCTCCTTTTTGTAGCAAAGGTTCCCGCTCGGGTTAGTTTCAAAATATTTAACAGCATGTTTACTAAAATCTATCAAATACATACAGTCGATAAACTTGACGCACATCTCAGTTTCAATTTTCAATTATTAGTCTCACTATTCTTAATATGTAGCATAAATAATGTTAATGTATATATGTAAATATCCAATTGCATTTTACTGTAAAATTATTATGTAAAATTATAACATATCGCATTTTATAGTCTTTTATGGAAAGAGTCGAATCTAAGTCAGTTTGACTTGTGACTCAATCCAATTGTTGTTAACTGACAATAAAATATGTTTAAAACAATTACACAGCCATACTAGATCACATGGGTCCCAATGCCACTACTTTTGTGGGTCCCAAACTGTATTTGTGTATATACCCTCAAAAGGATTCTTATGAGAATCCATGACATGACACCAAATAAACAATTCAGACCACATGACTTAACATGAAACGTTAAACTGTGAAGTATAACCAACTTCCTGATTACTAGTAGACCATTCTATTCAATAGTCAATAAGTCTCTTATAAGATTTCCAGGTTTTGTCGTTTCGATATATCTTGTGCACAATTAAATTGTATTTGTGAATACAGGTTTGATAGATATATAAGAGTCATTGTAAACACATGAATGGGGACATGCCGAGTTTTGTTCGATCTTGTAATCGACTAGAAATACTTGAAACCAGCTTGTTCGTCAGTTATTTTCCAAAGTGAACCGCTTAATGTATTCTAAGGGAACAATTGCAAGAATCTCATTTTCCAAAGGATCTGTTTGAATGTATAAGAAGTCCAGAAAACATCATTATTATGAATGAATTATTTATCTGTCAGATATTGCAGGATCATAAAGCCTCAGTGGATACTTTGATTGCTTTGGGGAATAATTCTTGTCGTTCTCATTGAAGAGCACCCCTTACTATGGTTACCTGTTCAGACTGTTACCTCGATGAGACGGGTTGAGTATGCTTTGAGCATACCGCAAGCTAATTAGGCAAATACTGACTTACCACTCTCCTCCAATTCAACATTAGTGCACCACTGGTTTCAAATGAAGGTGATTATACCGAACCACATGTGGTCATTGTCCAAGTGGTTCTTATACATCTCGTTGTCCCGTTCATTTTGCGGGCTGACCCGCGCGACTCGACTATTCTAGCCGTGGGAAATGCGACACGCTACTAGATATTCCTAGGCACACATTTCATTCTATATTGGCAAATTGTTCATTAAATCCCATAATTTGCAATGAAAACTCATGGTATTTAGTGGGAAAAACGATGTCACTTGAGTAGTAACCAACGATATTTACTCAAATTGTTAAATATCGTTACTTAGTACTATTTAGCAGGTTCAGCACTCATTAAAGATTTAATAACCTCTAACTTCAAGATGAAACTTGGTAGCCAGTGCTTTTCAGAGATACTCTGTTGGAGGTTACGATAACAATCTAAACGTACCCACTACTTGGAAAGAATTCACTTATGTGGAATAGGTATTCGGTCTTTGCTAAGAAGTCGAAGTTCATTACCATTGATGTCAGCTCGCGATAGTTAATACAACTTTTCATTCTAAAATCTGGAGGCATGTAAAGAAATACCTCCAATCTATGAGCAAATCAAAAGTTGGTTTCTTGAAATTCTTGTTATTCGCAAAGTCGATGGTATACGCTAACAACTATATTCACCCTCTTGTGTCAACTTACCCCTTCAAACTTCAAACCTTCTAGTTCAAACCAACTAACATCAGCTATGTAGTGGTCTTGAGGCATGGATATTTGCCGGTCAAGGGAAGAGTATTTTTGAATATTTACCACTGGAATGACTGGCTCGTTAATCGAGCCAGTCATTCCAGTCGTAAATTTTCAAAAATATTCTTCTCTTGGCCTTCAAATGCACACTGGCTAACCAAAAACTTAAATTTTCTTTAACGTTGCCAGTTTCATGGTCAAGCGGTCCAAAATTCCGGTGGTAAATTGATAAAAATTGTCTTCTAAAATTAAAATTACTTTAAAAATGTTGCCCATTAAACGATTAATGAATATAAGTGGTATTTTGAGCGCTTTGAGGCGCTGTTGACACTAGCGTAGTTAAATATAGTCACTGTTCAAGGGTTCAAACACACGTTTATAGACGAAGCATCACATTTATTTATTTCTAGTTTTCAAGAAGTAACTATTTCTATATAACAGCGCTCAGTCAAATTAGTTTCAAAATAATCGATAGCATGTTTATTAAATAATAAAGGCATACATTTCGCTCAACGTGTCGGACTATTAAGCCGTTGAGACGGACTAAATTGAGTCATTCATACTGTAATTGATTGTGACGTCATCCTACACGTCACGTAGGTGATTATGATGCCATTTGACGTCATATGACGGATAGATAAACTGGAAAGGTCCATTGACATTTGGTACCATGAGATGACGGTTCACTAAGACTGCGACCACCCGTCTTATAGATCTACAACATATGACACAAAACGTAACGCTACATGTGTATGGGTGTATTTACATTGTAAACAGTTGGTTTAGAATCTCTAATACTAAAACACTCAAATACCCATTTGCTCTTTGGGAAAAGGCTTATGGAATGTCCAGATAATATTATTGTAAATCATTGAATGTTAAGCAAGTCAAAGTATTGCCAAATTGACCTCATTATGAAACTGATTTGCATGGAAATCATATGCAATCATAGACGATACTATAAGCAACATTTTGAGTGGTCTGTCACCAATCTACACAGATTCTATCAAAATCTACTTAATTAATTTACAATGAATGCATTTTTCAACGATTCTCAAAAAATGCCTATTCTGTCAGTTGTCATAGTAACAAACAATATTGTATTAAATGAGTGAACCGTTACTCATAATATTTGTCAAATTGTACCTTTTAATCAATCATAAGCTGTTAAGACTAGAATGTTCCTTTACCGGTGCTTGGTCAGTGATAGCAACATATAGTTGCTTGATTTTAAGCTGTGGCGAAGATTTGTGACCTTTTGACCTCTGCCGATCTCATTATGAAACTGATGTGCATGGAAACCATATGCAATCGTGGACGATACTATAAGCAACATTTTGAGTGGTCGATCACCAATCTACATCGATTCTATCAAAATCTACTTAATTAGTTTACAATAAATGCATTTTTCATCGATTCTCAAAAATTGGCCATGCTGTCAGTTGTTATAGTAACAATATTCTATTAAATGAGTGAACCTTTACTCATTATATTTGTCAAATGGCGCCTTTTGATCAATCTTAAGCTGTTAAAACTAGAATGTTCCTTTACTGGTGCTTGGTCAGTGATAGCGACATACAGTTGCTAGATTTTAAGCTGTGGCGAAGATTTGTGACCTTTTTACCTCTGCCGACATCATTATAAAACTGATTTGCATGTAAACCATATACAATCGTAGACGATATGATAAGCAACATTTTGAGCGGTCGATCACTAATCTACACTGATTCTATCAAAAGATATCTCAGTTTTCAATACCCCTGCGTCTTAATATGGTCTGCTTCACTGTGGGTATTAGCTCTAATATAACCCATCGAAAACCATATTGTGTCCCAGTTTATCACATGTTAACAAACATAATCGTAAAAAGGACATCGAAAGCTGTTAGAAAAATATAGTTTCGTCAATTAGTGGGGTGGGGTATCCAGGTGAACCCCTCCAGCCCACGGACTAGACAGAAAGCTACATTATCTTGCGCCTACCCCTGATACATCACAACCCTGAAAGCTCATGTAGCTGGGCCGCCTAGACCTCGTATTGGTTTAATACAAGCCCAGTAGAATGTGTTATCAGGTAAAGTTCCTAGAACTGTGTTCCCCCAAACGTCCCACACATATTGGCGCAACGGTTCCTCAGCATATACAGCGTTGTTTTTTATACTTTTATTTGTACAATTCTTCATAGCCTATACGAAATATTATCATTGCTGACAAAGATATTAACTGGTTACCTAATTGGTTTAAAATGGAGAGATAGCGTATATTTTCGGAAACAATATTTTTAAAGGAAAACACGACTCTACCTTTATCTCGGAGATTATTGCATACACCAAAAAAGGCTTCAAAACAGTGTTCACGCCACCATCGTTTCCTAAACTTTAACCCTTTAACACTTATATCAGTCAAAAACGGCTTCTGCAGTGGTCTGGAGAAATGTCCATTTGCAGACCAAGGGAAGATTATTTTTGAAAATTTACCACTGGAATGACTGGCTCGATAACCGAGCCAGTCATTCCAGTAGTAAATTTTCAAAAATTGTTTTCTATTGGTCTAAAAACAGACATTTTCTATGAGAAAATTGAAATTTTCTTGAACGAATTCGAAGGTTAAAGGAATCCATTTCTAGATGTGTTCCGCCAATTTTTAGATATGCCCCGCCCATTTCTAGATATGCCCCGCCCATTTTTAGCTAAGATTCGCCCACGTCGCACACGTATTTGAAGCAAACTTGACTTTCGTGACGTACTCTTAAATTTTCGTGACGAAGCTATGTAATTGTAACCGTAACATCAGTAAACAAGTGACGTATTTGATTACACAACATCAGATCCTGAGAGTAACGGTTCTGCAATCCTCTTTTGGGAAACATTTTGGTACATGTCCGTCTTTCGACCATCAGGCACAGTCTGTCGGCAATATCTTGTTCCACAAATATACAAAGAAGATACTACCTAGAATTATTTGATTAAAGTTGCATAGACACACAAGAATTCCGGGAAATATGGTTATTAAAATTGTATATTTTTAGAGGCTTAAATTGTGTGCCTAGATGTAACGAAACGAAATAAATCTTAAGACATGGTGATTTCAATCTGTGTAAATAAATACAGTCCTTTAGTTGTGAATTTGAGTTAGGGACTCGATCGTCTCTCTATTTCATTTTCAAAATTAAAAAAAAATAATATTAATTTATCTGGAATGAAATCATCAAATGTTAGGACTTATTTCGTTTCATTACATCTAGACACATAATTTAAGCTTCTAAAATTATATAATTTTATTTCCAGGCATTGTGGTGTGACTACGCGCCCTTAATTTACTTTGGCAGCTCCGGCTCTCACTATTTTCACGATCTTTCAATGCCACTTAGCACTGCGAATTTCACATCGCAAAATTTCTATATTATTTCATAAACCGTTGATCAGTCGGCTACCGATTCCTATGGTATTTAATTACTGAGCCCGCTCTGCTAATTAGCGTGTTTAAATTTGTGTTTTAACTCTTTCAACGCCAAGCACCAGATACAAATCACTAATCGCTTTGCGATATTAGGAACTAAATATTATGCTTAATAATCCGCAGATAATTTGGCTGGAAGTCGTTGTTGTGTGTGGAAACAACGGCTTCCTGTCAGATTAGGTGCAAAATATATTCAGTAATAAACTTACATAGATTGCTTTGAAAAACCGGGATTCCTAATGTTAAAATTTGTTACAGGTAGGGAATATTGCTATTAATTTTGATAAATATCTCCGAACAGGTGCTAACACGGTACTGGTCAGAGACTTAATGCCAGGCCATAACGTAACCATTTCCTGATTAATTTCCTGTATCTAAATTGCAGGGCAATCATACAATAAAACTGTTGCATATTTCGAAATTAATATGGCTGGAAGCCGTTGCTGCCTTAAGCAGCAACGGCTTCCTGCCATATTAATTTCAAAATATTCAACAGAATATACTATTGCTCGTAAAAAAGGTACTTTTCCAGGGACGTGGCGGTCAAAGGGTTAACATATCTAAACAGAAGACGCGCACAGGCGAAAATCCCCATAACAAGTTTAGTGTCAATCCTGGATCATCAAGCCATTAACACGTTTCTGCATAAGCTGTAAACACGAACCGTTAAATACGATATCAATTGTAAAGTTATTAGCATTTCTTGCGCCTGTTATCGGCTCCCCGCCCGGTCACTATCGTTAGAATATTGTCCATTTATGAACTCGACAACAAGTGAATAATCGGGTACCATTGCGTATTGTCCGCTGACTGATGTCCATTCACGCATGAGGGAATGATGTCAGACGGGACAAAACTATATTGTCGATGCTACGGGGTTAGAATAATGGCCACCATGGGATTAGGCACTGCCACCCAGATAGATACTCGTAAATAAACAGATCCATAATAGTAGGATATTTGACCATTTGTTGACCGATTCGTTAAGAGAGAGAGAGAGAGAGAGAGAGAGAGAGAGAGAGAGAGAGAGAGAGGGGGGGGGGGGGGGGGGGGGGGGGGGTGGGGAGAGAGAGACGATAAAGCCATACCAGGTATAGGGTATTTCAGTACTGAGATCGAAGTGTTTCTGCTTTGCGCAACATTTTAGAACTGTAAATTGGCTGCCACGTAAAATATACTTTCCGTATGCTTTTAGACCAGATAAAAGGATACAATGGAGGAGTCCAGTTTTAGCTATGCCCTGCCCATCTCTAGCTAAGTTCCACCCACACTTTTCCAGTGTTGGAATAGATCGATCTACGAACGCCCTGAATATTAATTTCAAGAAAACTATATGGGTAAGCTGTTGAATATTTTGAAACTAATTAGATTGGGTGCTGTTGCTTCCTATGACAGCAACAGCGCTCAGTCATATTAATTTGAAAATAGTCGACATCATGTTTATTCAATAATACAGACATACAATTCGTACAAGCTGACGGACTATTAAGCGGTCAAGACGGACTAAATGGAGTCATTCATGCCGTAATTGATTATGACGTCATCCTACACGTTGCGTAGGCCTATTTGATTATGTTGTCATATGATTGATGGATAAACTGGAATCCTCCATTGCATCTTCTGTTACAAAATGGCCGCTACTTCACCACTACTCACACCGGCGTAAAGTACAGATGCACGGTGAAGACATACTGGAATCCTTCATTGGTGTCCTTCACTACATAATTGAGGGCATAGAATAGTCTCTGACATCTATTACAAACATCAGTCTTATCTCACCAATATTTAGGAAACCAAACCATTCATTAATTTTAGTATACAGATCCATGTCTAGCTATGACTTGCCCATTTTTTTTTTACCTAACCTCCGCTCAATTTGACATGCATTTGATCGATTTTAGCTCTTTGAATTCTGATTTACCAAAATATCAATTTCTAGATAAATCTACAGCTGTTGAACATTTTGAAATTAATTTGAGTGTGGGCTGTTGCTTCCAGAGCCAGCCACACCCCTCAGTTAAATGGAGGATTCCCGTTTACCATCAATCATATGACGTCATAATCAACTACATGACAGGTAGGATGACATCATAATCAATTACGTCATGAACAGCAACAACACCCAGACAAATTAGTTTCTAAATATTCAACAGTTTATCTGTATAGTTTTCTCAAAATTGGGAGCTCAGGGATCAATCGATCACAGCACTGGCGACGCGTGGGTGGGGCTTAGCTAAATATGAGCGAAGCGTAGTTAAAACTGGATTCCTCCGTTAGATTCAAAATCTTGAAAAGAATATATACAAAATTGTAAATTCACCAAAGATATACAATTTAGATGGCTACTATCAAACCGCTGGCCCGTTCGCGTCGGACCTACGTAATTTGATTCTGATATTAGTTAACAAGACTAGTGACGTGTTTTTATTATGACGTCAGATACTTGAGCGACAGATCGGATACTTACATTGCTTTTCAAAAGTTTTTCGCCCAGTCATATTCCATGACCGACATAAAGGAGGAATTGAGTTTTAGCTATGCCCCGCCCATCTCTAGCTTAGATCCACCAACACTTCGCCCGTGTTGGGATAGATCGATCCCTGAACTCATTGGCGATCAATTCCCAGAAAACTATACAGGTAAGCTGCTGCAGCAACAGCGCCCAGTCAAATTAGTTTCAAAATATTCAACAGAATGTTTATTAAATAGTAAAGACATACAATTCGTATAACAATTCTTAGTCCGTCAACAAGTAAGCGTTCATGACGTACTTAACTACGTCATACATGGCGTAATTGATTATGACGCCATCATACCCGTCACGTAGTTGATCACGACGTCATACGATTGATGAGCGAGCTGGAATACTCCATCGAATGTATTGTCTCCAGCCCAATATCTGGCAGAAGAGATTCAATACAATTTGTTGCTATGTAAGACAATGTATATATTCTCAACTCAGGTAATGATGTACGGAAACAAGATTAGTCGTTACTAGAGGTCGCTTACAAGATGCGCAGTACTTAACCCCTCTAGTGTCAACTTAACTTTTTGATGGTCAAGACCGCCAAGAAACGGACTATGTAGTCAATTTTATCATCCAAGAGAATATTATTTTTGAAAATTTACCACTGGAATGACTGGGTCGGTAACCGAGCAGTGGTAAATTTTAAAAAATTGTCTCCTCTCAGCCGCCAAATAGACACAAGTTAAGTAAAAAATTGATTTTCTTGGCCGTTTTTATGGTCAAGCTGGCCACAAAAAAAGCACCTGTACGTAGTGATCTTGAGCAATGTCTATTTTGCATGACAGCAGAAAGTTATTTTGGTGAATTCTATTGAACAAATTATTATTTTCTTGAAAAATCTTGACCCTTAAAAGGATAATTGATATGAGTAGAATTTTGAGCGCTTTGAGGCGCTGTTGACACAAAAGTGGTTAATGGAAGGAGTCGGTCAGTATAAGTCAATTATCTAACGTCATAATCAGATTCGTGACATGCTAGCTGACGTCACAATCAAAATGACGTAGCTCCGGCACAGAAAATCGAAAAAGTCCCCCATGAAAGTCTACGAATTGCAATTGTTTTTGATGAATTAACTATTTAATAAACATGTTGAATATTTTGATAAGTAATTCGATAGAGATATCAACAGCCACGAGCCAACTTACTGTCAAAATATATAACAACTTACACACCGAGTTACTCTGAAAACTAGCTTCTTGGGAATCAGATTGCAAAGTTTCAAATCGATTCAAATATGAGTAAAAAGTGGACGGAACTTTGCTAAGGATGGGCGGGGAATAGATAGAAATAGGTCCCTAAATTACTTCATTCAGCAGAAGATGGAATTTTATGATTCGATCCTTCGATCGGAAACTGTTATTATTTAATAAATTGCTTGCTGCACTAGTACAAGCTCGACGAACAAGTCATGGTAAGGTATGGTATCCATCTACCAAGGCACAAAACAACTGAATACTCGCTTTATACGTCTACATTGAGTACCATTGAAAGGATACATTCTATATAACACTGTTGTCGTTTCAAGAGGAACATGGCCAAGTGATGCAACGGTTATGGTAATGTTAGACCAAGCTCATGTAAGGCCTTGCATTTAAATATTAATGACGGGTAGATCTTAGTACCGACCAGTAAAAACAGTATTTCAAAATGGTTATGGAAACTCGCATGAGCAAACAGGTCACGTGAAAATAGGTCAATATTTCAGTAAGGACTCCAGCTTATCCACCAATCATATGACGTCATAATCAAATACGTGACGTCTAGGATGACGTCATATTCAATTATGTTATGAATGACGTATAGCTCGCGCATTATTATTATTATTATTATTATTATTATTATTATTATTATTATTATTATTATTATTATTATTATTATTCAGCCTCGTCATCATCGTCATCATCATCATCATCATCATCATCATCCGGTATCCATATAAATAATGTAACATAATTTAAAAAAAAATTATATATAATTGTCTTTGTAGTTGCCTTCCATACCGTTTTCTCTTAACTTACAATCGCTCGCTCGGCTGCCCAACCACATATTCACTCACTCACTCACTCACTCACTCACTCACTCACTCACTCACTCACTCACTCACTCACTCACTCACTCACTCACTCACTCACTCACTCACTCACTCACTCACTCACGCACGCACGGACGGACGGACGGACGGACGAACGAACGAACGAACGAACGAACGAACGAACGAACGAACGAACGAACGAACGAACGAACGAACGAACGAACGAACGAACGAACGAACGAACGAACGAACGAAAGAACGAACGAACGAACGCACGCACTCTCACTCGGACATGTTCCAGCACTTTCACTTGCATACGAACTTACACCTACGCTCGCTCGCAAAATCGGGTCTCGTGATCATTCCACGTTTAGATGAGTGTATATGTTGGATTTGAAGGATGAAAGCGATGGTGAATGTGTAATGCTTATAGGTAGAGAATTCCACAATAGTGTGTAAACATATCCTTAATATATTTAGGTGTAAGGTTGTTGAATGCTTTGTATGTCATGATATTTGTTTTAATAGCCATTCTTTAACTTAACGGTGTCCATTTCAAGGTGTCATATAATTCTTTTGATTGAGTTCTATGGGGGGGGGGACGTCTAAGATAATCCTTGCTGCTCGCTTTTGTAATTTTTCGAGCTTATTTAGTACGGTCTCAGTACCGGCGTAATAAACAAGACAGCAGTAATCTATATGTGAACGTATAAAACATGTTCCGTTCATCAACATTCATGTACTGTTTGTTTTTCTTCAACGTATAAATAAGGGAAGCTATTTTGCTGCAAATTTTGCTTACGTGATGTTGCCATGACAGCTATAAATCTCCCAGGAAAGTTTTACACAGTAGCTTAAATATGGGCTCTACGATAGAACTGCGTGGTTTATGCACTCGATGGTGACCCTTCTTGTGTTCCCCTTTAAGCAATTGGACAGAAACAGCCAAGTCTGCTCCTGTATGGTCACGTGGACAGCGATTTTTGGAGCGGGTTGTATATTCCAGCCACTATCGATCAAGTTCAAGTTCGAGTTATTAATTATTTATTTCACGATTTATGTACATTGATACTAAATGCAGTCCATCCAAGGCAATGTCTACTAAATACTGTCGGTGGTGGTCGTTTTCTGGTTCTGTGATAAAACCCGCTTTTGCGAAATGACGTCATTATTAGTCATACGTTTAAATGATGACGTTGTTTGTGATGCAATAATGCATTTTGACAGCGTCGCGAGCCGGTGTCCCGCAAGTAGTCTATAAAATCTAGTTACATACAGCGTTATGGATAAAAGGATTTGATATTTTACCATTATTCACTTATGCGTCGACCTAAAAAAACTTAAATTAGAAGCCGTGGAGTTTATATCTATAAATATATTTAGGAATAAAGAAGACGATTTTAGTCTCCAAGAAGATGACGTCATACAGTGTTCCACTGACTTTGTCAGATGTGACGATTGATAAAGTCTTAATGGATAAGGGTAAGAAGTATTTACAGGGGCGGCGGAACATTTTAACCCTTTAACACTCAAATTCTTTCAAGAAATTTAAATTTTCTCATAGAAAAACGTCAATTTGCAGACCAAGAGATGACTGTTATTGAAAATTTATCACTGGAATGACTGGCTCGGTTATCGAGCCAGTCATTCCAGTGGTAAATTTTCAAAAATAGTCTTCTCTTGGTCATTTCTCAAGACCACTGCAGAAGCCATTTTGGGCTGATATAGGGGTTAAAGGGTTAGAGCAGGAAGGGCGATAACCCTGGTTGGGTCCTGAAGGGCGTTCACCCTCCCTAGTATATAACGTGGGGTAACTATCCCTCTGAAATGTTTTGAAGATTATGTGCTATGTGAAGACATAGTTTCCTATGTTCTGAGTAATTAAGACGCGCTTAGATTATGCTTTCGCTATATAGACTTTTTTTATATCTGCGAATGGATGAAACCAGTTTTAGCTATGCCCATCTCTAGCTAAGATCCACTCACCCTGTGTCCGTGTTGGGATTGATCGATCCCCGCACTCTCTGAATAGAAATCTCCAGAAAACTCTATGGGTAAGCCGTTGAATATTTCGAAACTACTTTGACTGCGTGCTGTTGCTGTCTACAGCGCCCAGTCAAATAGTTTTGAAAATATTCAACAGAAAGTTTATTGAATAGCAAAGACGGGAAATTCGTACGAACTTGACAGAATAGTAAGCGTTTATGACGAACTTAATCACGTCATTCGTGACGTAATTGATTACAACGTCAGCGTTAATGTGACGTATTTACTGAGAAACTGGATTCCTCTATTGATCGTGGTATTGAGGGTCGGTTTAGAGATGCAGATAGGTAGTCAGGTTATTATTATTTTCCACCATCCGTTGTGAAGCCGTGACGTTGTTATAATATAATTTAAAATGAACAATGATTATTGCCTAGAAATCAGCAAAACGTAAAGACATATATAACGTCTAGGGGCCTATGCCTATAGCCTATACCTAAGGGTCTGGTAAGCCCTTATGACAATTTCACGATAACAATTTTTAGCGAAAAACAGTTGAATATTTTGATATTAATTGGCCTATAGGCAGTAACATTTTGTCGAATTAGAATATTTCGGAACAATTTTGAAAATTAGATGCTCTTACAAGACGTTTCTTGCCTTCTGAGCTTTTAATGAACACCTGCACTTTTTTACAATACAAGAACATTTTAATCAGGGGCCTCTGTCTCCAACATAAAATGGGTGCATCCCCTACAGCCTCCCCTCTTCCGCCGCCCCTCATTTTGGGTAGTGTATCGCGAAACCATTACCACTGGAACTGTGATATTTATGTTTGTTCCAATGTTGTTGCCAGTTTTCTATATGACAATAAAACCTCTTGAATTCTGAATATAGAATCTTGAATAGTGGACGAATCTGATAATTCGGATTATCAATCTGGAGCTTAGGATCAGGTGGCATATTCAACTCATCAAGGACACATTTGTTCCAATACCGACGTCGTTGATACATTTTTCAGTCGGGTGGCGTAAGGTCAAACGTGTCTATTTTGGAAACAATGTTGCTGTTGCTGTTGCTGTTCCGTTTTAGATTTAGTTTTTGACAGTAAACCTGACATAGGCCCCTACGTCTTCGGGACCCCACACATACGCAAAGACCCATGTTCGGAAAAGATCGCTCCATAGACTTATCGAAAAATGCTTTTAAAATGTCTATTTTGAAAATAATGTTGCTGAAAGCTACTGCTGTTGCGCTTTATCCTTTGGCCATAAAATTGGTATACGTGTTTGGGACCCCATGGGCAAGTTCCCTCCTAAGTTTGGAGAAGATATCACCGGGGGAATCAGAGTTATTGAGGAATGCGTAATATGGCTATTTTGTAAACTGTTACTAAAAACTTTTACTGTTGCATCAGACCCCAAAATTGACTATATGGACAAGCTTACACCCAAGTCTGGCGAAGACTTCAATAGTAGAACCATAATTAATAAAGAATGCGTAAAAATGTCTATCTTGAAAACTGTTGCTAAAATATGTGGCTGTTGCATTTTAGACCCTAAAATTCGGGACCCCCGCGGGCATACTTACCTACAAATTGGGAGAAGATCCCTCCAGTAGAACCTGAGTTATTAAACAACAACAACAACAACAACAACAACAACAACAACAACAAGTACTCCATGGTCGCCATACACCCTGGTCTAGCGAAACGGGTAAAACAATCACATCATATCAATTTTGACAAAACGTCTAAATACAGGACATATCCGATCGCGCGACACCGTTGCTATAGCGAGTCATCTAGATGTAGACTACCTTCTGCCGACAGTCTATCATCTACATAGAAAAGTAAATACTTTATGATGTGTACCAGATCTGTCACGTGATTACGAGAATAATTAGATGATCTTAGGTCCATAATTATCCATTTCTCGCTATGGCCCGCCCACTTTTTTCTAAACTCCGCCCAATTAAAACTTTGAAACGTGATTTCCTAGAATCTAATTTCAAAGGTAACGATACTGGTAAGCTGTTGAACATTTTGAAACCAATTTGACTGGGGGTTGTTGGTGCCAATGGCAGCAACAGGTCCCATTTAAATTAGTTTCAAAATATTCAACTGGATGTTTATTAACTTGTAAATTCCTCAGACACAATTCGTACAACCTAGTGATGGACTTACGATTTTCGTAATTGAGCTACGTCATTTTGATTGTGACGTCAGCTAATATGTGACGTATTTGATTACGACATCAGATACTTGAGTGACAGAAAGGATCATCAGATTATTGCTAGATCGATCATGGGATTGTGATCCTATGATTTGGTTTCCGTCCATAGCCCTTCGCGATATGATTATTCGGGACGCTTATCACGTCAAAACCAACCATATATTTGTAATAATAAAATAATAATAATTGAATAATAATAGAAAATGAAAATGAAAATGATGATGATGATGATGATGATTTGTGATGATGATGGTGACAATGGCAATACTAATAATAAGGATGATGAAAATAATAATAATAATAATAATAATAATAATAATAATAATAATAATAATAAAATTGCATATGACAAATGCCTGTCCACCAGAAGATTACTATGAAAATATAACGTAACCCACATACTTGTAAAATTCTTGGTGTAATAACAATTGACTTGAATTGAATTGATCATGTGATCGTGCAGAAGTAAATACGTCAGATAAAATGATCGCATGGTTTGAATCATATCCTTCTGAACAACACCGATGCGGAAATTAACCCACTCATGACCAAGTCAGCTAAAGGCTGTCTCAGCTGTGGTCTTGAGCTTTGTCCATTCGCAGGCCAAGAGAAAACAATTTTTGAAAATTTTGCCACTGGAATATCTGGTTCGGTAACCGAGCCAGACATTCCAGTTGTAAATTTTCAAAAATAGTATTCTATTAGCCTGCAAAATTACATATAATAAGTAATTTTGTTTATTTTCTTGACACAAATTCAGCCTTTAAAGGGTGAAGTTTATCAATTTTGTCGAGTTGGTTTCAAACTAGTTGCATGCCATCAATAATAATAAAAATAATAATAATAATAATAATAATAATAATAATAATAATAGTAGGCCCTCATTGAATTATTAATATTTATTATTCGCGTTAATCTTTAGACTCGGATCAATATCGAAAGGCGAAAAGCATCGGAAATAGAATTGCTAGGCAGCTAATACATTTCACTTTCCTATTAAAGTAACTCATTGAACTAATAAATATTCTTAAACGGATGTAATAAATTTGAAAAGAAATTGGAAACTCGTCTAATATCCTCTATAATTTCACTCACACGCGCGCGCACGCACGCACGCACGCACGCACGCACGCACGCACGCACGCACGCACGCACGCACGCACGCACGCACGCACGCACGCACGCACGCACGCACGCACGCGCGCGCACACACACACACACGTGAGTGTCAAATACGACGAGATTAAGCAAGGGTAATATATTTGTCCAATCACATACTAAGCAGTGGCCCATACTCACAGGTGCCGGTTAATGCAAGTAAATCATAATATAGGATACGTCAGTATGTTGGGGTTGGGGCTGGGTGGGAATGATACTGGCTTTTTAAAGCATGTGGTCTTCTGAAACCATAATTCATTTGGCCTCAAAATCTCACGTGGTAAGATTTCTTACTCCGCAGATTTCATCTCATTATACGATATTAAAATTTTACCGTTAACTTTAAAATTTAAAACTACATAAAACTAGTTCTATCAATAAATTGTGTTATTTTCTTTCAATGGGACGGCGCTTTATAGATGTCCCTAAACCTTTATATCCGATTTTAAAATTGTGTAGGGTTTATCTCCTGGTTGTAATCTCATTGAATAGCGCTTTAAATTATATTCCCAGTCTGTGTCATCTATTTGCGCCTTCAATTATTACATTGTATGCATATATGTAGCAATTTTGTAGAATAGATCAAATTTCGTAAATTGAAAGGTATGTTTCAATATGTGTACGCATATGGATGTTTGTATAGTTGGTTATTTATGTTATATGCGTTAATATCCTGTATCAGAAAGACTAAAAACGATCAATCGTCTACCATGTATGAAATAGCATGTTGATTATTCTGAAACAAGTTTGACTGGAACCTGTTGCTGCCTATGGCGAATTTGTCTCAAAATATCCAACAGCTTACCTGTATGGGTGACTTGGAATTGAAATATACCTGTGTAATGGATTCTAGAGTTAAAGGGCTGATTACACACGCGTATAGCGCACGGTGAGTTTATATACTAAGAAGACGACAAAGCGTCTCAGCAAAAACACAAGGATTAAATTTAGGATTTTTATTGAATTATTAATATTTATTATTCGGGTTCAAGGTCACTGTTCGTTGTTGTATTAGTAGTGTGTATTATGGACAGAACATCGTTTCCAAAATTCAATCTTATTATATGCGTTTAAAAATATGTACGTGTAAATATTTCTTTTAATGGAATATGTGCGGCCCTAGCAATACACCTATGAGGCAGTTAAGAGAGCGAATTGACGGAGGGAAAGGCGACTTACACACCATTAGTATCATTTATGAATGTAAATACTGAACTCACATAATTTGTACAAAGTATTGGAGTAATAAACTGAATGAAATTGAATTGAGAGAGAGAGAGAGAGAGAGAGAGAGGGGAGGGAGGGAGGGGGAGGGAGGGAGGGAGGGAGGGAAGGAGAGAGAGAGGGGAAGTTGGTATGGAGGGAGGGAGGGAGGGAGGGAGAGAGAGAGAGAGAGAGAGTTTAGCCTCGTCTGTCAATCACTATGCATCCTTTAGATGGGTTTCTAACCTTACATTATATGTTAACGGGGATACAATCATCTGGCGCGTTAATACAAAAATACCAATAGAACCATTCACATCCCATTAGTCACTCAAACCAGGGTGTAACGGATCCACCACTTTTAACAACAGCAGTCGCCCAAAGACTGACATTTTAAAATTTACCGTCAATTATCCAGTGTCTTTAGACCAGCTACTCGCGTGATTGGAAAATTAGATCCGAGTCGATTAGCTTGGCGGGACTTTATTAAATTTTTCATAACATTTCTTAACGCGATAACTTGAAGCCTGCTTATGCGTGAAATGAAAATCTTACGCTCGCTAACTCATAACAGAATCGATAATCTTAGATTACTTTAGGGTTCATACTTTACTGTTTGCTTCCTATTTGATAAATTAATATGACGTGTTTGTTGATAAGATCCGGGAAGGAATTAATCCACTTTTAGGCTATACCAATTAATTGTTTTTGTTTTACAAATCCTCGTAAATTAATTTTTTCCAAAACTAGAAGAAATAATGCTGCAATTTTTAAGGCATTATTTTCAGTATTCTTTCCATTTAACAATTTTTGACAGCCATATCTTTCCTTATCACTCGGAATTCCTCAGAATATTCTGTAACTATTTTATTCTCTGTTGCTTTGTTAACCCTTTAATGGTTACGCCCAACAAAATGGCTTTGCAATGGTCATGAGAAAAATCCATTTGCAGAAAAAGAGAAGAATATTTTTGAAAATTTACCACTGGAATGTCTGGCTCGTTAACGAGCCATACATTCCAGTGGTAAATTTTCAAAACTACATTTCTCTTGGCTTGCAAATGGATACTTACTGAGGAAATGTTTTGGATTTCACTTATCTACCGAGACACTTAACCAGATGAAAGAATTAATACTGAAATAACTTAAAACATATTATTTTTAAGTTTTCCCCGTTTCCGATCTTGTGTTTTGGGTGGGAACTTTCGTAAAATAAAACATTATTTGGTCTGGCCTTAGCTATGCCCCACCCATTTCTAGCTAAGCTCCGCCCCGTGTTGGGATCGATCGAACAATGAATTCCCCGAATCCTAATATCAAGGTAACTATTGCGTACAGGTAAGCTGTTGAATATTTGAAACTACTTTGACTGGCAGCACCAGGACTCAGTTAAATTATTTTTTAAATATTCAATAGAATAGTTATTAAGTAGTAAAGACATACAATTCGTACACTTAATGGACCGTTAAAAAGTTCATGGCGGACGTCATTCATTGGGCAGGTTGAATATGACCTCAACTTACATAATTGATAATGACTTCATTTTGACATCATTAACTGGCATATCGGATTCATCTATTGGATGGGTGGGTGAGTTCATCAAACGCAAAGCTAATCGATTAAGAAAGTTTAAATTTTCTAACAAAAAATATCAATTTGTAGGCCAATATAAGAAGACTACCTTTAAAGATGTATCACTGTAATGGCTGGCATAATTCTGGAGCCAGGCAATTTAACGCTAAATTCTCAAAAGTTTGTGTTCGTGATCAACCTGAAGACGGGGTAGTGAAACTTGACCATTAATAGGTTAATAGAGGGATCCATTCCAAGATATGCCCCACCCTTTCTAGCTAAGCCCCGCCCACGTTTTCCCGTGTGTTGGAATCCATTTCAAACTTATAAACTTTAAATCCTAGAATATAACCATCAAGATACCTGTACAGAATATTTATTAAATTGTTAATTCAACAAGTACATTTGGAATACATATATTTAATTAGTACACTTTAGTGATGAACCTGAAGACTTTCGTGAAATGTCATCATCATTGTGGCGTCAGGGTAATTCTGTGGTGCCGGACGTACAAAAGGGACACATGTATTATGCAAGAGACAACTACAGAAAAGACACAGGGTTTATTCGGAATATGCAACATGCCAGTCCCCAGCAAACTATGTAGCTTTTTAAGATTATCAAAGCAACAACAACAAAAACAACAACAACAACAACAACAACAACGGCAACAACGACGCAGGCAATAACAACGATGATAACAGCAAAAAAAATATACATCGACGACAATTATAACCACTACCCCACCACAACAACAACAACAACAACAACAACAACAACAACAACAACAACAACAACAGCAATGACGCCAGCAACAGACAAGGACAACGACAACTACTACTACTACTACTACTACTACTACTACTACTACTACTACTACTACTACTACTACTACTACTACTATAAAAATAATAATAATAATAATAATAATAATAATAATAATAATGGCCTACCGCCTACAATAGTATAAATAACCTTTCCCTCATATGCTATATATGTATATTATATATCAATATGTAAATTATAGGTTTGTTAAATAGCCTGAGTGAATAAAGGAAACTGCAAAACTGGAAACTGTTTTGATGCCATATTAATTTACTATTTATTCACCAGTAATTCTTCCTGCAGATAAGCCATCACCTCTTAAGCACATTATAATTCCCGCTCTTGATTGCTAAGACAGGCCTCTTAATTGGGGTACAGAGCATGATAAAGGCATGGTGACGGACGTACTCACACAATGCAGGGTTGTCACATATGTCGACTTCTAATGCAATTTTCTGTGAAGTTATCAAAGCTACGATGAGAGTTTGAATTCTACTGGAGTTTGTACTCTATATTTTTTATTTCAGGAATTTTTTAACTACTAATACGTCAACAGATTCATAAATCAAAAGTGCCGGACATACATTTCTTTTTGGTGCCAGACGTACCGGTGCACAACAGATTTTAGAAAGAAGTATTTCCTAACATTTTAATCAACTTTATTAAAGAATTTATGGTATAAAGTACCATTACAATTTTAAAAAACAAGTGCAAAAGATTAGACAGTGGCATTAACGTTTTAAGTCTTAGAGGCCAGAAATGATAAATTCCTTATAATGAACATATACAAAGGAATATTCTATTGAATAATTTGAAACTAATTTGACCGGGAGCTGTATGCTGCCTAGCAACAGAGTACAGTCAAATTAATTTCAAAATATTCAACAGCTTGCCTGTACAGCTGTTTTGAAATTGAGATAATGGAATCACAAGAGTAAAAGGGTTACGGTATGAGATTACGGTACCACATGAACAAATCGTAGCAAAATGTTTCATTGTCACTCAAACGGTTTGCAATAAAATTAAACAAGAGTCCAAATGGACCTGTATCACTAGGTGAGCTCAAACTCAGAACGAAAGTGCAAACATCCACACAATGGGTTCTATGCCCCAAGTGGGCAAAACGATAAGGTGTCAAAATATGGATATTCATCTTAAACTTTGATATTGAAACAGTGTACATAATATCTAGATGTTATATACAGCTGATGTTAGTATGTTGTATCCAAGGTGTTAAATTTAACAATGTGTCTCAGAATAATCTGATCACGATGTTGGCGAAACCAAGGTATCATCAGGTTAATCGCAACGTACTCCATCCAATAAGTGAGCGAGATTAAGCTATGAAATCACCATGTCAGAGGTAATCAGCAATGATTTGTGCAAAGTATATTAATTAAGTTGAATTGTCCACCGTTGTTGGAGGATCGACTACACTTATCATGTCCATTTTGTAGTACAATATGTCATCAGGTTTATCTGACCAATGCCATGTTCTCCCTGGCTTGTGCATGATATTGGCATTGAGCTCATCACCAATGGCATTGGCCACTTCACCGTAGTATATCTTATTTTCATAAACAACTGCAACCCACTGTCCAAGTTGAACATCTAACATGTCTAAATGGATATGTGTCCCATGTTGTGATTGGTTCTTTGAGTCTTCAGTTTCATCAGCATCTTGACTGGACTTTTCACTATTCCCATTCTCAAGTTGAACACGAATTCGACCTGAGATGTTCAAGCCAAACGTAGCAAATTCTTTCAAAGTCAAGTGAATCTGCGCCCACAAGCTTCTATAGTGCAGTGGCTTGCTCATAGATAGGCAGAGACATCCGATAAAGCTAAAACCCTACATCAACCTGAAGTCATTTATGGTGTCCGACGTACTAGTGCCGGACGTACAAAAACACAGTACGTCCGGCACCAGGATTCATAGAAAAATTTCGGACGAATTTAATTAATCTAGCTATCTATTTTTAGAGCTACCAAAACTAATTTATCAAAAGCATAATATGCCTTGATTCCTAAATCTTTATAGACTGAATATGAAAAAAAATTCTTTTTGCCGGATGTACATTAGCGAACTAAGTCATAATCCAAAGCTTCCCATTTTACTCATAGCCATTGGTGGTAAACATTTTCTTGGTTATATTAAAAGATATGTATTATATGTTACAAAATTAAATCATTTCATTCTGTGGGTAATAGGCTACGGTGCAAAGATCTCGTTTTTAAATCAGTATTTTTTTCAAGAATCCATATACCTACATTCCTTCCAATTTTCACTCAAAAAACATTTTTAAAACCAAAAAAATTGTTAATATGTGTAATCCCTAATAAATTTCCAACAAAATGATACAAAATTTGTCAGGCTGCAACGAACTTTAAAAAATAGTATTGCGGTTGACCTATTCACGGAATTGCCCGTCAGCTAACATGTGACGAATTTGATTATGACGTCAGTTGATGATGATGAGGATGATGATGATGAGTGACTGTGTTCTACAGCTGAAGAAGTGAAACCTTTCAAGCTCGACCCACACTACACAACAAGCTGCATATAACAAGCTGTACCGTGTGTACCCACTTACAACATGTACGCAACACAATTTTAGATGAAAAAAATAGAACAGTGTTCTATTTTCATCCAACATTTTCATCCAACTTTTTCATCCAACATTTTATGCGACCAATCAATGGACCTTTCTAGTTTTAACTTTGCCCCGCCCGTCTCTAGCTAAGCTCCACCCACACTTCGCCCGTGTACAACCTATTCTCAGCGTGTATATACTTAATCGAGTCATTCTCATTCTGTAATTAATTATGACGTCATCTCACACGTCACGTGGTTTATTATGACGTTATAATTTTGTTGAGCTTTACGAGGACTACTTCAATAGCGATAAACGAGGAGACATATAATATTTTACTAATTCTGACATTTGGCATGTAATATGTTATGCCGCTTTGGATTTTGCACAAATGTTGTATGCAACTTGTTGGCTTGTGTGTACTCTCGGAACCAACTTGTTGTATGCCACTTGTTGTGTCGTGTGTATCGAGGTTTATCCGTAATCAGTTGGTCTGCAAGCATCCCCGCGGTGGCCGGTCCACGTCCAGCGTTCTAAGCTCCTTTTGGTTCTTTCTCATCTTTAGGGGTTCTGATCGCAAAATACTTAGCACATTGATCATGTGGCGTCCTTTGTGTGCCTCGTGTTTGTTGGAACCTAGGACTGCAAATTCTATTTTCTGACATTCGAAGAACATGCCCGAACATAGTCATAGACCAGCGCTGTTGCGCTACCCTCGCAGATAGTAGCTCTGCGCTACACAGTATGTAGAGTGCTGCATTTTATATTAGCCTGTGTGGCCAGCGATGTGTGGTAAGTGCCCCGCAGATGTTTGCAGTGGCATGCATCAAGTTTGTTCAAGCGAGCCATTGGAGCTCCCTAGCTGTCGCAAAATTTGCATAGCATTATGGAATCACATGCTGCGTCATATAGTTGCATCTTGACTTTCGTGAAGATATCTCAGCCACGAATCCACAACTTCCAAAAAGGACTAGAAGGTGATATTTCATGTATTGGATAGGTGTACGTGAGTGAATACTGGTTTGCCTTTATTCGTGAAGAGGTTTGCTCTCTTGAGCCGTTCTGCAGCTATTGGAGGTAGTGGATCCAGATGACTTTTTTCCTCGTCGATAAGGTCAACATCATCTGTATACTCCATCTCTAGTGTTATATCTATCATTGAGATTGAAGGTTTGGTCTTGTAGACTGTTCCCAAACAGATGATAATGCTGCGGCGAGGTAGCAAGTGAAAACCCTGTTGATAGACCATTACTTTATCGTGATGTTATTGATGTTTCAGCAGTCTCCTGTCAAACTAGTTTCAAAATACTCACAGAATATTTATTAAATAGTAAAGGCATATAATTCGTACAACAACGCACAGTTCGTCTTGAACCATGCGTTCGTGACGTACTTGTCTTCGGCATTCATGACGTCATAATGACGTAATTGATTGCAGAAAGCTTTGATTTCAAGTGAACATATGTTATCTAATAAGAGTTTCACCAGGCGTAGTTCGTCATCACCGCAGCCAGCTTGATGGAGAAATAGGACTACCCCACTGTATCCATCCATCATATGACGTCATAATCAACTACGTGACATACAGAATGACATCAATGGCGTCATTATGACGCCATGAATGACGTAGATAAGTACGTCACGAACGCATAGCTGAAGACGGCCTATTTGTTGTCGTAATTATTGCGTGTATTTACTATTTAATAAATATCCTGTTGAATATTTTGCAACTAATTTGACTGAATGCTGTTGCTGCCTATGGCAGCAACAGCTTCCAGTCAAATTAGTTGCAAACTATTCAACAACATGCTTATTAAATAGTAGAGACATACAATTCGTACAACGTGTCGGACTATTAATAGGTAAAGACTGGCCATATAGAATCATTTATGACGTAATGATTATGACGTCATCCTACACGCCGCTTAGCTGATTATGACGTCATATGACGCCAGCTGATATGCGGATACTCTGGAAATATGAATTACACCTTCTCTGAAAACCACTCTGCCAGTTTCCAGTAAATATGCCAATCTAATCTCGGATATGAGATAATGTCACATTTGATAAAATATTGGATGATGATCAAAGGCACTATTGCTCTCCAGGTGGAAAGAGTTTCGGGTGGTTTCTTAGGCTTTGCGCGTGCGATGAGTGTACATTCTCACACAGCATCGATAAGGAGGTGTTGTTCAAAGACAGCGTTGATGACGTGTGCAATTTGTATCGATATGGTACTATCTGGATATTTAAGGATGGCCGTTATTAATGCCAGGTCCGCATGCACGGCCATTCGCTAGAGATGTTAAATTAAGCTTTTAAATTTCTGCTTCTGTTATTGACTTTTGCACGGTCGTGGTTGGCCTTTCAACGTGCGTAGAAGTTCGCTTTTTGTGTCAGTGGACTGATCTGTGAACCATTCCTTGATTGTTTCAACCTTTCCCTGGACTGAGCCGATGAAGCGACTATCAAAGGCGTAATGAATTTTAATGCTCTGAACATTTATCGACAATCATCGGTGAACGTGATCTCGTTTAATCTGCAAGGCCACCTGCTCTGTCGATGGCGGGTTCTTTCAGGCGTCCACTGATTTGGCGATTGTGATTCTGTCTTCGTTCAGTTTGGTTTTCATTTCGGCTGCATGATAAATGCATACTTGCAATGTTAACTGTTTTCTGTTGTTCAGAGTTCTTTGCAATAAGTGGATCATCACCATAGGATTTCCTTTGTTTGGGTTTCCTGGCTGCACTGATGATTATAGCAGCCGATGTCTTCGTGTCTTTTAGGACTTTACTTAGGCCTTCGCTTGCCTTACAGTTGATGTCAACCATGGCTATCTGCTCAATTATTGTTTTTCTATACGATGCGTGGATGGTCTTATCGTTAATCAGGTTTGAAAGATACTGGTTGACCCGGTGTTCGTTTTTTAGGTTCGCTTGTAGATGATGCACATTTGATCAATCCATAATCGAGTAATCACTGGTTCGTGTTCAGAAATTAGGTCTGTACTACCTTTGCACAATGTATAGTCAGTCTGATTAAAGATTGCTTTTGTGGTTTTTAGCTTTCTTATCGGCTATGTGTCCTGCCCATGTTGTTCGATGACGGCCCGGGCGCTTAAAGGCCGTGTATGTTGCATATAATACATAAGTACAGATGAAGGAAGCTGATTGATCTCCATTACTGTTACGTTTTCCTTTTCCATAGCAACCAAGATACGTGAAGCACGCCCTTTTTGTTTGTCTTTTTTTAGTTTGGAGTAGAAATCACCACATCGGAAAAGTTGTCACCTTGCTTGAATGTTGATATGGATGGTGCGCAATTCACCTTTCCAGAGTATCCAGCCATCGTCTGACTTCGTATGACGTCATAATAAGCTCAGCGCGTGTATGATGACCTCACAATCATTACGTCACACAGGGTTCCATATAGACCGTCACCAAATCTCAAACAGTCCGACACGTTGTATGAATTGTATTTATTTGTAATTCTTTGCTATTTGATAAACACGCTGTTGAATATTTTGAAACTAATTTGACTGGGCGCTGTTGCTGCCTTAGACAGCAACAGCACCCAGTCAAATTAATTTCAAAATATTCAACAGCTTACCTGTCAGGGTGTTCAGAGATCGATCGATCCCAACACGAGCGAGGTGTTGGTGGAGCTTAGCTAGAGATGGGCGGGGCATAGCTAAAAATGGAAAGGTCCATTCATCAGAGAAGGAATCGAGTATGGAATGATCGATATATGCGATTTTTCAGCAGTTTGGCCATACACATTCACAATGCAACATTTAGTGATGGTGCCCTTAGATACCTAAAAGGTAAATACGATCTCTTCGCTCGTTTGCAAAACGCTCAACAAAACACTCGATTGAACACTCTACATTCACCTCGCTTTGATGTATGGCGAAAATTTCCAAAACAATATTTTAAACACTTTTTTTGGAAACGAAGGTTCAGAAACAAATTTTAAAAAAATATTTTTATTTTCTCAGCTTTTCTCATTAGGCGATATATCAGTAACCATAGCAGTATTTGCCCCTTACTTTTGCCTAATATTGCCATCGGCCATTTGCTATGCAGAATTTGTGTGATTATCCAAGTGAAACGGTATGTGGGGTCTTCACGTCGCGGTTACCGCGCAAAGTCACCATTGCATGTATATTAGAAACGTAACAACAATACAGATAAGTAATTTATTATTTGTTAAAACAATTTGGCACATGCCATAAGATTTTCTATGCTTAACCCGCTTCAAGCTGAATTGTGATAAATCGTTTCCTCCAAAATTAAATAAGATTAGAAAAAGAGCTTAATCTTGAAAAACAATTTACTAGATGTAGTTGCTTTCTGTGGCAGAAACAGTCATCAAAACTTTGCAATGAAAAACAATCCATAGGACACAATTTGTGTTTCCTAATAAATAGTATTTTCAACACGTATTTAGAAGTGTATGTGACAATAGCTTATATTGGCCACATGTGCTGGTATTTGGCTCCAAATGTAGATCGAATATGCTAATATAACTACCTATCTGGCAGCCTTTGCAGGTAAAATAACTTTTATTTTGATTTCCCAATCAAGACACCTGATTATCATACTGTGTGATAAACAGATTAGTATTTGATTTGTGAAGTAGGCATAATAAGCCAGATCTGCATGCAATTGTAGAATACAGAGCGCGTTAAGATTAAATTAAGTCATTTGTCACTAATGAACATTTCTAGTTTTAGTTATGCCCCGCCCATCTCTAGCTAAGCTCCACCCACGCTTAGTCGTGTTGGGATTGATCGATCCCTGAATGCCATGACTAAATTTCCTAAGAACTCTACGGTTAAGGCGTTGAATATTTTGTAACTAATTTGACTGGGCGCTGTCTCCAGTCAAATTAGTTTCAAAATATTCAACAGAATATTTATTAAATAGTAAAGGCATATAATTCGTACAACAACGCATAAACGTCACGGACGTCTTGAACTATGCGTCCGTGACGTACTTATCTATCTTATATGACGTAATTGATTGTGATGTCATTCTATACGTCACGTGGTTGATTATGATGGATGGATACGGTGGAAAGGGCCAATGTATATTGGACGGTAAATATTGCCACGTGAAATGCCTGTCAAAGGGAACGCGAAGAGTGAACAATCACAGGACGGCAGATGATGAGCATTTGTTTTTTGCATACATTAAATAAATAAAATGTATTATTTGCATGTTTTCGAATTCCTTAGTATTAACTTTCGTAATTACGGAAAGTTATTTTCTTGAATTTCTCAAGTGAATCAAGTAGTGACGTCATCACACGAATGATTGTTGTCGTATGACGTCATTGCGTGAATATTCTTTCTGTTGTTGATGATTGATTGCTCACAGACATCACCAGATTAATGAGATGTAACAAAAACACTAAAACTATAACCCGAATCGGAGTTGATGTCCCGCTTCGTAACTCTATAAGACGCTAGTTTCGTCTAATCGAAAAAAACCCTATGATGTAATCTGAATTCACATGATTAACGATTCACGCGATGACGTCATACCGTGCATTTTTTGGTGTATTAAAATTCACGACTTTCCTCAAAATTTCAACAGCGATAGAGTTTGTGAAAATATGTCAATCTCTTTAATTAAAGTATTATAAAATCTATTATTCTTGACGTATTAAAAAAACCTAATTCTCATTTGTGATACCATTTAAACACTGACGCATCTAACGCCATAACCAAATAACCGCATACTAGATGACGTCACAATCAACATGACGTAGCACCATCACGAAAATCTAAGTCCCCCCACACCACCTAGGGTGGGTGGGGTGGGGAGGGGACTTAGATTTTCGTGATGGTGCCACGTCATGTTGATTGTGACGTCATCTAGTATGCGGTTATTTGGTACGAATTGTATGTCTTTGATAAATTTACAATTTAACAAACATTTTGTTAAAAATATTCAGCAACTTAACTTGAAATTTAAATTCTGGGAATCCAGGTTTTAAGCCTAAATCGTGGACCCAAGCAATAGCTTAGATAAAAATGGGTAGGGCATAGCTAGAATGGCTAGAAATCACATAGAGAACTCGCCCCCACACGACTTACTGAAGATCGGTGCTTTCTCCTATATATAAACATTGTTACGTGGATGTAAGCAATACCCATACAATATAGAGAATCGTTTCTTTCTAGCTATGCCACGCCCCTTTCTAGCTACCGTACTCACACGTATTGCACGTCTTTGTGGTTGTCTGCATACCTTTATGTGCGTACGCAGGTGTCTGTATGTATACACGTGTCCATATGCGTCAGGTATAAATGGTACTAAATGGAACTTCACTAGGTTTGTGCCGGACGTTGATATCGTGGTCCCCAAGAAGTCTTGATTTCGGGTCAAAATGTTGAAGGTCAAATTCAAGCCTTTCAAGGTCATCAAAAGATAAAATCACACTTGTCTCGATAAGTTAAGTTCTACTAATGCGATCGTCATGAAATCTGGATGCGACGTTCGCCATTAGTTTGTGAATAAGTCGCTTCATATTGTGGTCAAATGGTCAAATGTCAACATCATTTCCACACCGACGCACGCACGCGCGTAGGTACGCATGCACGTGTGTGGCTTTCAAAGCAATAATTCGCAAAATATGGGCGGATGGTAGACTTATGGACTTATTAACCGATTCAGAGGTATATGCTAGATATACAATGAAGCAGATGCTACAAGGAGAACACTTCACCTGCGCTGTTCGTGGACTAACACTAGCCTCTGAGGTTGTCTGTCTGTGGCCTCATTAAATGGTGTGGAAATGACATTCTCAAAGGCACCCTCTTCTTATCTTGGCTGACATTGGTAGATACGCAGATACAGTGAACACAGTGGGAAATGTAACAGATGTAGGCATAGACTTGAATAATCCATAACGCACGTTGCAGAATACTAAAATGGGGATATATAGATATAAAGTCACTAACATTCAAACGTAGGGGCATGTTTGTCCAATATGTATAAATCCTTCTACTGAATACTCACGGTGACCTTCAGTTTCGATTGGAGTTGGTCTAACACGTGGACGATTAATTAGGCAGTGGTTGAATCATTGGCACGAAATCTACATTATTTAGACGGTCTGTGATGAGACATATTTTGGGTGAATATGCTTCTATCATGGGAAAGCGTGCCTGATTAGTGAATGAAGACAATGCGCATTCTCGTAAAGCACCGTTATTAGGTACCATGCAACTGGATGAACAACATGTTACAATCTTAACATAACACACGAGAGAAAGAATGAAAATCTGTATGACGCAGACGCACAACCTGATCAATGAATCTTATACCTTTCCAGTTTATCCATCCATCATATGACGTCGTATGACGCTATAATCACCTACGTGACGTATAGGATGACGACATAATCAAATACAGTATGAATGACTTGATTTAGTCCGTCTTAAACGCTTAATAGTACGACACGTTGTACGAATTGTATGTCTTTACTAATTAATAAACATTTTGTCGAATATTTTAAAACTAATTTGACTGGGTGCAGTTGCTAGCAGCGCCAAGTCAAATTAGTTTCAAATTATTCAACAGCTTACCTGTATAGTTTTCTGGAAATTGATATTCATGAAGTTCAGGGATAGATCGAACCCAACACGAGCGAGGTGTGGGTGGAGCTTATCAAGACATGGACGGAGCAAAGCTAAAACTGGAAAGGTTCATTGACCAACAACTTGTACGTGCAACCTCTGAAGTTCAATACATTTTACTTTCACCTATTCTTACAGGACAAAGTAGGATGGAACAATTTGCTGCTAGTACCTTGTCAGTGGGCCTAAATTCGCAGTTTATACTCTACAATGACAAAATAAAATCTGAAAACATTTTCTGACATGACAGCCAAGAAGAAAATTATGCTCAAATCTGACAAACTTAGAGTAGTGTATGTCAGTCCTGAATTACTCTTTCTTCGTGTATTAACTCTAGCAAAGAGTTTTGAAGATGTGACTATGGATAGTGTGCTTTCGAATCACCCTAGACTTATACCAATAGCTATATTCTATGATGATGGACCGATGAGAAACACGAATAAAGCTGAACTATAGGTCACAAGCTCGATGAGATAACTACAAAGCAACATGAACTTCAACCATTTGATAAAGATCGGTCAGTGTGTATATATAAAAGATATAATGGCTACGATACATGCTCTTGATGGGCATACAAATTGCTCGTTTAGGCCTACTACTTTTGCCGAGAGTTACATGTAAGGTATAATATGTGAATTTAAGAATGTGTTACCGTCATAGAAGTGTTTAATCTATATGGCCTATGATAATTGTTTGTCAATTATTAAGAGTGGAGAGCGAGATCGGTGGATAAACATCAGTAGCAGTAGCTTATGTTCATTTGAGTCGCTCAGTTCCTCAGTTGGAAAAAGTTCTCGAATATCCAATCAAACAACTAAAAGTTGAGTAAGTTTCTATGTGACTTGGTGATTGGGAATCTGTTACAACAACGTGCATCCCACCCGAGTACAGCTAATATATTTGCTAGCGATTTTGTTGATCTTCAACATGGCAACTTAGTTCATGCACTCATAACTGAATAAGCTCAGTAATAAGGTGAACGCACATACATGCATGCTGTTGCATGTAATGCATGTGGACGTCTCATTCTAATCAGAAAATGTACAAAGCAGGATTGTGATTATATCACCAGGCTCAAGCGTTTGAGTTCTCGTGGTTCACTATTTCCTTAATATGAATAATATTAAAGAATTCTGGCTTCAGATTGTGGCTAATGTTATCGATCTGCGACGCTGCATTCATGTACACTCAATTTGCGCGACCTTGTCACCAAGATTCTGCCAGATCCTGCCTGCTGCACATACGATGTGACACTACAAGGTCTGTATTCTTCAGCATCGGCAAGAACTCTGCATTTAAGCTTCTTCACTATCAGACTGAGGTTAGCGATCTTACAGCACAGCTCTGTCAGGTCAGGATTGCGATTCCATTGCGATCCCATTGTGATTCCATTGCGGCTGCTAGAAATCTCATAGTATACTGTATGATACTAGAGCAAAGTTTAAAGTGGCTGAAATGAATCTTAATGACCGTCGTGTAGGTTTCACATACCAGAAGAATACTAGGGCATGTAAAATGAGCACCGTTGCAGACTAACATCTGGACGAACTCCCATATTGCCATGCAAAACCTCGGGACCCCATTTGATCACGGTTGGCAGGCCGACACGCACGTGGTGTCGGTAATTTACAAAAGGTCTCAAACGGTTTATGAAATACTAGAGGATCTCATCTATACATGTGGAGGAAGAAGCATGTGTGGAATAAACTGTATGTGGAGCTGACAAAAAACTTACCATGCGGAGTTGTGCTCCGACAATAAAAGAGAAGATTGCAGAAATATGCCCACACACATTATAATGGCATTGCGCATGAATGGGATTAGCAAAATATAGGTAAATATTTCTCACTGCATGGTAACTGGAATCAGGAACATCAAATATGGGTATGACTTTCAGAGAAAGATGTCATATTTATACTTCAATGTACATGTATGTTGATATCATATTTTGGTACATTAACCCTTTGCACCCTGAATTCCCAGAAACGTAATTTTAAAACGAGTATACAGGTAAGGTGTTAAGTATTTTGAAACTAATTTGACAGGAAGCTCTTGCTGCCATAGGCAGCAACAGCTCCCAGTTAAATTAGTTTTAAAATACTCAACGAAATAATTATAAAATCATCAAAGATTTTGGTGTTTTGGCCTTTCAGGTTCAAAGGGTTAAAGAAAGGTGAATTCAAAATAACCTTGTCATATATTGACATAATAGAGCCATACGTGTCTATAAGAGGCAGAGGTTACCACAATGGTCACTAAGATAGGTGGTCGCATAAATCCACTCTTGTACTATAGGAAATAGTTTTTGGCATTGAATGATTGTACTTTTTTAACTCTTTAGTGGCTAAATTTGGTCAAGAAAATCTACATATTCGAAATTACCGTCCATTTCCAGACCAAGAGAAGACTATTCTTGAGAGGTTACCGATGGAATGACTCACTCTCTGTGGCCGTGGTAAATCTTCAAAATTAGTCTTCTTTTTGTCCGTACATGGGGATTCCTCAAGACTACTAGAGAGGCCGGTTTTGGTCGGCTGTGGCATGAATGAATTAAGATGGAAGGTCTTAACAATCAATCAACCAACCAACCAACCAACCAACCAACCAACCAACCAACCAACCAACCAATCAACCAATCAACCAATCAACCAATCAATCAATCAATCAATCAATCAACCAGCCAAACAAACAAACAAACTGGCGGGCGGGTGGGCGGCCGGGTTGGGAGACAGCCAGCCCGACAGACAGACCGGACGGGCAGACAGGCGGGCGGGCAGCCGAGCAGGCAGGCAGGCAAGCAGGCAGGCAGACGGCCCTGATCGCAATAGTTGTGATGGACTGTCAGAAATGTTTGTATCTCTTTAAAATGAATATGGATGTTCTTTTGCCCACCCTAATTAAATAGTGGCTAGACTATTAGCTCTGATACATTTCCAAACAGGCCGGGTATTATTTTCCCCAAACCAATAACGCACAATGTGGGAGAATTGGTTTTAGGGTCTCCTTCTATTCCAACATTTCTACGGATATTGAACCACAGCAACAAGTCACATCATATCTAATTTTAAAAGTAGAGATGCAGACCTTTTAAATTCTGTATAGTGTGGGTGTCTGGCTTACGGGTGGATTAAATTTAAATCGTGACTATCGCCGCTCGTCTATAATACCTACCATGCAGTCTAGTTTGCCTTATTTTTTTCATCTACTCATATAAGTGTAAGAGCGTAGTAGGCTCCAGAATCCGCGCTGGTATTTGCATTTAATTTAATATTTTGGTCCTTATACTTCAGTAGTTAGAATTCCCATGAAATTAATTTTCTGAATATTGCCAGATCAATCGAATGCCACCCAAATAACCGAGCAATAAAAGATATTTCTAGCATGATCCATTCTTCCGATTCGATTCCGTGACACAAAGCTTTGCAAAATTTTGAGCGGAATGACTCCTTGCCCACAGCACTGCAGATTTGTTGGTAGCATCCCTCAAATTGAATTGTCGTAACTTCTTTTTAATTTTGTTCCATAGGAGATATAAAAATGTCATGGTCGTCGTGATCGTAGACTCGTAGTCGTAGTAGCAGTAGTAGCAGCAGCAGCAGCAGCAGCAGCAGCAGCAGCAGCAGCAGCAGCAGCAGCAGCAGCAGCAGCAGCAGCAGCAGCAGCAGCAGCAGCAGCAGCAGCAGCAGCAGTAGTAGTAGTAGTAGTAGTAGTAGTAGTAGTAGTAGTAGTAGTAGTAGTAGTAGTAGTAGTAGTAGCAGCAGCAGCAACAGCAGCGGCAGCAAAAGACTGGGTTCACATCACAATATATAACACGTATGTTATAGGTATGCAAAGTGAATTGCGTTTCCTTGTAATTGGCGGATACATCATTAAGGCTAATTGGCGTAACATTCCGTATTAGTTAATAAGCTCAATAATGGAAGGGTGGTGTTAACTTGACAGTTTAAAAGCAGATGTTACAATTATGTCCACAAAGTGGTTAGTGGTTACACTTTTATAGGGTAGGTCCCGTTCAGCGATGCATATTTTAACTCTATGTTGGATTCTCCGCGAACTGCGCACATTATTGGACCTTTCCAATGTATCCATCCATTATATGCCGTCATAATTAACTACGTGACGGGTTGGATGACGTCATAATCATTACGTCATGACTGATTCGATTTAGTCCGTCTTTAACGCTATATAGTTCGACACGTTGTACGAATTGTGTGTCTTTATTACTGAATAACCATTCTGTCGAATATTTTGAAACTAATTTGACTGGGTACCAAGTCAAATTAGTTTTAAAATAGTTAACACCTTACCTGTATACTTTTCTGGAAAATGATCGATCGATCGCAACACGAGCGAGATGTGGGTCAGGCTTAGCGAGAGATGGGCGGAGCATAGCAAAAACGGGAAAGGTCATTTTCTGAGGGAGACCATTATGTTTACTCGTGTTGTTAACTTTAAGTAAGTACGCCCAACTTTAATGACAGACATAAAAATCAGTAAATGTACTAATTTTGTTTAATCAAAGATGAAGCACATTTCTGTGCGAAAGCTGGCCAGAAATTGTTACAGTAAATTTTCAAATGTGTTCTCTTTGATCCATGTTAGCATTAGTGACAGACTAACACGGCTCCTGCAATACTTAGTCCTTAACACAGTAACTGCTTTGTAGAACTTTCATATGCGACGCCAGGTTACGCGTGTGGTGGTGGGTGTCAAGAGCGGTGGTCTACCCTCTCTTGGAAAAGGAGTTGGGGAGGGGGGGGCGCTCTCTTCCCAGGCAATGATAGATCCTTTGAGAAGACGTATGCGACGCAGTTTCTATATTTCCAGTGCTCAAAACTGTATGTGACCATTAACCCTTTCATGACGAAGACGGCCAAAACCGGCCTCGACAGTGGTCTTGCAGAATGTCCATTTGCAGTCCTACGATAATACTATTTTTGAAAATTGACCTCTGGAATGATGGGCTCGGTAAAAGAGCCAGTCATTCCAGTGGTAAATTTTCAAAAATAGTCTTCTCTTTGACTGAAAATGGACATCCAATAAGCGATATTTTCATTTTCTTGACCAAATTTAGGCATTAAAGCCTTAAAATGTAACCCTCACCAACTCACTCATATGGCAAATATCTTTCGGAAACGCTATCATATACCAAAGATGATTTCAAACTCTCCGAAATTGGGGCTAAGCTAAAATATTTCCAATTCTTTCAGTTGACTCTCAATTTCTAACCGATCATATTACGAGATGGCATCGCGCGGTTTATCACCCGTCGCAGGAACCTTTCCGGTGTATATCCGGATGAAGCTACACAATGGTGGACCTTGCCACGGGTGTAGGAACAGACTTGGACCTGAAGGGGTTGGGTGGGGTCTGAAGTATGAATGGGGCCAAAACGTAGGGGGTGGGGCACTATGGGGATACACTATGGGAGAGACTAGACCTGGGGTGTGGGAGGCTATCGTTCCCCTTGCCCACAACCCCTGTTCCTACGAGTCGTGGATCCAGATGGTGGAGCCATGGTCGACCCTTAGTGATAGTTGAAGTGGCGAACAGTTGCTTGTGATAACCACACCTTCTTTATGTATTTGTCTCAGGCATCATGAATAACCGTGTTTGGATATATAATGAAACATATCATTTCACTCATTTTGATTAATGAATTAAATTAATCGTCGAAGTCCATTCGTACAAAAATAGGCAAATACGTCAATTGTGAACAAAGTGTTTCTCTCGCGCATGGGTACTGAAATACAACTCTCACTGGTTTTTTCCCTTTAATCAAACACAACGGTCATTTACTGTATTTAAAATCGCCACTAATGGTGGCGGTGAAAACGGCCAAAGAGACAATACGGTACGGGATCAAGGGTCATTGCAGTTTGTTAGCCTTATGGTTAGCAGCAACACGGACACTGTGGTCACCTGCAATTTACTAATCTGAACGACTGCGAGAAATCTTTAAAAGGAAAGTGAATTGAAATCGGTCCAAGTGCTGTTCATTTTTCCACAACTTACAACAAAAGGCGAAAGAATATGGGATTAGTGCATTTCGTTCTATATAATTGTACAATTTATTAAGAAAAAAATTACGTGTTACGGTTGTTGCTGTGGGAACAGTTTGACTGAAAAATTGGTGCTGCCCATCCATGACTGGGCAGCAACAATTTTCAATCAAGCTGTTCCCATAGCTACCCGTATCTTATATGCTTCTTTGAAAATATAATATTCTGAATGAATTGTTAGGCGAGAGGGATTATGATTGCTAAAATGATTTGGTACTCGCTGATTCACGCGGCAATGTTAGCCGTTAAATCCTTGCTAATGATCAAACCATACCGTCAGATTTTACGGCAGTAACTGACCCATCCGGACCACGCGGGTCAGTCCAAATGAAAGTGAAACAATCTTCCACTCCGATATACCGCATTTATAGAGACGTTCGCCGTGGGTGGAGCTCAGATTATCATTATTTAATCGGGATTAAATTTAAGTATTTTCGTTTCAACACTGTGAAAAACACACACGTGTTCTTATGAAGGAAAGGCAAGAGATGGCGTTGTCTTCGTTGCGTTGCTGTGGTCAGTTGCGCTTTCTATCCTATACTGAACATTTGACTGCGGCGTGAAATGAAGAAGTCCCTCCCCCGGAGCTGACAAGTCGTCCAATCCGCGCTAACTCACGTAAATAGCTCGTCTCCCAATTGTTCCGCAGGCAATGGCTTCTCGTTCGCTTTTCTCCCAGGACAGTTAAAAAGTTACCGAGCAAACATTTTCACTAGCGAGACGTCCCAAAGCTAACTGTGACAAGGCACATGATTGGCTAGCGTCAAACGGGAGGTCAAAAGAGAAATCTTCCTAATATCGTGTAGGCTGCTAGGAAGTTTTAATAAACTTTTTGACGACAGAGATAGCGCACAGTGTTGCTATTGGACTACGCTAATGCTATACAAGGGATAAAAGTTACGGTTTATGGTCATAAATCCACGCCAATAAGCTATATATGGATATTATACGTGTTATTTATTGATATTAACTGTTGGTGGACCTGTGTGGCTGGAGGGATTATAATGCACTATGAATAAGGTCGCTGCTGCAACTTCAAGTAAGTACCGGTTCCACATATACTACACTCAACCAAATATGGTACATATATCCATACCACCCATGGAGAAGGAAAGGGTGTGTGGGGTGGCGTGGTGGACTGGTGGTTGTGGGGATAGGGAATGCAGTCTTTATATTACTACACAAAATTAAAGCAGTTTGGACTGATTGATTTTTAAGACCATCCAGGTTCAATGCTTCCCAAGACATCTAAATTCTGGCGGTCTATTGGACCTCACACCCAGGATTATTGGTATCTTATGCTGAAATACTGAGGTCTCAAACTGAAGTCTGGGGTTCCCATTCAGTTTTTTGTCATCCATCCTAAAATTAGAGAGTACTACATTATCTCACAGCCATGGAGTATATGTGCCCCATGCTAGATTTTGTGGGTTTTTTGTGCAAAAAAAAAGCTATAAAACATCTAAATCTAATTACTATTTAAGAATCATACAAGATTTTTAAGGGCCACTAAAATCATGCTGCCGCTACCTCTGGTCGATAGTAAGTTGGATTTTAGTGGTATATAGGCAAACCTCAAACGGACCCTCATGAGAATCACTGACGGTAATTTTTAAAGAAAGAAATTATTCAATTGACAAAGCTGAAAATGCTGTAAAATGTAATTAGAACAATTCAATTTTAATTCTCCTAAGCTTTATGGACCATTTAAATTTCATGGTTCTGAATAAATTTTACAACGTTTTCAGCTTTATCAATTTAATAATATTTTTATTGTTCTATTAATTCCCTGCTGGCTTTCCTCTCATGGAAGCTGGTTTTGTCCATGACCAGATATGAGTCATATTCTGTCTATAGATATTCTCTTTGAGAATGCTCTACCTTGAAGTTGTTCAATGAAATAGCTTTCAGAATTTCAAATGGGGTTTTATGCAACTTCTGACCCTTTAATCCTAAAATTTGTTCCAGAAAATTTCAAAGAAAATATCCATTTGCACACAAAGAATATTATTTCTTGAAAACTTATGACTCGAATGACTGGCTAGGTTAGTGAGTCTTTAAAATTCTTTAAACAGAATAGTTTTTTCGTTGTCTGACATTTCCCCAGACTACTATAGAAACTAATTTTGGCAGGCTGGACCATTAAAGGCTTCACTGTCGACACATTTTAAGATATATTGGTATGTTGCTATGGTAAACGTGGAATTTTAACCAATTAAATTTCAGTTATCATAGAACCTTGCCATGTTAGAACATCTTCTCATCAGTTTATGGACTACTTATGAAATCCATGTCTGATAGTGTATTTATAAGGCCCAACCTACATACACACCCACCTACCCACCCGCCCACCCACCCAGTTACCCACTCACCCACCCACCCACCCACTCACTCACTCACTCACTCACCCACTCACCCACCAACGCGCACACCTACCCACCCACCCACCGCACCACCAGGATTCTAGACAGTCAGCCACAGGCAGAAGATTTGACCTATTATAGAAACCTATAGTCCTAAGGAAGTCTTCATGATAGCAGAATTTAGGTTAAACAATTTTGAAGTGGATACCACTTTGTCACCCACCACACACACGCATGCATGTACAACCACACCAACTATGGGTAGTTGCGTTGTGCATGTGTGGGTGTGGTGGGGGGACACACTGGTGTTCAACATCGAGAGAATAAATAGCTCTATGTCGAAAAAGCATAGAATAATGTTTTTTATTAATTTCTTCTTTCTACACTTATATAGACACAGAATGGGACTTTCCAGTTTATCCATTCATCATATGACATCATAATTAACTACGTGATGTATAGGATGATGTCATAATCAATGACGGCAAGGGTGACGTAGATAGGTACGTCACGAACGCATACTTGAAGGCGGACTAAGCGTTGTTGTATGAATTGCATGTCTTTACTATTTAATAAACATTCTGTTGAATAGTTTGAAACTAATTTGACTGGGTGCTCTTGCTGCGATAGGCCGATAAATTAAAGATCAAATTATTATTTCCATCACCATAATATTAATGGATTGATCAAACCTGTCACTCAAGCATATGACGCCATAATCAATTACGTCACATGCATGCTGGCGTCACAAGCAAAATGCATAATGAATGACGCATCTGAAACTAATTTGAGCTGACGCTGTGGGCAACCAAGACATTTTTTCAGGATCGAGCAACAAATAGCTTATTGAACGGAACTAATTCATTTTAGTCGGTTGATCGGTCGGTCCGTCGGGCGGTCGGTCAAATTTATCTGATATTTCTAAAAGACACTTATGTGCGTCTAGCACTTGTTTATAGCACCAATCGTAGCGACTGCGAAAACTTACGACATCTTGCGTCAACTTAACCCTTTAATTGTCAAGTCTGTCAAAGATGACCACTGTAATGCTCTTGAGCAATGGTTTCTGCAGGGCAAGAACAGACTATTTTTGAAATTTTACCCTTGGAATGACTGGCTCGATAACAGACCGAGTCATTACAGTGGTTAACTTAAAAAATAATCTCTTTTTCCGCAAATGGACCCTGACTAAGCAAAGACGTTCTTAAACATGAACCCTTTTACGGCCACGCGGAGAAAACGGCATCTGTAATGGGATAGAGAAATGTCCATTCATTTGCAGGAAGACAAATAGCTATTTTTGTAAATTTGAGTGCTAAATTTACAAAAACTGTGTATTTTCTTGGCCTGCCAGAATTAAAATCTTGAAAAATTTGGATGTTAAAAGGTTGTAAATGATTTAAGGCGCGGTTGATACGAAGGGAGTTAACGTCTAATATTTGATAAATATATCGTGGGTGGCGTACATATTATAATAACCACTTTCAGCAAAATTGTTTTTAAAAAGTCTGAGTCATACGGTGATCTATGTCATGCTTAGTGAAAGATCTAACTTATTAAAATCTCACAAACAGAAATGCAATGCGCTTTAAAATGTAAGTAACACTAGTCTACGTTAAATATGTTGAAAATAATTTAACAGGAAGCTGTTGCTACCTCAGACAGCAACAGCTTCATGCTAAATAATTTTCAATATATTCAACAGCCTCCCTGCATGTTTCGCTTGAACTTGCAATACGTAGATGCCGTTGTTGGGGAGGTCAACGCACGCGCAAAATGCCCACGCTGTTGTCTAAACACGGGAAACTTGGTGACATTTCTCCATACAATAATTAGCCTTTATCACCGTATGCAGTGTCTCTCAAAACGACGCTATTTTTCTAAAAACAATGTGAATTCTATTTGACGAGAATTATTATAATATTTTAAACATTATAACTTTCGAATTATTTCAATTATTTCAATTATTTCAATTATTTCAATTATTATTATTATTTAATAATAATAATAATAATAATAATAATAATAATAATAATAATAATAATAATAATAATAGGCCTAATAACAATAATAATAATAATTATTATTATTATTATTATTATTATTATTATTATTATTATTATTATTATTATTATTATTTCTTGTATAGTTGCTTTAAATTGAAAATGATAAACATAATCATAGTTTTAAAGCGTACCCAACTCGATTGAAACTACGACATTTAAGTAAAATATTTTGCATCCTCTAAAACATTTCTTCGAACTCGGGTGTACTTTCTATTTTCCCACGTGTACTTTCTATTTTCCAACAAAGTAACTCTTAATTATTTAATTTCGATTTCCTGTAATGTCCTGTACTGGTAGTTCGTTCGGCCACGCAAATTGCGCATAAATCTGGCAACGTTGGATCTGGCGGGCCCTCCCTGACTCTCGTTAACTTTCGGAGAGCATTTAGTTGTACGTAAATAATTAAACATCGTCTCTGCGTGGTCTGGTCCACGGATTTCTAACACTTTGTACGTCTTAATACTGCAGACAAAATATAACAAATTTCTTAGGAATCAATACATATTTTGTTGAATATCGTGAAAATAATTAGACTGGATTATCGCTGCCTTTGGCAGTCTAAATATTTTCAAAATATTTATCAATGTAATCTGTATGGCTAATTTTAAAGATAAATATTGGAATTACAGGGGTTAGACAGTTAGACGTATGCGCGTAACCTCAGCACGCGATTGCAGTCTTTATTTACATCGTCCAACCGACTTCTTCCCGACTCCCGTTTCCTATGCCGGTGACGACCTTTATTAGATGCTTAAATATTAATAGTTTTTTGTAAATCTGGCCATATTAATTGACAGCCAGGTCGGATAAATCCCTCTCCGAGATTGTCTGATTTGAACACATAATGTTTCGATGTGGAATGAAGTGATGGCATTCGTACTCGTTAATCGTAATTAAACGTTACTTTAAACGCTTTTAGATTGCCTGTTCCCGTTCCCATGCCTGTGCATGTCTTTACCTCCGCCCCCACCCCGTCTGCCTCCGCCCGAACTTAACATCTGACCCGCCTCTACCTCTGGTTTTACATTTGCCTCCCCATCCACCTCTGTTTGCCTGCCTGCCTCCCTGCCTGCCCCTGCCCAGTTTCTGCCTTTCTGTGACTTTCTGCTTTTCCACCTCTCTGTCTCTGCAGTTCTGCCTCCACCTCTTCCCGCGCCTCACCCGAAACATCTGCATCCGCATCAACCTCTGCCTTCTGCCTCTGCCTACTGTCTCCTTTCTCCCGCCTCCTTTCTCATGTCTCTGCCTCTGCCTTTGTGTCTGCCGTTGCCTCTGCCTGTTACCTCCTGCCTCTACCTCTGCCTCCTTTCTCCTACCTCCTGCCTATGCTTCTGCCCCTACCTCACACCCATGCTTCGGTCACTGCCCCTACCTCTGCTTTGACAAAAATACCTCTTCCATATCAGAATTTTGAGTTCGTCTTTCCATAATTAAACCTTCATATATTTATATATTACAAAATTAAACCTTCATATATTTATATATTACAATCAACGTTGTCAACGTACCATACAAGAGTTATCGGTATGACTTTATGTACGTTTCTAAACAACTAACATTTGCTATATTTAAGACTTAATAATGGTATATTTATGCTTCTGTTAGGTGGTTTAAATGATACACTTTATCTGCAATGATCCATGCACTGCTGCGCTGTTGATAGAATTTTATCAATAAAGCTGTATGCTGTGGTAGACTGAATTGCTTATACCCCTTGAGATGATAAAGCTGGAAATTAAATATATTATCAGGTGTCTATACGACCACCTATCGTATCGATCCACCATTTCGTTACTTTGAAAGGAATCCTAATAACTGCTTACTGGGCCGATACTGGACCAATACGGGGCCGAAACTGCCCGGTATTGGTTCAGTACCGGCCCAGTAAGTTGTGCTTTCAAGGAAGTCGGTCCTTTCTGGCACTCCATACTTTATTAAGCCATAATAACCTCCTAACCCGCACCAGGCAAGCGCCACAACGAGGAGGTATTATTTGCTAGGGGTTCCCTACTCGGAATTAGCCATCTACTCGTGGAGGGTTGGACATCTCTGTGAAAGAATGATGGTGTGCGGATTAACAGGGCGTTTATTTCAGTAGCCTTAATAATAGCCCTTCATCGCCGGCTTCAATTCAACTCCCCTTATCCGACCATCGGCGGGAATTCTATGTGCCACACCTGGGTTGATCAAAGCGCTTACCTCTGGGTCCAATAATAACACACGTGTCATG